>CACSLK010027813.1:5197065-5212686 GCA_902706635.1 Striga hermonthica | reverse complement strand
CCCAGTGCCCAGCACCCCCAGCACAGTGCCCAGCGCCCGTGCGCACCACCAGCCGCTCCCAGCCATGCACGACCGTGCCAGCGAACAGCCCGGGGCCTGACCCAAGCTTTTCTTTATAATTTTTCCCGAACCCTTATGTGTGCCTTTGAACTGTTTGACTTAGTTTAGCGTGCTAGGACTATATGTGTTATTATTATGATTTTTGGTTAAGTCTAGATGTAGGACCCAAGTGTTCCAATATCCACAGAACTTCACGAACTACTTGGTTGAATCGAGTTCGACCAATGTATACTTGTGATTGTTCTCTAAGGTTAAGTAGGTGTTGGTCTTAGCATATAATTGTTGTAGGTGTCTGACGAGCCGTGCTCGCTGCCTACACCCGTTTGTGTGCCATTTTTCTCCGTTGCTATACCAGGTGGGTTTTAATCTAAAATTTGCTATGCCATACTTGTTTATTATAATGGTGAATTGGTATGATTTTAGTATGTACGTAAACCATGTAGCCTATCGGCGTGAGCCGATTCGGCCGTCGGTACGGTTGTCCCCGTCGATGTAATACGGTTACCTGCGAGGTAAGTCTCCATAAGACCTAATGAAAGGCCGTGCCTTGTCGTATGGCACGTACCCCCATGAGTTAGGGTAATGAATCCCCTTTTTCTTGGCTAATGAAAGATGTGTACAAGTGGGTATTATGTTGTGATGTGATTAGGAGACGTGACAGAGAAATTGTTTTATGTTCATACTCTAACCATACCTTCTCTTCATTATTATGTTGTGATATATGTGCATAGTGGTGAGCACGCTTTTCATCTTGTGCTCATCCCCACCTGCTCTTCACCGATGCAGGTTAAGCAGGAGCTGGGTGACGAGAAGAGGCGAGTGGGTCGGTCATTTATTTATGCTTGTTATTGCTTCCGTTTGAATAAATAAGGCTTCACGAACACTTTAAGATGAGACTTGACTAAACTATTTTCCTGAACTTATGACTTGTGTGTTTTTGAAAAAAAAAAATTTATGGAACCCTGATGTTGGGTATTATTGTTTGATTATATAATCGTGTTAAGAATTGTGCCTCGTGATATGTTCGGTTAATGAAAACCATTTGTGAAAACCGGGTAATGAATCCCCGTAGGCCCAGATAAGACTTGGGTTATGAAAATGTTGTTTAACACCCATTAAATTTTGAAAATGATCTCGAAAATTTTTATACTGATTTCTGGTAAGTCCGGAATTTCTTTAAAATCAAAGTGGGGTGTTACAGCTTGTGTTTCACATGCAACAAACGATTCACACCAGGCCACAAGTGCAATGGTAAAGAAGTCTTTTTTCTTGAGTTTGAGGAAGATCATGATAGTGAGCCACTTGAGGAGACCTTACTGCATGTGGTCAAGTGCAAAAAGCGAGGTCCAAAGATGATCAGGTTACCGCTGAGATAAAGTACTTGTTGTTGGAAGTGCTCGTTGATAGTGGGTCGAGTTTAAATTTCATTGACGAGGAGATAGCCAGGAGGTTGAAGTTGGTGCCCACAAAAGTCAAGATGTTTTGTGTCAAAGTGGCCAATGGATAGGAACTACGAGGAAATCAATTATTAAGAAGGTTCCAATTATGGCATAAGATCAGGAGTTGGAGATTGACCTCTACGCCTTACCGCTTAAGGCTACCAATGTAGTGTTGGGAGTGCAGTGGCTCGAAACACTTAGGCCCATCACAACTGACTATAAGCGAGAAAAGATGGAGGTTGGGCGACCAAGAAAGCGCATCAAGTTGAGAACCGAGGATCAAGGTGACTCGCCTATTGAGGAGTAGGATGATGTTGAGGAGCTGAATTTTATTATCTTGAGGACAAGGAAGTACTTGAAGAGGAGGAGAATGATACGGAAGTGGTTATTAACCCCGGTGAGTCCGAAGATGAGTCCTGGGACGACCTCGAGGGATGGCTCGAGAGTGGGCTGGAGGAGCCGCAAGTGGAGGAAACCTGGCCATCGGTTAGGCATGACTGGCCAAGATGTTGTGGAAAGAGGAAGCGATCGCGCAATAGAAGGCACAAGGCTAAGCGCGCTAAGAAAAGACGCACGACGATTGCACACGAAGAAGAAGATTGGGCAGATGCCGAGTGCTTCGTGCCGGGAAGGATAGGTGAGTGGTGCAAAGCATGTGCAAGGAAGAGGCGCGCATGGGGCATGGAGGCTAGGAGAATGGGCGCACGAGGGGTGAAAGATGGGTGGAAGATGCGCGCAGGAGATTGTTGTGGGTCGGCGAATGGGTGCGCCGAGTGGACGGATGCGCACGGGGTCGAAGGTGGACGGCTAATGAGCGAGCAACACGCATCGGGCGGTGATGCACACGATTGGGCGAGCGAGATGCACGCAGGTGGTTGGGACGCGCGGCAGTCGGACACGGGCGAAGGGAGACGGCCGAGAGCTTAGGGCAGCCAAATTGTTTGGAGTGCAAGGCAAGGAAGATCAAGACTCATTAGCTAATTAGGAATCTAGTAGTATTAGGAGATACTTATTTTTCTTCTTGCTTTAGTAATTCAAGATGTTAGGATATTTAGTTGGATTCGGATTTATATCCTTGCATGGTTTAGGAGTTCTAGTTGGAGTAGGCTTAGATTTATTTTACACCTATAAATACCCCATGTACTCTTCATTATTAAATGTCTTGAATGTTATGGAGTTAATGGAAAATAGTTCGTAAGAGCGAAAACGTGTGTCTAAAATTCGGGAGAGTTTTGTCATACAAATCGAGTGAGCGAGGCTAAGACCGAGTGATCTCAAAATTGTGAGAAGATAAGGCGAATTATCGAGTCGTCCACATCTATTGTCGAGAGCGAGCCATGGTGAAGCTTTGTTCGAGGCAAACGAGTTGAGCAGAACACACGATCCTTCATCACAGCGCACCAACATGCCCAATCGGCCTCGGTCCGTGCCCAGCAGCACACCCGAGTGCCAAGTGCCATCAGGGCTGCCCAACAGTGCCCGTGTTGCACCAGCTGTGTAACACCCTGCCTAAACTTACTAAAATCAGAGTAAATTTTTCGCGCTCTAAACGGAAAGCACTGATTTAATTTTCGAAAACTCATATTAATTTTTCGAAAATACTTTAACTATAAAACGCGGGATGCTACTCAACTTTAATCTTATATCTTTATCTCTTTAATTTAACATGCATGCGACCAAGTAAAATCCATTCTAGAATTAAGGCCATGAATAATACCGGATTAATGGTAAAAATCGGATTCAATTGTCAACTGCCGGTCGTTCAGTATGTAATGAATCTTACCGTGCTAATATTCTATTCCAGACTTTTATTTACTTGCTTTTTTACTACGAGCTCGGGGAATCCCTTGTACCTCATGCATATTCTGAAAATCTGACATAATCTGAAATCTGAAATACTAGACTGAAATCTGACATCTGAAACACAAGTCTAATATGCGGAAGTAAGTACAAGTTCAGAAAAGCACACAAGCATAAAACAAACATAAATAATTCAAACATATACAAATACTATATGACATGTTTTCACAAAAATGTCCTGAAGCTGGACCAACACCACATATCTGCTAGTGGGGAGGCGTGAGCACAAAGAAATCAACGGTGCTCCGCCGGAACCGGCACTGAATACTCAGCATAATTAATAACAAACTATGAAATCAACATATATATGAGAAAGCTGGTCTGACTATGGGACTAACGGAAAACCGATACTCATGTGCACACTCTGGGGGTCCCCTCTCTCAGAAATCCAGGCTGGGCCTCGCCCACTCATCTGGACGCTGGACTTAGGCTGGGCCTCGCCCACTCATCTAAGTCATAACTGACATCTGATATCTTGACCAAGACGGGATCACTCATCCGTGTCGGTCCTTCAATTTAATCACATATAGATCTCAGACATGGTAAATTATTAAAAGCGATGAAATACACAGTACATGGTGCCCACCTGGAAACTGGCGAATGCAAATGCTGAAATATCTGAAATGGGTAGTTGAGGGAGGCTCGACTCTCCTCACTCTACAAAAATTACGAGCGAAATATTCGAAGTACTGGACTCAGAATAAAACTCGAATCTTTAATATCTTTATTTGTCTAGGTTCGTTCACTCTGCTTTAAAAATAATTTTAGGGATTTACGAGCTGATTTTGAAAATATTATTGTCCTTGAGGCATTTTAGAGTTATGTGAAATATTTCTAAGTCTGGAACTAAAATCTGACTGAATCAAATCTGACTGAAATCTAAAATATTTCTGGATCTTTAATCTATCTGGAATCTTAACTATATCTGAAATCTTAAATATATCTGAAATCTTAATCTGATTGAATCTGAAATTTATCTGAAATATATCTCGAACCGTACGGACTGACCGGACCGGTTCAACTGAACTAGACCGACAGCTCACTCGGAGCTGGTCGGTAATTCGCTTAACTATGTGCAGCTCGGTTTGACCGTGGTCTGAGTTCGGCGTGGCAACTCGGGCCGGCACGAACTCGACTGACACGGCTTAGCCGATGCACGAGTTTGAAACGGTGCCACGATCACTGAGCTGGGGCGTGCTTGAACCACGGCTAACGGAACGGCACGTAGACGGCAAGTCGGATGGACTCGGTGCACGGGCACGCACTGGGGGGTTGACTCGGACTCGGTGCACGGGCACGAACTCGGCGATTCGGCTCCAGTGGTCGGACGAGGGACGGTCACGTGCGCGAGACAACGATACGCATTACAAATTGACGATACAACGTCTAATAATTATCCAGACGGTACTAGGGTTCAATCATTTAAAATCTGGATCCAGAAATATACCCGGTTATCAGAACCGGATAAAACTAGGGTTCTATTCTCGAAATCCCTAACTCATTTAAGGCTGATAATTAACATATATATATTCTATGGGATTTTATAAGTCAACAACTGCAGCTAAAATCATATCCGGCTAATTTTCTAAAATATCGCATTCCTCGGCTAAAGTCCTGATCTTATAACTAAGTCAAATGACATCCAAAATTTACGCAAATCGAAACATAACATCCTCAATATATGTATGGTCCACGATCAACAAATCAAGTCCAAGTTCAACTCCTAACCCATTTAACTAGTAATCGCTACAACCCGTCAAATACACATAAAATCGATTCGCCTATCAAACGAACCCCGAAATTCTCAAATTTATACCTAGGCCTCAAAACGACGTAACATATTTAATGGTATTTATTTCAATATTTTATCGAAATTATTTAACGAGGTCCCAAAAAATGGCTTTAAGCTCGTATGTCCCGTTTTTGCCAAAATCACTCAAATCACATATCGTTTTTCTCTTATCTCTTTTATAATATTAAGTCTAAGCCATATAAATTGAGTTTTATCGATTATACCTTTAAATGCTCGAAAACAAGCGGATCGGGATAAAACAAAAGCAAATCGACTAAGAAAAGGTCAAAGGAGCCAAATGGGTTTGAATCTTGGAGCTTGGGCCGCTGTCATGGGTCAGCTGGAGCTACTCGGGTCGGGTTTACTACTGGTCAGGTCGGACTCGAGGTGTTGGGCGCGTCTCGTCACAGATTTGAGCTTGGAGGAGCAAGGTGGTGCGAAATCGCCGAAAAAATGAGTGGCTGGCCGTGAACTTGCTGCTAAAGACCCAATCTTGACGTGGTGGAGTTGCTGGTCGCGAATGTGAGCGGGTTGTGCTGGAATCGAGCTAGAAACGAAGCTGACGATGAGCTGTGGTCGGGAGTCGTACTAACCGAGGTGGGCTGAGCTTCGTCGCCGGCAGCCGTGAAGGAGAAGGTCGCCTGAACATGAGCTGCGGCCAGCTGAGGATGGTGGCGCGAGGTGCGGGTCTGGATTCACGAGTTGGGACCGAAGTCGGGCCGTACGGATGTGGAAATGATGCAGCTGAGCTCGCGCGCGTATGGGGTTGCAGGTGGACGGGCGGAGCTCGGCTGAAGGTGGCGGTTCGTCGCCGTGAATAGGAGCTGCGACCTTCGAGCTGGGACGAGCTTGGACCTGCAGTTTCCGGCGAGAAGGGTGGTTGCTGGAAGGCTCGACGGTTGGTAAAGGCTCGTAATTTTCTGGCTGATCTTGGGAGGTGCGGCGCAGGGCTGGGCTCGCGATTTTTCGGCGAGTCGCAGCGGGTCGACGGCAGGTGGTGGTCGCCGGCGTCGAGGGCTTGTCGGAAAATGGTAGAGGTGGTCAGATTTTGATCTATGGAGGTTGAAGATGGAGGTGAGAGAGAGCTACGCGGATGATATGTTTGGGGAAGAAAGAAATAGCTAAGTGTGTGTATTTATGTGTGTAAGGTAGCTAGGGTTTCACTTGTATATTGGGCCTAATATTGGGCTTATGATTTCATTCAACCGGGCTTCAAAAATCTTAGAAGGGCTAGTAAATTTAATTCGACTTAGGCTCCAATTTTAAAGTGAATATCGATTAAAGAATCAGATGTTCGGTTAATGAAATTAACCGGACTGGGACTTATTAAATTAGTCGGTCAAATCTATTAGAATAACTGGGCTTGGATTTCAAAATCGAACATAGGCTCAACCTTTAAAATGAACTAAAATCAAATCGAACATGGGCTCGATTTACTGAAATGTAGTGGACCGGAATAAAGTCGAATATAGTCTCGATTTACTAAAATGGGCCGGCTAGAATAATTGGACTCGTTGGATAGTGATTGGGCTCGAATAAATTAGATATTCGGCTACGGTCTGCTTTAATAAGGTTTCCGATAATTCCAAGGCTAGGTTTTAAAAATTAGAAGCGATACTTGGGCTAAATAAATCTGTCTTTAATAATTAAAGTCGAATGAATTATTCATGACTTAGACTTTGACACTAATTATTTATTTTAATGCATATAAATATAATAAATGCATCAAATTTAAAAACTTAATATTTATGAAAATATAGTCGAGCTCCATAAATAGTAAATAAAAATCTGGGCGTTACAATCTATCCTCCTTAAAATATTTCCGTCCTCGAAAATGCTAAAACTAAACCTAAGTCCGACTCGACTAGAAATTAGGAATCGAAAAGTACATATTACTAGTCAGAACTGAAACTCTGGATAACGAGCGCGAATCTCATTCTCTCGCTCCTAAATGGCCTCGGCCTCGCGTGGCGGCTTCAGCGAACTCGGGCTAGAGACACATCTCTATTCCTCAGCAGTTGGACCTTTCGGTCCAAAATCACAATCGGCTGCTCCACGGAAGTCAGGTTCTGCCCGACTTCGAGCTTGCTAAAATTCAACATGTGTCCCGGATTATGCATGAAATTTCTCAACATCGACTCGTGAAAGACGTTGTGCACACCCGAAAGCTCGGGTGGCAACGCCAAACGGTATGCAATCTCACCCACTCGATCAAGGATCTCGAATGAGCCTATGAAATGGGGATCTCGGTCTGACACTATGGTCTCGGCTCCCGTGGAATTGAGCAATCCCATGGATGTAAATACTGGCAATCTGCTCCATGGTCATCGTCATCCTCATGGTAAAAAGTAGGTCGACTTTTTTAGTCGGTCCACAACTACCCAAACCACATCGAGCTGCTCTTTCAATTTGAGTAGTCCCGTAACGAAATCCATGGTAACGTGCTTCCACTTTCACAACGAGCTCTAGTGGTTGCACGAAACTGGGGTGGAAACTTGTGCTTAGCCTTCACTTGCTGGCCAACCAAGCACTTTTTCCACGAACTCAGAAATGCTAAACTAAGGTATATGTCAAAACTCTAAACTTTAAGGCCATATAAAAATGAATCTCAAATCTAGGACTTCTAACTCTGAATTCTGTCTTCCTCCTGCTATTGATCTCGGCTATGCCATGGCAACTCCGGTATTAAGCCCCCAGGTAAATTCGGACAAGTGACTCTTATTTCAAGACTCCATAATTTACTTGGCCTTATGGCTGTTATACACCGTTAACCCAAGTTCGAGAACTGGGTCTATGTCTGGATATTGTAATAGGTCTGTTCTGGCATCGGCCGGTCTTGCTGGTACTAGTTTGCCATGGCGACTCGCTAAAATCTTACTATGTGCCTTAGATAAAACCCAAGACAAAACTTAAAAACTATATTGGGGAACTTCAAAAGAAGCTCATCGATACTCTTCGCAGCATCGCCCTAGCTACGGCGACACTCCTGGACTCAGAAAGACCTACTTCTCGACTCTTTGACTAGCGTACCTTCCGCCACATGGTGGCCATAGGTACTATCTCACGGGTCAACTCGGATCAACGTGAGGCTCATCTAAGGATTCCACGTGTTCAAGCTCGAGCACATCTTGTCGAATTCGAGACGTGGGGAAGAATCGCTCCACATTCTCCGAGAATTCCAGCGACAAAGCCTCAACTGTTAGGCTTAACTCGCCGTCTCGGCTATATGTTGAGAATTACTGGGCTAACTAAACTGTTGCTCATCTGCAATTGTGACCCTCGGGGTCATCTTGCCATTTACACTGGTCTCAAAGTCTTTATGTGGCTGGTCTGTATGCGACTTTCATCGGTTCAGGGTTGCCTCAGTCTTAGCATGGATCGCTGATCTCTTCCATATTGTCTGTAAGTTTACTATTGATCGGGGATCTTTCTCTCGCTATTTTGTTCTTGTACGTCAGCGATCCACACGTGTCCGTACTAAATTGTACGAGGTCATGTCAATCGGCATTTACTAACTATCTTAGTAGCAAACCGCTCTTTCGAACGGATTTGTCATTCAAAACGCAAGCATTTGAGCATTCTGATCATCCATCAATCTGTAATATTGATGAGGACAACTAGCAATTACGGTTCGACTAGCTGTGACCCGGCTCCTGACGATGCGGTACGTTGCGCACGGTACGTTACATGCGGCTTACCCACTACCCGGGGCCCACGGGCGCGGAACACCTGCATGCTATACCTGCGTGCGATGTACCTGCAACGTCATTATTGCCTGCAGTCATAACACAGTCGTATCCACGTCTTATGCTGGTGGCTTAACGGTATTGCGGCGCTGAGTTAACTCGGCGCACTATTACTGGATCTAACTTCTTCTTGATACAAATCGAGGGTCTCACTACTTATATGGGTAAAATTTACCCAATGGTACTTAAAATTTCAATGTTGCGGCTTTTCTGTTCTTTCTTCCTTCAACGTCTATTCTAAAACTAGTGATGTCGTACACCACTACTACTTAGAGATGACTTCATCACCTCAACTTTCTTGTGCTTTCTGATCTTGAGGCTTCGGGCTCCTCAACTTCTCATAGAGGATGTTCGAGCTTCAAGTTCAATCTTGGAACTTGTTGTCTTCCCGCATGGGTCGACAACTTCTCGACTCTCAAAGGTGAGTACTTACTCTCCTCCTTGAGTCTACATAACTTTTGGTAATTAGTGCTCATCTCCTTTCTTCATGAACCATCGGGCGCACCCTAGGGTGACGCTTTTGGTCTAACAATTCACAATTTAGATCTGGGTCTTCAGTTCTTGCAGCTTCTTGGCGTCTCGGTCTTCAGCTCTTGTAGCTTCTTGGCGTCTAGGTCTTCAGCTATTGCAGCTTCATGGAGTCTCTCGGTTTGGCGCCCTTGACACGAGTCCTTCTCCATCATCAGGTCAATAGAATTTTTATTTGTCGGTCAGGTGATCTTCTCGGTAACATTTTAAAAATACGTACGCGTGATTTCGAACAATGGTAACTCTTAGGGCGTTGTAAGTGAAGTGTTCTCTCTCTTCATGGCTTCTAGAATTTTCCTATCGACATATCGTCCATCTGCCCACAACTTTCAACTCGAGAGTTGTGGCATTCGGTGCAGGTATGCGAAATTTATAAGTCTTCGACTTCTTAAACATGCTATCTCAACTTCCACGTGTGAGGAAGTTGGTTCTCCTTCTTGAATCATGGTGGTTGCGAACTCCCACTCGGCTTCCATTAAATTCTCTGCGAACTGTCGTATGAGTATTCTCACACTATTGAAACTTCATTGGGTGATGGCTCCCTTTCAAGACGAATGAGTAAGTCATCTCGATGTCAAAACATGGCTCGACATGCGATTCCTTGCTCTACCTTCATTTAAACTGGGTCTTCTCTTCCTCTAACTACTAAAGATTACCTCATATGGAAACATGTCTGCTATGGTTTAGCTTCAAGCCTCCATGGTTCCTTCCGGACTCATGGCTTTTATTTCAAGCCTCCAGGACTTACCCGGATCTATGACTCTTATACACTGAAAATCTAATACTTATAATACTAGCGGGAAGGCATCTTGCCAACTCAAGTGAGGTAACCTCTAGAGTTAGAACTCAACTCAAAGTTTACATAGTCCAAGCAATGGAAAGTCCACTGCTTTATCTATGTGTTGCAATCCATCGACTTATTAATCTAACTTTCGCAAGTGTCGAATTATAGCAATAACTCGCTCTTTGCGATCTTTACATTATGGAATGCACTGAAATTTCGGTCTCAACTTGAATTTTAACGGAGTTTCGAAATATGAAGAAATTCCTGCAACAAAAGTATTGCGAGTTCACGGAATGGAGATAATTAAACTACATGCATCTTGTTGAGTCTTCTGGACTTCTGCTTCTACTGGTGACGAGCGTAGGCGCTGGCACTTCCTCCTCCTAGTTGATCTTGGATCGGCTATTGCTTGTTGGTCCTGCCATTTCTGGCAGAATTTACTGAAATGTATTTACTCAGTCTTAATTCTAAGGTTTGAAATCGATCTTATGGCGCTAATATATCGCCACGACTATCCTCGATACGTAGAAAAAGGTACTTGCCCACAACATAATCGAGGTTGTTTCTAGAGTTATATTCCGCTCTGCCCTCAGGAAAGTCGACGGTGGAGCGTACAAATAACTGACTCTGTTGAAATTCTGACTAAACCAGTATAGCCGATTAATAAATAGCTACACTATACTGTAATAATTTATCGAATTCCGAAAACACCTAGCTTGGCTAGAGTTTCGGTTACACTAAAATCTTCTAGGTTCTGACTAGAGTTCTGACTAGAATTCAATCTTAATCGAAGGATAGATCTAACGCCCCTGAAATAATCTGACTATAATTAAATATGCATTCGCAAATAAAAGTTTTACAGGTGACGTACCTCGGAATCGGCGTGGCGTGAGCCTGGTGTGGTCATATCTCACTGAATTTTCAGTATACAGAACCACTAAGTGGCTCTGAAACCAACTGTAACACCCTCCTAAACTTACTAAAATCAGAGTAAATTTTTCGTGCTCTAAATGGAAAGCACTGATTTAATTTTCGAAAACTCATATTAATTTTTCGAAAGTACTTTAACTTTAAAACGCGGGATGCTACTCAACTTTAATTTTATATCTTTATCTCTTTAATCTAACATGCATGCGACCAAGTAAAATCCATTCTAGAATTAAGGCCATGAATAATACCGGATTAGTCATGCATATTCTGAAAATCTGACATAATTTGAAATCTGAAATACTAGACTGAAATCTGACATCTGAAACACAGGTCTAATATGCGGAAGCAAGTACAAATTCAAAAAAGCACACAAGCATAAAACAAACATAAATAATTCAAACATGTTCAAATACTATATGGCTTTTTTTTTACAAAAATATACTGAAGCTGGACCAACACCACATATCTGCTCACGCGTCACGTGGGACTCCATCACCTGAAAAATAGGGTAGTGGGGAGGCGTGAGCACAAAGAAATCAACGGTGCTCCACCGGAAACGACACTGAATACTCAGCACAATTAATAACAAACTATGATATCAACATATATACGAGAAAACTGGTCTGACTATGGGACTAACGGAAAACCGGTACTCATGTGCACACTCTGGGGGTCCCCTCCCTCAGAAATGTAGGCTGGGCCTCGCCCACTCATCTGGACGCTGGACTTAGGCTGGGCCTCGCCCACTCATCTAAGTCATAACTGACATCTGATATCTTGACCAAGACGGGATCACTCATCTGTCTCGGTCCTTCAATTTAATTACATATAGATCTCAGACATGGTAAATTATTAAAAGCGATGAAATACACAGTGCATGGTCTCCACCTGGAAACTGGCAAATGCAAATGCTGAAATATCTGAAATGGGTAGTTGATGGAGGCTCGACTCTCCTCAAGCTACAAAAATTACGAGCGAAATATTCTAAGTACTGGGCTCAGAATAAAACTCGAATCTTTAATATCTTATTTGTCTAGGTTCGTTTACTCTGCTTTAAAAATAATTTTAGGGATTTAAGAGCTGATTTTGAAATTATTATTGTCCTTGAGGCATTCTAGAGTTATCTGAAATATTTCGAAGTTTGGAAATAAAATCTGACTGAATCTAATATGACTGAAATCTAAAATATTTCTGGATCTTTAATCTATCTGGAATCTTAACTATATCTGAAATGTTAACTATATCTGAAATCTTAAATATATCTGAAATCTTAATCTGACGGAATCTGAAATTTATCTGAAATATATCTCGAACCGTCTGGACTGACTGGACCGGTTCAACTGAACTGGACCGACAGCTCCTCGGAGCTGGTCAGTCATTCGCTTGACTATGTGCAGCTCGGTTTGACCGTGGTTCGAGTTCGGCGTGGCAACTCGGGTCGTCACGAACTCGACTGACACGGCTTAGCCGATGCACGAGTTTGAAACGGTGCCACGGTCACTGAGCAGGGGCGTGCTTGGACCACGGCTAACGGAACGGCGCGTAGACGACAAGTCGAATGGACTCGGTGCACGGGCACGCACTCGGGGGTTGACTCGAACTCGGTGCACGGGCACGCACTCGGCGGTTCGGCTCCAGCGGTCGGACGAGGGACGGTCACGTGCGCGAGACAACGATACACATTACGAATTGACGATACGACGGCTAATAATTATCCAGACGGTACTAGGGTTCAATCATTTAAAATCTGATCCAGAAATATACCCGGTTATTGGAACCGGATAAAATTAGGGTTCGATTCTTGAAATTCCTAACTCATATAAGGCTGATAATTAACATGTATATATTCTATGTGATTTTATATGTCAACAACTGCAGCTAAAATCATATCCGACTAATTTTCTAAAATATCGCATTCCTCGGCTAAAGTCCCGATCTTATAACTAAATCAAATGACATCCAAAATTTACGCAAATCGAAACATAATATCCTCAATATATGTATGGTCCACGGTCAACAAATCAAGTCCAAGTTCAACTCCTAACCCATTTAACTAGTAATCGCTACAACCGGTCAAATACACATAAAATCGGTTCGCCTATCAAACAAACCCCAAAAATTCTCAAATTTATACCTAGGCCTCAAAACGACGTAACAAATTTAATGGTATTTATTTCAATATTTTATCAAAATTATTTAACGAGGTCCCGAAAAATGGCTTTAAGCTCGTATGTCCCGTTTTTGCCAAAATCGCTCAAATCACATATCGTTTTTCTCTTATCTCTTTTAAAATATTAAGTCTAAGCCATATAAATTGAATTTTATCGATTATACTTTTAAATGCTCGAAAACGAGTGGATCGGGATAAAACAAAAGCAAATCAGCTAAGAAAAGGTCAAAGGAGCCAAATGGGTTCGGATCTTGGAGCTTGGGCCGTAGTCACGGGTCAGCTGGAGCTACTCGGGTCGGGTTTACTGTTGGTCGGGTCGGACTCGAGGTGTTGGGCGCGTCTCGTCACAGATTTGAGCTTGGAGGAGCAAGGTGGTGCGAAATCGTCGAAAAAATGAGTGGCTGGCCGTGAACTTGCTGCTGAAGACCCAATCTTGACGTGGTGGAGCTGCTGGTCGCGAATGTGAGCGGGTTGTGCTGGAATTGAGGTAGAAACGAAGCTGAGGATGAGCTGTGGTCGGGAGTCGTACTAACCGAGGTGGGCTGAGCTTTGTCGCCAGCAGCCGTGAAGGAGAAGGTCGCGTGAACAGGATCTGCAGCCAGTTGAGAATGGTGGCGCGAGGTGCGGGTTTGGATTCGCAAGCTGGGACCGAAGTTGGGCCGTACGGATGCGGAAATGATGCAGTTGAGCTCGCGCGCGTATGAGGTTGCAGGTGGACGGGCGGAGCTCAGCTGAAGGTGGCGGCTCATCGCCGTGAATAGGAGCTGCGACCTTCAAGCTGGGATGAGCTTGGACCTGCAGTTTTCGGCGAGAAGGGTGGTTGCTGGAAGGCTCGCCGGTTGGTAAAGGCTCGCGATTTTCTGGCTGAGCTCGGGAGGTGCGGCGCAGGGCTGGGCTCGCGATTTTCTGGCGAGTCGTAGCGGGTCGACCGCAGGTGGTGGTCGCAGGTGTCGAGGGCTTGCCAGAAAATGGTAGAGGTGGTCAGATTTTGAGCTATGGAGGTTGAAGATGGAGGTGAGAGAGAGCTGCGCGGATGAGATATTTGGGGAAGAAAGAAATAACTAAGTGTGTGTATTTATGTGTGTAAGGTAGCTAGGGTTTCACTTGTATATTGGGCCTAATATTGGGCTTATGATTTCATTCAACCGGGCTTCAAATTCTTAAAAGGGCTAGTAAATTTAATTCGACTTACGCTCCAATTTTAAAGTAAATATCGATTAAAGAATTAGATGTTCGGTTAATGAAATTAACCGGACTGGGACTCATTAAATTAGTCAGTCAAATCTATTAGAATAACTGGGCTTGGATTTCAAAATCGAACATAGGCTCAACCTTTAAAATGGACTAAAATCAAATCGAACATGGGCTCGATTTACTGAAATGTAGTGGGCCGGAATAAAATCGAACATAGTCTCGATTTACTTAAATGGGCCGGCTAGAATAATTGGACTCGTTGGATAGTGATTGGGCTCGAATAAATTAGTTATTCGGCTACGGTCCTCTTTAATAAGGTTTCTGATAATTCCAAGGCTAGGTTTTAAAAATTAGAACCGATACTTGGGCTAAATAAACCTGTCTTTAATAATTAAAGTCGAATGAATTATTCATGACTTAGACTTTGATACTAATTATTTATTTTATTGTATATAAATATAATAAATGCATCAAATTTAAAAACTTAATATTTATGGAAATATAGTCGAGCTCCATAAATCGTAAATAAAAATCTAGGCGTTACAATCTATCCTCCTTAAAATATTTCCGTGCTCGGAAATGCTAAAACTAAACCTAAGTCCGACTCGACTAGAAGCTAGAAATCGAAAAGTACATATTACTAGTCAGAACAAAAACTCTGGATAACGAGCGCGAATCTCATTCTCTCACTCCTAAGTGGCCTCGGCCTTGCGTGGAGGCTTCAGCGAACTCGGGCTAGAGACACATCTCTATTCCTCAACCGTTGGACCTTTCGGTCCAAAATCACAATCGGCTGCTCCTCGGAAGTCAGGTTGTGCCCGACTTCGAGCTTGCTAAAATTCAACACGTGTCCTGGATTATGCATGAAATTTCTCAACATCGACTTGTGAAAGACGTTGTGCACACCCGAAAGCTCGTGTGTCAACGCCAAACGGTATGCAATCTCACCCGCTCGATCAAGGATCTCGAATGAGCCTATGAAATGGGGATCTCGGTCTAAAACAATGGTCTCGGCTACTCCGTGGAATCGAGCAATCCCACGGATGTAAATACTGGCAATCTGCTCCATGGTCATTATAACGCCCCGGTTGATTATGAATTATTGGAGATTATTATTA
>CACSLK010027813.1:5077563-5087865 GCA_902706635.1 Striga hermonthica | reverse complement strand
ACACCATGTACCAAACTCTCCTACAAGTTGATGTTGGCCGATTTTCTCATCTACATACACGTGAGAATTTCTTTGTTCGAGAGTTAGGGGGATCCGATTAAACGCTCCACCAAGTTTAATCGGAATAGGTGTTTAGGTAATCTATTAGAAGGCTTTTTGGTACAATTTATTGAGCTTTCTGAGAACCATATTTTCCGGTCATCATCATCACATCATCACCGCCGATCGCCGCCGAGATCAGCTGCCGGAAAATTGCACCGCCGCCGGAAGACATCCACGCCAAGTCGATCGCAACCGCGAGTCGTCGCATGCAGTCGCGCACCAGCCGGGCCCGACGCCAACTCCCAGCAGCGTCCGCGAGCGACGCCCGTGAGGTCCCAGACGCACCTGCTCGTTGCCGGTCACCCGCGCATCTCACCAGTCGCCGCCTGCGCATCCCCAGCGCGCAAGGAGTACACGCGCAGCATCCCGCGAACGTCCAGGAGACTTGCCCCGCTCGCCCGCGTGCTGCTAGACGCCCAGCACCAGTCCGCGTAGGCATAGGACTCCGCTAGCGCACGTCCGCAACACGCACACCTGCTCGCAGCGCCCGTCCCGCATTCCCAGCAGTCCCACGTGTTTCCTCAGCGCCCGACGCGCCCCACCAGCGATCGGCCCGTCACGCCAGTAGCCCGCACACTGTCCGCGCCCGACGCGCACGTTCGCCCGCTGCAACCCGACGACCGAGACCCGTGCACCGTCCGTTCGTGATCCATTTGACGAGTTGATTAGAATCAACTAAAGGCCAAACCTATCCGCCCATTAGGTTGTGGTGTTCAGACGAACTTCACCAACGGTACTCTACATCGTCTCAGAGTTGACAAAATTTTAAAAGGTAAACGTCCATATCCTAACTATAGATTCCTCTGCGTTAGGATTTATTTCGATAAAGTTCAATGTTGTGCATGTTGTTTGATGTTCCTAACAGAACCCAATAGACAATACTCACTCCCTAGGCCCCTAAGGCAGACAAGCACTTGGCCAAGAAGAACGAATGTGTCGCCCCGCTATCGAATAAAGCGAAGACTGGAGTGTGGAACAATGATAACATGCCAAACATGGTACCTGGCTGCTCTGCGGCCTGGTCCTGTTCAAGCGCGTAAATATGGATGGGTGCTCCACGGTGCTGCTGCTGCTGTCCTGGGGGTCTCTGGGCTGGCTGTCTCTGTGTGGGTTGTCTCTGGGGTGGTTGTCTCTGGCCCTGATGTGGCTGAGGGCGGACTGGGCAGTCTCTGATCAGATGTCTTGGGTGGCGGCAATGGTAACATATGTTCTGCCCGGCTAGACACTCCCTGCAGTGTTGACGTCCGCAGATAGCGCTGGCTGGCAGATCTTGTCAGGCTGGCTGGCCCACCGGAGCTGGGCCCCTCTGGCCACGGTTTCTCTTATCCTTACGACCATGCCACTTCCTCTTATTTTGGTTCTGAGCTGGCTGGGTTGGTGCTGGCTAACCAGGCAGAATAGCGGCTGGCTGTCTGACTGGTGGTGGGGCAAAGGTGTCTCGCTGGAGGTACGCCTCAATCTGCTGAGCACGCTCAACAGTCTCGGCATAGTCAAGGAAGCCATTACTGGCTATCAACAGTCGAATATTGCTCCTCAAACCATCGATGAACTGTGTCGCCTTCTTCTCCTCCGTATCCTCGAGATGCGGAGCAAAGGCACTATTACGAGAGAACTCGCGCTCATAGTCGTCCACTGATCGCTCACCCTGCTGGAGAACGGAAAACTCACGTACCATCCTCTGCTTGAAATCGTGAGGATAGAACTTATCCTCCAAGAGTGTCTTAAGCTGAACCCATCTCATGGCATCACGCTTGTCCTCAGTGCGTAGACGCCAGTAATCCTCCCACCAATTTCCGGCAGCTCCCTTGATCTGCAGTTCGGCGCAAGCCATCTTATGCGCCTCAGAAATACCCATAATATGAAAGATCCACTCCATTTATCGGATCCACTCAGCCACGGCTAGCGGGCCATTCTCCCCAGAGAAACGCGGCGGATCATAGGTACAAAATCGGCTGACCACAACAGCCTGGTCCTGCTCGACTGCGGCTTGAGGATCTCTGCGCGGCGGCATTCTGAAGATCCAAAAAAATACTTGAATTGATCATTATAGCCAATTAAAAAATAGCCATACTAGACTTGAAATAATAAAATAAACAATAAAATCCGAAAACACCTAGCTTGGCTAGAAATTCGGGATACTTAAACTTTCTATGTTCTGGCTCAAAATGGAGTTCTGACTTAGTCTAGAGTCCTTGGACATAGCTGTTCTAGAGTCCTGTCCAGAGTTTTGTCTCAAGAGTTATCTGTCTTACAGGAGGATAGTCATCTAGGCCCCATACTTGAACTGAATTTAGCACTTGCAAAACTTAAACTGAGTCAGGTGACTTACCTCGGAGTTGGTGCAGGATGAGCGTGGCGTGGTCATGCTTTTCTAACTTTGAAAGTATACAGAAACACATTATGCCCTCTGATACCAACTTCTGTCACACCCCGCCTTACTAGCTTGAAAAATCAGAGTAAAATTTCCGCTTTTATTTTCGAAAGGTCGTGCGAGCTTGGTTTTCGAAAATACTAACTGATTGCGGGATGTCACAGATAAAACTTACTTAACTTGCTCACAGACATATATAAAACACGCAACCAAGCTATCCGCTATGGATAATGGAATTAAAAATGCAATGTCTGAACTGTCTTGCACTGTCTAGTCGGCTAGCGGAAGCATTCAAAATACAGAAAATACATGCATACATATCTGAATAATACATGATCATAAATACTGGGACATAAAATATGCGTAAAAATGTCCAAGACTCTCATGACCACGCTTTGCCACGTCTGTGCTCATCCGGCATGCTCGACTCCGTCTCCTAAAAAACACAATGGGGGCGTGAGCAAACCACTATGCTCCACAAAGACAAGTACTAAATAAAACAGCATTTATAATAACGTGTCATGAACATAAATATATAAGAGATTAAACTGTAAACTTTTCTTTTCTTGCATTACTGTGGTCAAAAGACCCTCGGCCCTCGGCCGCTCGTGTGCACACCCCGATGGGATATTAAGGCCCTTGGCCTCCACCGGGTCCCAACATGGGATATTAAGGCCATCGGCCTCCACCTAGGAGAAACTAACTATCTCGAGCATACCTCTGCCATGGAACATATATTATATATGATGTAGAATCCAGTACATGTCCCCCACCTGTTATGCTGAAAAGGACTATGCAAGTGCTGGAAAATCTGGGTAGTTGTCGGAGGCTCGACTCTCCTCAAGCTACCAAACATATACAAGCAAAATAATCTAAGTATTTTGCTTGGCTTCTAAACTTAATCTGAAATGATCATTTTATATTATAACAGATAAGAAAGCAGGCAGATAAGGAAGATTACAGATAAATAATTACATGCATACATAACAAAACAGATGAAACAAATAAGATCACGTAAACAAGTAAACTGGACTTGCTCTTCTGCTCGATTGAACTGATCTAGCGTTTCCGCATAAAGTCTAACTGAATCCTGGAAACTGAATTTATCAGTCTATCTTAATCTAGTTTGAACCAGCCGGTCTAACTTAGTCGAACCGGTCCGCTTACCGAATCGACTCGAGTTCGACTGGTGACCTAGGCTCGGTCTGGACTGCACGCGCCAACGTTGTCCGTGCGGCACTGGCTGCATGCCGGTCAGGGCGGGAAGGTGACCTTCCCGGGCCACATAACTTATACTAAGCCATGTCTACTCATGAAGCTCAATTACTTCAAGATTTTACATTTATCTAAAATTTAAACCGAACATAATTGAGCTCTTAACCTCATGATTTTTTTTTTTAAATTCAAACAATTCTCCAAAAATCACGTAACTTTGTAGTTAAATAGTAGACATAGACATGCACTTGCTGTCCAAATTTCATGTCAATGGGACTTCATTTGCTTATTAAACTCATGACTTAAGCATAACATGAAATTCAGTTATATACATGCGCATATTGCAACAATTTTGTAAAATCACAGGATCAACATTTTAATCTCAAACTCGGTCACAATGTTCAACACTCATAATAGTATTTTACATAAAAATTTCGCATTCATAGCTTGTATGTGGACAGAGTACTCTCGCACATAAAATTAGTTCGACACGCATGCGATCTAAAAATTATAACTCCTTCATTTCCTATGATAAAATCATGAAGTTTAGTAGGGAGGCTCTAAAATCATATCTAAACATGTCAATAAAATTTCATAATTTTATCCTGAGTATAACTCGAGTTCTACGCGTTTGAAGTCGCAACTGAAATTCGCGCATGTAAAGTTCATCTTGTATGTTAACTTTAAAAATCAATAACTTGAGTTATACTAAGCCAGTTGACCTAATTCTTAATCCTACGAACTCTTCTCTTCCCCATGAAATAGATATGTAAGTCGCACAATATCAGGTTTGGCATAGCACAGGTAATAACGCGAGCAAACATCACATAAACAACATGCGGGTGAGCTGAAACAACTTTAACATTTTGCATGCTTGTAACTACTGAAACACTGAACCTATAAGTCATGAAAACACATCAATCTCATCCTTATATCATTAATAACAGGTCCTAAAAAGGATTTAGAAAACTAACCTTGAAAACTTCTCAAAAATGCAAAGGAAGCTCGGTATGCTCGATTTTCGCTTGGTTCTTGTTGCTGCGGCTTTGTGGCTTGTTCTCTTAGAATATTCTTGAGTTTAATGCCTCAAAACCCTTCTATGGGAAGTGTAGAATAGGGGAAGAGTGTTATAATGTGGTTGGTAGCAAGAGTTGATGCCTAGAATTTGAAAATAAACACAAGTGTGCACTCGGGATTTTTGGGTGTTCTTGAATTTTCCCTCTCGGCTTTTATCTTAATGGGAGGGACTTGGACGAAATTTCTCTCAATTATACTAAGCAAATGCTGAGACATAAAATTGAGGGTTATAGCTGATGAAGTGAGGGCTTATAAAGACCTCAAATGGCGTTAGAAATTAGGCACAACATGGAGACAAAGTGGGGAACAAAAACTAATGTACTCATTTCCAATGCAAGGCATGACATGGTGGAGCACCAAGAGCTATTGAACGTGTTATTGGAGTTGAATGGGACTGATTTTTGGTCTGATACAAGCATAAGGATAGTGAGAAACATGGTCTTACACCATGTATTATAATATTGCATGCCCATACTAACTTAATTAGGAATAAAGAATTGATAATGATGTCTTTGACTTGTGCTAATGACTCTTAGGCATGACTTAGGCTTAAAATATCTCTAATGCACTCTCTAATGTGCATGCATGGTTTAATCCATAAGCTTGAATAAGGGTTGGTGGCAACGGACTCGGTCTTGGCTCAGGTGGTAGTGCATGCGCGACAGCGCGAGCGCTAGGCACGAGTGGCTCGAGCATGGGCTAGGGCTCGATTTAAATGTTAAATACTTGACTTTGATATTCAAATACACTTAGAAATTATTCTAAGTATAAAAATACCAAGACTTGGCTATGCTCGGAAACGACTAGAGAAATGACTCGGAACCAAAACTAGGGTTCGAACTAAATAAATTCTCGAGTCGATTAGCTATAATTTAACAACCCAAATTAATGGATTGATCTTAAATTAAACTTGACATCGAAATTTCCAAAGAATGATCTATCAAACTTAGGAATTAATTGAGCATTTAGCATATAAAATATAACTCGAAATTTCTGAAAATTACGGGTTTCACTTATAGTCGAGCAGTGAAACTGTTCTTAATATTACTACTGATTTGGGGCGTTACAAGTGTTCGGATGACCTGTAAGGACCGGTCATTATAACACCCCGCTTTTCATACATTGAAAAATCAGAGTAAACTTTTGGCTTTTCAAAACTAATAATATAACACGAAAATTCTCAGGATGTTCCCTTTCATTTCTCTTTATTTAATCGTACTACAAGATACTGAATTAAGATTTAATTAAAAACTTTATTGTCAAATCATTATTTGAAAATATTTAAACTCTATCACACATTGGGATAGATTAGTATCATTCGATACTGATTCATGGAGTATCTGACATATGTAAGTTTAAAAATATCGGAAAAGTAAACTTGGTAATTGTGAGCCATTATTTAATACCGAACACATGAATGTCCTTTATTTGCCATTACAGGTAGACCACTTCCACCTATGCTCAGCCTGCTCGCTCAACTCCATTTCCTGAAATGTCATAATACAAAGGGAAATGAGTACATCATAATGGTACTCTGTAGAAAATCCAACATAACATTCATAATAATTATGACATCAAATAAACTTACATATATGCATATAACTGAAATAACTAGCATATAAACATAAATAAACTTCTTTCTACTTTAGGACACTTGGCCGATATCGTGTGCACACTCTGATGGTAGAACACGCTTGGGTTCCATCAGAACCGGGCTTGAGGACACTTGGCCTTTACACCGGTGATCATTCATATAGATCTGAACTGATTGGTCATTTCCACACTTGGGGAAAATCATTTCTTTCGTACATACCTTGGCCTTTTATTCCGAGAAATAAACATATGTAAATCCCAGTATAAGGTTCCCACCTTTTCTGCTGAATAATAGAAATGCTGATAACTTTGAATCTCGACTCCTCAAGTTGTACATAATTAATTTACATATGCTAAGTCTTATGCTCGAAATGCTTTTATACATAATGAGATGTTGTCATATGCTAAACTTTTTTTTCGTTTACTTTTAATCTCATTCAAACATCTTAATTTAAAGCAAACACACTAGGGTTCTCGTAAAATATTCTAATTCACCGGAACATTCTAAGATTCTGGAAATTGTCCTATGTCTAAAATTAGACCTGTTATACTTAAATTGAATTAGTTTGGCTCGTAAAAATACTTAATTTTTGGAATAAACTTTGAACCGAAATACTCGAATCAAAACTGACTCGAACAACTGGCCGAACCGACCGGTTCACTGATTGGGTGGACTGCCAGCTCGCTATGGGCTGGGCGGTCAGATGTTGGCTCGGACTGATCGGCTAGGTCCCTTGCAAGACCTGCTGTTGCACTGGCGCGATGCAGTGAACGACTGGGTGTGACTGAGAGCTGCTGGGCGCTGTCGGGCGCTGCTGGGCGCTGCTGCCGGGAGCTGCTGGGTGATGCCGCACACTGCTAACAGTTACTGAAAGCACTGGCATGCTACTAGGCGCGCTGGCGTGCAAACTGGGCTTACTGGCGTGCTGTTGTGCAGTGCAAGGTCGACTGGGCGCACGTGCATGATGTTCAGCACTAACGTGCATGCACTATGCCCATGCATCCCGCGCGGCTGGGTACGCTCGCGCTGCCTGGGCGCTGCTGGGGTGACCAAAAATAGCTTAATTAGTTTATTTCTAGTTGATCAAGTACATGACCTCAAATTAGGCTAAATATTTACCAACTTATTTCACATTATTTATAATGATTTATAGAGTACTAAACTCGACTTTGGCGCACATGGAAACTAGACTTCCGAATGTAGGTCTTAATTATCCTAAAAATCTTAATCCTTTACCTTACTTGTGCATGCATCATGTTTAATGCTTGGTTACTCTTAAAATATCATACTTAGATAGAAAAAAGGTTTGGAGGAGTGCTTACCTTCAATAAATTTCAAAAGTTAAACACAAGGAACTCTCGGCCGCTCATACTGTTAGAGATATGTTGTAAAAGCTATGTTTTGTAGATTCTATCAATTCCAATTTAATCTGGCCATCATGTTTCAGTCAAAGTACATATGTTTGTAGTTTATTTATTTATGCAAATCATACTCCTTGTCTGATATTGAGATAGTGTGGTTCGAAGTGTTTCGAACAGAAAGATCATATAACAGTTCCTTATAAGACTAAACTATTCGTTCACAGTCTAGACTGGCAGTGAGACCCCTCGTGGAAAAAGACTGTAGTGTATTCTTGATTCAGTTGGTCTTTGACTGAAGAATTACACTAGCACTTATGATAAGTGTTGAACAGGACCACGGAAGGATAAGATTATGAGACTCCCTGATCGTTGTTGTAATTTAGACCTTCAGTGATTGATGCGCTCTCTTAAGCTGTAAGATAATATAAAATAGGCATATATATTCACTTCTTGTTTATTTTATTTACCAAGTGATTCCTATTTTTTTAGGATGACATACTAGGTATTTTGGTATATGAGAACGATTATATGATGTGCTATTATAAATTATTTATGGTCACTATGTTCAGTGCGCTGGATTGATGGCGTCCCCGAAATGAGCTCAGGAAGGTACATTATGTTAAACCCTGCAGGTAGACGATTGTTTGACATAACGGTTAATGATCTGAGTGGTACTAATTTCGGAAATGAATAAGAAGTTGATTAGTTCTTTTGTCAGTAATTTAATTAATCGATGGAAGTTATATCTTAAACATAGGGAGGTAAATCGATCAACCAGATTAATATTATTTAATCATGAAGGCTCGATTTTATTGATAAAATAGGAGCTAAATGGGGAGAGCAATAATATTACTCTAGTGAGATGTTTTATTATTTAATTCCATTTAATAAGGAATTAATTTTATTCCATATTTATTATTCCATAAGGAAAGGATTATTTATACAAGAATCTTGTCTAAGGTTAGGAAACTTGGGAGTCTTCTAGAAGGTGATCATTAGTAGGAGAATTCTATCCTTGATTGGAATAGTAGATAGAGTAGAATTAGGATTCCTTGGCCTAATGGGATCTGTCCATATTTAGCACTCCTTAAGGTCACTAATGGAGCCTATAAATACACCATGTCCCAACCTCTTGTACAAGATCCATGCTGGCCAATTTTATCCTACATACACGAGAGAAAGAGCATTGTTCGAGAGTTAGGGAGATTCGATTAATCGCTCCACCAAGATTAATCGAAGTAGGTGTTTAGGTTTAGATGGATTTTGGGTATAATATACTTGGGTCTTCTACATATATATTTTCGGTCATATTCCCCAGTTGTTCGTCGTCGTCCTCCACCGTGAGAAGCCGGCAGAAATCGTCGTTGTCGCCCGAAGTCGCAGGAAGCCGTCTAGTGCCCAGCCGCAGCAAGCCAGTGGTCCCAACCACACGCAGCCAAACACTATCGCTTGCCACCAGCGATGCCGAGCGTCAACCACTGATACGCGCCAGATAGCCCAGCCTCGCCTGCCTGTTCGTGTGTTGCCGACGAGTACGCGCGCACCGTCGGCCGCATCGCGCCGGTCCCCAGTGCGCGAGAAGCACGCGCGCGACATACCTTGCGCGCCCATGATTCTTGCCGCGAACGCCCATACGCCAGCGCCTAGTCTGCCCTGGCCTAGGAGTGCTGCCTCGCACGCGCGCTACATCCCATCCCAGTGCACGTTCGCGAGTCCCTACCAGTCGCGCGTCACGCTCAGTGCCCTACGCACCTAACAACGTCTGAGACCAGCACTCGACGTGCACTCGCGGCCCGTGACCTGCCAGCAACCGAGACTCGCGACAGAGCTGCTGCTCCCGACACCGAGACCTAGCAACCGTGTTGATTTGACTTCTCGATTAGAATTGAGTAAAGGCCAAATGTACCAACCCATTAGTTTGTGGTGTTCAGACGAACTACATCAACGATATTCTACATCGTCTCTGAGTCGGCAAAAATTTTAAAAATGCAAAGTCCACATCCTAACAAAAGATTCCGCTGCCTTAGGATTTATTTCGATAAGTTGAATACTGTGCGTGTTGTTTGACGTTCCTCGTAGAACCCAACATCTACGAGGTGTCTCGGCAACTATAATGCTCGGTTGAGTGTAAGGCTATGGAGATTGATTAGTAGTGTCCCTTAGGTTGTATATAGCCTATGGTTTCAATATGGCCCGAGAGAACTTGAAAAGAATCACCTGTTACTCTGTATGAACTCGGTGTGCACAATTTAGGCTCGAAGAAGGCTCGTCGGACCTTGGTCCGTTTTCTCTCGGGGTCCAGTGAATTTTTCTAAGTGTTTGGACGTCTTACTCTTATTCTTCAGAGTTGGAGCTATATTAATGAAGATAGCCTCTCAATTTGCATTTAAATATGCCAATTTGGCATTTTCTTCCCTCCTCACCTCATCCTCCTTGGTATTGGTGCCAAGGTAAGATTGGGTGTGGCTTATCGGACCCTTAGCTGCCATTTCCTGGTGATAAAACTCAAGTTGCTCGGTGGAAAAAGTCAAAAATTGGTTTTGGCCTCGGTTGGGCCCTGCTAGCGCTGGGTCGCACGCTGT
>CACSLK010027813.1:5051267-5077462 GCA_902706635.1 Striga hermonthica | reverse complement strand
GCCGCGGCTGCGGGTTGTGCTAGCACACCTAGGCTGCGCGCGAGCGTTGGGCCTCGGTTCATTTTGAGTTCGATTCGACATTGGTTTAGGTTTCGATTCCCTATAATATTTCGAATATGCTTGGACTCGATCCTATCCCAACTTAAATAAATTTTTCTTCAACTTATGAAGGAAAATTTGTCAGAGACTTGTACTAAAAAATTATTCGGCTTCGAGATGATGTTTCTTCCGAATTTTTTGGACTTGAACTGGAACGTGGATCTTTATGAATTTAATAACTTGTACTCTATAACTATAATCGAGTGTTTAAAAATTAGCTTTAAAATAGAAACTAATAACACATAATTATTAATAAAATACTGGGATGTTACAATCTACTCCACTTAATTTATTACCATCCTCGAAATATATATATACCATAAAATTTCATAAAATACTAGAGCTCTGTCTGATTATACTGTTATTAATTGACCGTCTTATCCATTATTCACACTATTATCAAATTCGGCATGGGTTCTGATTTTCTCACATATCCTGTCCACAATATCTTTTATCTTCTGACAGATATATATATAAATATACAATCGTATCTCATGCGCTTCAATATATTATAAACTGGTTGTTAACTCCAACGGTTCTACTCAAGCCATGGTCCGATTTCTCCAATGGATTTAGCACTCTCTAATATCCGAGAATTTTATCCTTTTATTCCTATAAACATGGTAAAAAGGATATATAATTCTCAGTTAAAATGATTGAGGATGTTAATGATATACGGAATTCCAACTGCCATTCGTTGGTTGATTGAAGCAAAAGTTCGCTTATCTGGCGAGTTTTCAATTCTTATAACTTTATGCCAAGTATGGGTAAAAGTAGTTTTGCAAAGAAAAAAAGAGCAAAAAGACCAGGTGGCTGTTAAAATTGTGCTCGATGGACTTGTGACACACAATGCACATCTGTGGGGTACGTGTCTAAAAATCGAGAAGATAAAATAGCTTATATAAGGAATGGCTTACGTAAAGAATCATTGAATCACTCAATTCAACAAATTCTTGATGCACATCCTAGTGGTTTTGTACTCCGTGAATTAATCTCCTTCTGGGCACAATTTAGAGATGAATAGGAAAGGTGTAGCCTCGAAAATCTTGTTACTAAGGATATAGTTTGTAATAACCATTACGACTACTGTTTCTAATAAAAGATTACTGCACCGTGCATCTATCTCTACTGACAGATGAAATCATGATAATTTATTTTATTAGCTGACAATCCTCATGCTCAGAATCACACTATTCATCTTTTATCGCTTTCCCACACTCTCCATTTATATATAGTCATTTCTTCTTCATTCTCTCTATCTTATTTCAATTACGATGGAGATTGTTGAATCTTCTCAAGAAATTAAATCTCTTCCATCGTTAAAAACCATATGTGTTCTTGGGGGTTCGAAACTTATTGACTCTTTTTCTCAAAGCATTGAAATTGTTTCCCAAATAGTGAGAGAACTAAGTATTTACAAGTTAAATATCTTGTATGGGGGTACTAGCATGACATTCTTTGACAGTCTGCTTCTGGCTGGAAGATGCATCAGCATAGAAGTAAAAAGTGTTATACCTTTTCGCAGAGCGTCTGCTAAAGTTTTCAAAGATTCTTCTAGTTTGATGCTAACTCATACTATTTCTGATTGTATAATTTATATGATCAATAATAGCGATGCCTTTATTATCCTTCCTGGTGGGTACGGGACCTTGATGACTATGTTTACTGTTGCTTCTTGTGCTGACATGAAGTTGCATAACCAACCTATAGGGTTGTTGAATTTCCATAACTTTTTTCAAGACTTGCTTAGATTTCTAGATAAAGGTTTGTATCAAAATTTTATATGTGCTTGAACTCGAGATATCTTTAAATCTACAGATACTACAACCGAACTTATCAAGAAACTCCAAGAGTGCATCATCCTCTAGGATTCTGTGGAAACTTCAGGGTTGAAGCGAAAACGAGCTTGTGATTCCATAGATCTTTCGATATGAACCCAAACTCTAATTTGGGTGACAGAGTTACGGAGTACTAGACTCTCGAGACGTACCCAATTTTTTAGTTTGGTTTATGTATTATTGAGGTTCTTCTTTTTTTGTCTAGTGTCCCAATGTACTCGATCCTCAATAATTGTTATACTGATAACAACTTCATTTTAGCATTATCCTTGTACTAAAATTTGTCTAATTACTATGCTAGACAACTTTTCCAATGCTAATATTTAGTTCATTTTACTCTGGTACCTGTAATGAAATTGTCCACAGTTCTAAACTTATATCGATGCCAGAGTATGATGCTATTTATTATCTTTATTTGTGTAACTAAATTAATTGCAACGGAAATCTTAATATACGGCCCCCATTTCGTGTAGCTTTTGTCACTTAAGTCTAAGAAAATAATACTATAACTCAAACTTCATATTATAGATCCCAGTCTAGCGTGGTACCTAGTTGTTCATTCACCTCTGCCTGATTAATTGCATAAACTCGTGCCTGCGCTCCTTGCTGTGGATTATAGGCCTGCTTGGGTTGACCTTGTTAGTTTCTATCTCGTTCAAGATAGGTACGGATTATGTGACCTGACTTCCGACAATTATAGCAAACATATTTCCCTGCTAAGAACTCTCCCATGTGCTTTTTCCCACAATTTCCACAAGCTTGTACCGGATTTGTTTGCTGATTTGCATATCCGGGTAATATTTTTCACCTAAAATTTCCTTAAATCGATCCCAAGTTAGACTTGCTTTTTCGCTCGGTCTCGTGTCCCAATATGCTAACCACCAAAGGTAGCATCTCCAGTCATTTGAAATTGAGCGCACGAGAGTCGATGCTGATTAGGCATCCCACGGCTTCAAAAATCATTTCAAGGTTTCGTAACCATTCATCGACCACTCTTGGAATTCCTTTCCCATTGAACTTATCGGGCTGAAAACTGTGAAATTAAGTGATTATTCGCGTTTGATCAAGATCTGTTTCTACTGGTACATGAGCTTGAACTCTTCGATTCGGCATCGAATTGCAAATTTCATAAAAAAAATTTAGTACTACTGCTAATATCACCTTAGCTACTTCCTATCTAACCTAATTCTAAAATTTCATCTAATTGGCCAATCTAAAGTCCTTAGGTAATAAAATATAAACTTACTTCATCTTTTATCTTGGAGTTTGTGTGGCATGAGCGTGGCGTGGTCGTATCTGTAAAAACTTCTTATCCTAAAAAACGCAAATCGCGCTCTGACCAATTGTAACACCCCGCTTTTAATACGTTGATAAATCAGAGTAAATTTTTCGCTTTTCGAAACAAATAATAAAACTTAAAAATTCTCAGGATGTTCCCTTTTATTTCTCTTTATTAAATCGTACTGCAAGATACTGAATTAAGACATAATTAAAAACATTATTGTCAAATCATTATTTGAAAATATTTAAACTCTACATACATTGGGATAGAATAGTATCATACTATACCGATTCATGGAGTATCTGACATATGTAAATTTAAAGATAGTGGAAAATTAAACTTGGTTCATTGTGAGCCATTATTTAATACAAAGCATATGAATGTCCTTTATTTGCCATTACAACTTGACCACTTCCACCTATGCTAAGCTTGCACCCTCAACTCCATTTCCTGAAATGTCATAATATAAAGGAAAATGAGTACATCATGATGGAACTCCATGGAAAACCCAACATAACATTCACAATAATTATGACATTAAATAAACTGACATATATGCATATAACTGAAATAACTAGCATATAAACATAAATAAACTTCTTTCTACTTTCGGACACTTGGCCAATATCGTGTGCACAATCTGATGGTAGAACACACTTGGGTTCCATACACTTGGCCTTTACACCGGTGATCATTCATATAGACCTGAACTCTTAGGTCATTTCCACACTTGAGGAAAATCATTTCTTTCGTACATACCTTGGCCTTTTATACCGAGAAATAAATATATGTAAATCCTAGTATAGGGTTCCCACCTTTTCTGCTGAATAATAGAAATGCTGATAACTTTGAATCTCGACTCTTCAAGCTGTACATAATTAAATCAAATATGCTAAGTCTTATGCTCGAAATGCTTTTATACATAATGAGATGTTGTCATACGCTAAACATTTTTTTGTTTACTTTTAATCTCATTCAAACATCTTAATTTAAAGCGAACACACTAGAGTTCTCGTAAAATATTATAATTCACCAGAACACTCTAATATTCTGGAAATTGTCATATGTCCGGAAATAAACCTATTATACTTAAACTGAATTAGTTTGGCTCGAAAAATAGTTAATTTTTGGAATAAAATTTGAACCAAAGTTGACTCGAACTGCCGAACGACTGGTTCACTGACTGGTTGGACCGTCAGCTTGCTATGGGACGGGCCATCAGATGTTGGCTCGGACTGACCGGCTAGGTCCCTCGCACGACCTGTTGTTTCACTGGCGCGGCGCAGTGCACGACTGGGTGCGACCGAGAGCTGCTGGGCGCTGTCGGGCGCTGCTGCCGGGCATTGGTGGGCGCTGTCGCACACTGCCGGCGGTTGCTGAACGCACTGGCTCGCTGTTGTGCGCGCTGACGTGCGAACTGGGCTTACTGGCGTGCTGCTGTGCACTGCCCAGGTCGATTGGGCGTACGGACGTGATGCTGTGCGCTGTCGTGTATGCACTGTGCCCATGCACATCTCGCGGCTGGGTACGCGCGCGCTGCCTGGGCGCTGCTGGGCCACTGCATGCACGCTGCCAGCACACTGCTCACGCTACGTGCGGGCAGTGCACACGACCGACACCTTGCCGGCCGTCCGGCGACTTTTCCGGTGACAACCAACTGAATCCAATATAACATGATCCAAAACACTTAAATATGCCAAGAAGCACTAGGATACCTTGGTTGGATTTACAAATGGTTCGGTGTTCAAAATCGAGCCATTTTGGTTCTAGGTCACCGAGGCACTCAACCCCTTTCAACCTAAGACTTAAGGCCGAATATATACCTACATTTATCATGACTTTGAGTGCTAAATACTCGACAAATACTCACGTGAATAAGGATATGGCTCGGGTGACCAAAAATAGCTTAATTATTTGATTTCTAGTTGAACGAGTACATGACCTCCAATTAGGCTAAATATCTACCAACTTATTTCACATTATTTAAAATGATTTATAGAGTACTAAACTCCGGTTTGGCACACATGGAAACTAGACTTCCGAATGTAGGCCTTAATTAACCTAAAAATCATAATCCTCTACCTTACTTGTGCATTCATCAAGTTTAATGCTTGGTTACTCTTAAAATATCATACTTAGATAGGAAAAAGGTTTGGAAGAGTGCTTACCTTCAATAAATTTCAAAAGTGAAACACAAGGAGCTCTCGGCCACTCCTACGAGGTCTCACGGCAACTATGATGCTCAGTTGAGTGTAAGGCTATGGAGGCTGATTAGTAGTGTCCCTTAGATTGTATTAGCTTATGGTTACAATATGGCTAGAGAGAACTTGAAGATAACCACCTGTTACTCAGTATAGACTCGGTGTGCACAATTTAGGCTCGAAGAAGGCTCGCCGGACCTTGGTCCGTTTTCTCTCAGGGTTGAGTGAATTTTTCTAAGTGTTTGGACGTCTTACTCTTATTTTTCAGAGTTGGAGCTATATTAGTGAAGATGGCCCCTCAATTTGCATTAAAATATGCCAATTTGCCATTTTCTTCCATCCTCACCTCATCCTCCTTGGTATTGGTGCCAAGGTAAGATTGGGTGTGGCTTATCTGACCCTTAGTTGCCATTTCTTGATGATAAAACTCAAGTTGTTCGGAGAAAAAAGTCAAAAATTGGTTTGGGCCACGATGGGGACCTGCTGGCGCTGGGCCGCGCTGCGGGCCACTGATGAAGATCGCGTGTCTCGAATGCCGATAAGCCACAAACCAGTGCCTTGAATCGCCGATAGGTGTCTAGAGGTTCACAAACCGCACCCCTCTAAACGAATAAAATTGCAATAGAAATCAAGAAGAAATCTAAGACAAAGTGTTTGAACAAAAGTTTGGGACTTTTATTGATAAAATTGATGATGAAAAATAACAAGAGGAAGGGCCTTTATATAGGCACAAAATATATCTAGTCCTAATCTACCTAGAATTCTAATAAAGCAATAAAAAGGAAACTAAATGTAATGTCTCGGTTGTTTTTGAATAATATTGGAATTATTTGAGCATTATTGCATTATTATTATTATTATTATTATTATTATTATTATTATTATTAATATTATTAATTGTCTAATTGTTTTTAAATGATTATTATTATATAAATATATATTATGTGATAATCCGGATTAATTTGTTTATTGTTGTATATCGAATCGAGTGGAAATTCTTGGTTATTGCGTATATTTATTTTCGGTCCACTCGGATGATTAAATTCTAGCCCAATTACTATGCCTTTATGTTGGCCCAAATTCTTGAGTTAAAGGTTTCTCTAGGCCAATTTTAATAAGTCGTGGGCCCAATTTCTGTTTTTATTCTTTGCTCATTAGCTCATTAAGAGATTGATACTTTCTTGGCCCAAACAAGTTAATTACGCGGTTCTTCTTCTCCAGCACTTGCGACCAGGTCCTAAACGACCTAAATATCAGTTGCGATTTTTCTGTAGAATCTCCCCACTACTGTCGTCACTCTCTTTCGCCTATATCTAACCAGATCGAGAACACTTATTCTACATTTTCCTTTACCAGCAGTTCATAGTTGCTTTCACTTGGCTCTCTCTCTCTCGCATGGTGACCTGCGCCTCCATCTTCGCCAGCATCCCTCCGAACAATCACGCAGCAGGTCCATCAAAGAGAGGGAGTTCTCCCTGCCCGAGTAACAGTCCCTTCAAGTTAAGGGACCTCAGCAGCCGTGCCGTCAAATTCCGAGCAGAACTTCAATCTGGTTACCGTCGTGTTTTTCTGAGCAGCCGGCGTGCACTTCAACGAGCAGCCGTTCGCGAGTAGTCCCCGTGTTTAGAGTTCTGGGTCCCGTCGAGGCTCCGTTCATCCCGTCTCGTTCCGACCCGTTTTTCCAATTTCTCGTAGATTCCCGAAGACGGGTAACCTCCCGAAACTCTCTGGTTTTTCTTTTGTTGATCGGGATTATATCGTTGGTTTATTTCCGTCCGTTGAATTATTTCAGTTTCAAATTCGATTTATTTGTTGATTCGTATGTTCGTTATATATATTTCATACATTCGTGAAATTTCGTGGAAAATAGGATCTCTCGTTTTGTGGAAATCGAATCATGATGTTGCCGTGTATATTCGTATGAGATTTGAAGTTTCGTTTATTATTTTCTGATTCTCTTTTTATGGTTTCGAGCTTTTCCGTCGTCATTGGGTCGTTGTTTGTTTTCAAACTGTATTATGTCGTTTCGTTTTTCCGGACAAACCCGATTTCGGTAAATATATTTTCGACCTCTGGCTACTTGGTTTTAAATTTGATAGGTTCTTTGGATGTTTCAAATCCCTTCGTGCTCAAAATTTGCAATTGAAAAACCTGTTTCAGAAGTTCTCTTTTGAGCTGTTGTTCGTCCAAATCATAAACTGCAGGCTTCGTTTTATTTTAAATTTTCCTTTAAGTCAATGACTGAGCGTGTGGCGCAGTTTGTTCTGTGATCTATTTCGTTGTGATGTCGCGTGTTCGAACCCCCAAACCCTTGTGTAGTAGCCCTTTATTTTTTTATTACTAATGCCAGCTTCAGCGCGCGGGCAGTTAGGCCCGATGTCAGCCTGCGCGCGGCCCGATCTCGCTGCAGCAGTCAAGGCCCGCGAGCCCTGTTTCAGCCCGCGAGGCTCCAAGCCTGGTGTCAGGCCCTATTGTGCGGCCCAATTTCTTGTTGTGGCCCAATTCGGAACCTGGCCCAGTTCCGGGGCAGAATCAGCCCAATTCGCTTGTAAGCCAATTTTTGTGTTCCGGGACTCGATTTTCATACCAATTTCAATTTCAAAAATATCTATAAAATAAGAAAAAATTTGGGAATTTTTTTTTTAATTACCGAGACTCCAAAATAATTTTCTGAGTCCTATTTTGCAAAAATGAGAGAGTTCCAAGTCCACGAAAAATCCAATTTAAAACCCTTAAACCTTAATTTTGATTAAGTGTGGGTTTTATTTATGAAAAGTTGCTATGCCATATGTGTTTCTTTTGTTGAGTCGGTATGAACTATGTATGAGTGTGAAATATGTAGCCTATCGATGTGAGCTATTACGATCGTTGGTATAGTTGTCCCCGTCGATGTAATACGGTTGCCCTTATTAGAAAAGTCTCCTTAAGTCCTGATATGGCCGTGCCCTTGTGAGGTACGTAAGCCCATATGGAAGGCTGTGTCCGTAGCGTGGAATGTACTTCCGCCTTCGGGTAATGAATCGCCGTTCTACGGCTAGCGATAGATGTGCACATGAGTAATGTGGTTTGTTGTGATTTTGATAGGAGATGAGACGTGTTGTTATTATTTTGTGTTCATTCTGCGACCATACCATCTTAACATGTTATTATTGTATATGTGCATAGTAGTGAGCATTACGTTTCATTTTGTGCTCACTCTCACCTGCTCTTCACGGATGCATGTTAAGCAGGTGCCGGGTGACGAGGAAAGACGAGTGGGTCGGTTAATGATTATGTTATTTATGCTTCCACTTATGAATAAATGTTTTAGACTTTGAAACCTTGTTTAGGGTTAAGAAATGATAAACGTTTTGAAAACTCATGTTTGAGTATGTTGGATTTTTGGGATGTTTTGATGAACCTAATACGAAATGGTTATCATGTGTTTGGTTATTTCATGCTTTTGTGCTTGATCTGAATAACTTATGTTGAAAATCAGGTTAATGAAAACCATGTGAAAACTGGGTAATGAATCCCCGAGCAATCAGATATGACTTGGTTGATGTTAAATGTTTGAATAACGCCCATGTTTTCGAAAATGAGTTCAAAAAATTATTTACTGATTTTTGGAAAGTCCAGAATTTCTTTAAAATCAAAGTGGGGTGTTACAGTTTGGTATCAGAGCCAGTCTGCGTTTCCGTAGACTGCTCTATGTATGAAATTGCATGTATATGTAATTATATGATTTTGATCTTGCGTTCGACCACTCTTCTTCGTCACGCCGCACTCTTAAAGTATGATTTGTAAGTATCAATGAAAATACTTATAAATGTACTGTGTTTTCTTGTAGCAATTAAGCTACTTGAAATATGATTTTTTTTTTGGGTTTAGAGCTATCCACCTTTGCGTTAAATTCGGACTCTAGTGTTGAACTCTAGATTCCCTTATTATTGTGCTAAATCTTTTCGATCCATTTTTCAATGTAGAATTATGGCTCGTCGTAATACTTAAAACCATCAGCCTACCCCGTCCCCGTCTCCGTCTCCGCCCTCATCACCACACCACCAGTAAGCCCCCAACCCTGCTGGGGCTCATTTGAACATGGTTCTTCAGTTTCGGCATTTATCTCCTCCATCTTTTACTGGAACTGAAGGGCCCGAGGCAGTGGCGGAGTGGATTCGTCAAACTTGAGCAGAATTTTGATCTTCTGCAGTGCCCGGATGCTCAAAAGGTTATATGTGTCCGCTATATGCTGAAGGGCGATGCCGCACTGTGGTGGACCGGTTATTGGAGATTGATCAGGGTGAGTTTGCTGCTTTGACTTGGGAGCGCACGAAGGAGGTGATTATGGAGAAGTATTACCCGCACAGTTATCGGATGAGGATGGAGCGTGCTTTCTGGGATCTAAATCAGGGAGCAGGATCCATCGAGGACTACAAGCGGGAGTTCACCCGCATGTGTGCCTTTGCTCCCCACATGGTGGACAACGACCTGAAGAAGGCCCGCAAGTTACGAGATGGTCTGCACCCGACTCTTCATATGCACGTTGCTAGCCAGGGGGACCTTCTCTTCGATGAGACTGTTATCCGAGCCACTCATTTGGAGAGTTATCAGACTCTCGATACACCTATCCCTTCTGCTCAGTTAGTCCATCCCATTTCTTTCGTGCTGCCTGGCTCTAGTTGGAGCAAGAGAAAGGCAGATTCCCACCGGGATAACCCGAAGGGAAAGCGGGGAGGTCTAGACCGGCGCAATCATCCCTCTTCTGGCAACCGAACCTGCAAGAAACGCGGCAAGTACCACAGTGGCAGTGCTTAGCCGACCAGCGAGCTTGTTTCAAATGCAACTGTCTGGGCCATTATTCTAGTGTCTGTCTCGATCCTAGGAGGCAGCAGCAGCAACAGCTTTCCCCTCTACCTTACCAGCAGCAGCAGCAGTAGCCCAAGCAGCCCCCACCTCACCATCAGCGGGCAGGAGGCCAGGCCCGCGTCTATGCCATCACCCATGATGAGGCAGCCAACAACACAAGTACCATATCCGAAATGCTTTCAATATCCAACGTGACTGTATATGCTTTATGTGATACTGGGGTAACCCACTCGTTTATATCTACCCGATGCCTTGACGCCCTATCTGTGATGAATTTTTGCAAAGTTGATCCTCTCTAGGTTAGTCTAGCCTCGGGAAAAAATATTATCTCCGATTCCTTGGTTCGTGATCTTATAGATTCTATCGGCGGATGAGTTCTTGTTGCTGATGCCTATGTCATTGAAATGCGAGACTTCGACGTGATCTTGGGCATGGACTGGCTCACCAGCTATCGAGCCGACATCCAGTGCCAGGAGCGCGAACTCACCCTCTTTCCCGATTCCAATCAGTCGGTTGTGTTATTTGGGTTGAAGTCGAGGACTTTGCCTCGAGTCATCTCTTCTATGCAAGCTAGGAAGAGCCTTTCCAAGGGTAGCTATAAAGGCTATCTTGTTTCTATGGTGTCCGAAGATGATTCCGAGCGAACTCTGGAGCGAGTTTCTATTGTTTGTGAGTACCTTGATGTTTTTCTCGATGAGCTGCCCGGAGGACCACCCGATCGCCAGGTCGAGTTTACGATTGACTTGGTACCTGAAGCCGGTCCCATTTCTAAAGCCTCTTATCGTATGGCGCCGAAGGAGCTTCAAGAGCTCAAGGCCCAGATCCAGGATTTGCTCAGGCTCGGTTTCATTCGACCAGGTGTTTCGCCTTGGGGTGCGCCCATCCTATTCGTCAAGATGAAAGACGAATCCATGCGCATGGGCATTGACTACCGGGAGCTGAATACCCATACAGTCAAGAACAAGTACCCACTTCCTCGCATCGAGGATCTTTTCGACCAGCTGAGGGGAGCCAACGTCTTTTCGAAGATTGACTTGTGTTCTGGTTATCATGAGTTGAAGATTCGGGAGTCAGATATTTCTAAGCCCGCATTTTAAACCAGATATAGGCACTACGACTTTGTGGTGATGCTGTTCAGACTCAGTAATGCCCCAGCAGTTTTTATGGATCTTATGAACTGGGTCTTTCATCCCTATCTGGACCAGTTTGTCATTGTTGTTCATCGACAACATCCTGGTGTATTCTTTAGACATCGACCAGCACAAAGAGCATCTGAGGATTGTGCTGGAAACCCTTTGTCGCGAGAAGTTGTATGCCAAATTTTCGAAGTGTGAGTTCTGGCTAGACCGTGTGGCATTCCTTGGCCACATTGTGACGGCCAAAGGCATTGAGGTGGATCCCAGTAAGATCGAGGCACTGAGCTAGTGGGAGACACCAAGAAGTGCCGCTGATGTTCTTAGTTTCCTGGGGTTAGCAGGATACTACAGAAGGTTTATCGAGGGCTTCTCGAAGATATCCCAGCCACTAACCAACCTTACGAAGAATGCCGTGAGGTTCGATTGGGGTCCTAAGTGTGAGAGAGTTTCCAGGAGTTGAAGAGGAGACTCACTACCGCGCCCGTCCTATCCATTCCCGACCCTACTTTGGAGTTCACTTTCTATAGTGATGCTTCGAACATGGGTTTGGGATGTGTCCTTATGCAGCAGGGAAGGGTCGTAGCCTATGCTTCGAGGCAGCTGAAGCCTCACGAGCAGAACTACCCCACTCATGATCTAGAATTAGCTGCAGTCGTTCATGCCTTCAAGATCTGGCGGCACTACCTCTATGGAGGCAAGTGTGAGATATTTACCAACCACAAGAGCCTAAAGTACATCCTCACTCAGAAGGAGCTGAACATGCGACAGCATAGGTGGATGGAGTTTGTCAAGAACTATGATTGCACGATTAGCTACTATTCTGGAAAAGCTAACGTGGTTGCCGATGCGTTGAGTCGGAAGAGTTATGGCCAGCTGTCTTGCTTATTCACCGAGCAAGATGCCTTTCTTCGGGAGTTCGAGTGGCTACAGCTAGAGGCAGTGGAGTCGACTTCGACAGCCGGTGGTATGTTGACCGACTTGGTTGTGGGACTGACTCTTCGAGAGAGGATTGTTTTTGAGCAGCCGAATGATCATTTTTTGTGCCGGATGAGAGAGTTGGTGATTACAGGTCAGATTGGAGGCTTCGCAGCCGTATCTGATGGAGCATTAGTCTTCGAGGGTAGACTATGTGTTCCGAAGGTGTGGGAACTGCGAAAGGAGATTTTGAGAGAGGCCCATAGTGCTCCGTACACCATCCATCCTGGTAGCTCAAAGATGTATCAGGACTTGAGGAAGTCATTTTGGTGGCGAGGCATGAAGAGAAAAGTGGCGAGGTTCGTGAATGGGTGCCTGGTGTGTCAGCAAGTGAAGGCTGAGCATCAGAAACTGAGAGGGAAGTTGCAGCCACTTGAGGTTCCCTTGTGGAAGTGGGAGTGCATCACCATAGATTTCTTGGTGGGATTGCCGAGGTCGAGGGTCGGGCATGATTCCATTTGGGTGATTGTGGATCGCCTTACGAAGTCTGCTCACTTTCTGCCAGTCCGGATGACTATGAAGGGTAGTCAGTATACCGAGTTGTTCATGGACGAGATTGTCAAACTTCATGGAGTACCCGTAGAGATCTTATCTGATCGAGATGCGAAGTTCACGGGCCAGTTCTGGAAGACGTTGCACCGAGCCATGGGGACGAGGCTGGATTTCAGTACAGTTTTTCATCCTCAGACAGATGGTCAGTCGGAGCGAACGATCTAGTACTTGGAGGTTATATTGAGGGTTCTGGTCTTGGACCGTAGCCTAACTTGGGAGAGTGCCTTGTCTTTGGTCTAGCTGACTTACAACAATAGCTATCACTCCTCGATCAAGTTGGCACCATTCGAGGCTTTGTATGGACAGAAGGTCCGGACACCCTTGTATAAAGATGAGGTCGGGGAGAGGAATATTATGGGTTCGGAGTTTATTCATAGAGCTTCGGAGATAGTTAAGGCTATCCGGAAGCATATCTGGGCGGCCCAAGAGAGGCAGAAAAGTCTACGCCAACCGGAAGAGGCAGGAGCACGAGTATGTGGTGGGAGATCATGTCTTCCTGAAGGTCTCGCCTATGAAGGGCGTGATTCACTTCGGAAAGAAGGGGAAACTTAGAACTCGCTATATCGGGCCATTCGAGATCCTTGCTCGAGTCGGGGACTTAGCTTATCGGCTTTATCGGGAGTGCACGACGTGTTCCATGTCTCGATATTGAGGAAATATGTGCATGATTCCGAGCATGTGGTGGACTTCGGCGAGCTGCAGGTCGAGCGAGACCTTACCTACGAGGAGGTACCAGTAGCCATTTTGGACCAGAAGGTCCATTAGTTGAGTAACTGTGGTGAGTCTCCTGAAGGTGCTATGAAGCCGGCATGATGAGTCCGAGGCGACTTGGGAGAAGGAGGCCAAGCTTAGGAGGCGTTATCCGAACTTTGAGTTTTGAGTTCCCCTTTGTATTTTATTGCTTTCTAGATTTTTATTTTCGAATTCCGAGGATGGATTTCTTTGTAAGGTGGATAGACTGTAATGCCCCTGTTGTTTTTAATAATATTGGAATTATTTGAGCATTATTGCATTAATAATATTATTATCATTATTATTATTATTATTATTATTATTATTATTATTATTATTATTATTAATTGTCTAATTGTTTTTAAATGGTTATTATTATATAAATATATATATTGTGTGATAATCCAGATTAATTTGTTTATTGTCGTCTATCGAATCGAGTGGAAATTCTTGGTTATCGCGTATATTTATTTTCGGTCCACTCGGATGATTAAATTCTAGACCAATTACTATGCCTTTATATTGGCCCAAATTCTTTGAGTTAAAGGTTTCTCTATCCCAATTTTATTAAGTCTTGGGCCCAATTTCCGTTTTTATTCTCTGCTCATTAGCCCATTAAGAGATTGATACTTTCTTGGCCCAAACAAGTTAATCACGCGGTTCTTCTTCTCCAGCACTTGCGACCAGGTCCCCAACAGCCTCAATATCCGTTGCGATTTTTAGGTAGAATCTCCCCACTACTCTCGTCACTTTCTCTCGCTTATATCTAACCAGATCGAGAACCCTTATTCTACATTTTCCTTTACCAGCAGTTCATAGTTGTTTTCTCCAGGTTCTCTCTCTCTCTCTCTCGCATAAAAAAAAATAAAAATAAAAAAAAATAAAAACTCCATCTTCGTTGGCGTCCCTCCGAACAATCACTCAGCAGGTCCATCAAAGAGAGGGAGATCTCGCTGCCCGTGTAACAGTCCCTTCAAGTGAAGGGACCTCAGCAGCCGTGCCGTCAAATTCCGAGCAGAACTTCAGTCCGGTTACCGTCGTGTTTTTCAAAGCAGCCGACGTTCACTCCAGCGAGCAGCCGTTCGCGAGTAGTCCTTGTTTTAGAGTTCCAGGTCCCATCGAGGCTCCGTTCGTCCCGTCTTGTTCCGACCCATTTTTCTGATTTCTCGTAGGTTCCCGAAGATGGGAAACCTCCAGAAACTCTCTCGTATTTTTTTTGTTGATCGAGATTATATCGTTGGTTTATTTTCGTCCGTTGAATCGTTTCATTTTTGAATTCGATTTATTTGTTGATTTGTATGTTCGTTATATATATTTCGTATATTCGTGAAATTTCGTGGAAAATAGGATCTCTCGTTTTGTGGAAATCGAGTAATGGTGTTGCTGTGTATATTCGTATGAGATTCGGAGTTTCGTTATTATTTTCTGAGTCTCGTTTTATGGTTTCGAGCTTCTCCGTTGTCATTGGTTCGTTGTTTGTTTTTGAACTGTATTATGTCGTTTCGTTTTTCTGAACAAACCCGGTTTCAGTAAATATATTTTCGACCTCTGGCTACTTGGTTTTAATTTGATAGGTTCCTTAGATGTTTCAAATCCCGTTGTGCTCGAAATTTGCAATTGAAAAAACTGTTTCGGAAGTTTCTTTGTTGAGCTGTTGTTCGTCCAAATCATAAACTACAGGCTTCGTTTTATTTTAAATTTTCCTTTACGTCATCGACTGAGCGTGTGGTGCAGTGGGTTCTGGGATCTATTTCATGTGTGATGTCGCGTCTTCGAATCCGCCAACCCTTGTGTAGCAGCCCTTCATTTTTTTATTACTAATGGCAGCTTCAGTGCGCGGGCCGTTAGGCCCGATGTCAGCCCACGCGCGGCCCGATCTCGCTGCAGCGGTCAAGGCCCGCGAGCCCGGTTTCAGCCTGCGAGGCTCTAAGCCTGGTGTCAGGCCCTATTGTGCGGCCCAATTTCTTCTTGTGGCCCAATTGGGAACTAGGCCCAGTTCCGGGGCAGAATCAACCTAATTTGTTTTTAAGCCATCATTTGTGTTCCGGGACCCAATTTTCATACCGATTTTAATTTAAAAAATATCTATAAAATAAGAAAAAATTTGGGAAAAATTATTTTAAGTCCCGAGACTCCAAATTAATTTTCCGAGTCCTATTTTGCAAATGAGAGAGTTCCAAATCCACGAAAAATCCAATTTAAAACCCTTAAACCTTAATTTTGATTAAGTGTGGGTTTTATTTATGAAAATTTGCTATACCATATGTGTTTCTTTTGTTGAGTCGGTATGATCTATTTATGAGTGTGAAATATGTAGCCTATCGATGTGAGCTGTTACGGTCATCGGTACGGTTGTCCCCGTCGATTTAATAGGATTGCCCTTGTGAGAAAAGTCTCCTTAAGTCCTCATCGTGCCCTTAAGGTACGTAAGCCCATATGGAAGGCCGTGTCTGTAGCGTGGCATGTACTCCCGCCTTCAGGTAATGAATCCTCGTTCTGCGGCTAGCGATAGATGTGCACAGGAGTAATGTGATTTGTTGTGATTTTGATAGAAGATGAGACATGTTATTATTATTTTGTGTTCATGCTGCGACCATACCATCTTAACATGTTATTATTGTATATGTGTATAGTAGTGAGCACTCACTACATTTCATTTTGTGCTCACTCCCACCTGCTCTTCACGGATGCAGGTTAAGCAGGTGCCGGGTGATGAGAAAAGACGAGTGGGTCGGTTAATGATTATGCTTATTTATGCTTCCGCTTATGAATAAATGTTTTAGACTTTGAAACCATGTTTTTGGTTAAGAAATGATAAACATTTTGAAAACTCCTGTTTGAATATGTTAGATTTTTGGGATGTTCTGATGAACCTAATACGAATTGGTTATCATGTGTTTGGTTATTTCATGCTTTTGTGCTTGAGCTGAATAACTTATGTTGAAAATCAGGTTAATGAAAAGCATGTGAAAACTGGGTAACGAATCCCCGAGCAACTAGATACTCCTCTTCAAGACTTTTCTTGTCCTCAAGGATAATAAAATTCAATGCACCTTCATAACCATTGTTTTCGATGTTGGCCACATCAGCTTCCCTGGCTTCCACGAGTTGTCGTTCGTGCACCTCCCAATATCTTCGTTCGTGAAGCTCCTCCAAATACTCTTGCTCGTTCAGAGTCAAACTCCTCTCTAATCTTTCCAGATACTCGAGATCCTCCAAATCCATCTCATCTAATGGCTCAAACTTCATGACTCTCATAATTTTTTTTTTTTTTTGATAACCCTCGAAAATTTTCAAAAAAGAAGAAGAAAAAATTCGAAAAATTTGAACCTAGGGGAGAATAAAATCGGACAAAAAGAAAAAAAAGAATGGGGTAGGAAAAGTTTAACGAAACACACAATCAATCACTCTCAATGAAAGCACCAATGATGAAGGATCGTGTGTTTTGTTCCACTCGTTTGCCTCGAACACAGCCTCGCCACGACTTACTCTCGGCGGATAGGTGTGATCGACTCAGTTATTAGCCTAACTCTCTCACGATACTTGAGTTCACTCGGTAATTAGCCTCGCTCCCTTAATTTTGAACTAGCTCGGGTCTTAGCCTCACTAATTCGATTGCATGATCGAACTCTCACAAATCCTAACACACGGATGAACAAACTGTTAGAGGTATGTTGTAAAAGCTCCTATTTACATATTCTATCAATTCCATTTTGATCTGGCCATCATGTTTCGGTCAAAGTACATATGCTTGCAGTTTATTTATTTATCTAATCATACTCATTGTAAGACTTGCAGTTTATTTATTTATCTAATCATACTCCTTGTCTTACATTGAGATAGTGTGGTTCAAAGTGTTTCGAACAGAAAGATCACCTATCGGTTACTTGTAAGACTAAACTATTCGTTCACAGTCTAGACATGCAGTGAGACCCCTCTTGGAAAAAGACTGTAGTGTATTCTTGATTCAGTTGGTCTTTGACTGGAGAATTACACTAGCACTATGATAGGTGTTGAACAGGACCACAGAAGGATAAGATTATGAGACTCACTGATCGTTGTTGTAATCTAGACCTTCAATAATTGATGCGTACTCTTAAGCTGTAAGATAATATAAAATGGGCATATGTATTCATTACTTATTTATTTGATTTATCAAGGGTGATTCCTATTTTGCTAGAATGACATACTCGGTATTTTGGTAAATAAGTGTGTTTATTTGATGTGCCGTTATAAATTATTTACGGTCACTGTGTCCCAGTGCGCTGGGTTGATGACGTCCCCGAAATGAGATCAGGAAGGAATATAATGTCAAACCCTGCAGGCGGATGTATTATCCGGCATAATGATTAAGGATCTGAGTGGTACTAGTTTCGGAAATGAATAAGAAGTTGATTAATTATTTTGTCAGTAATTTAATTAATCAACGGACGTTATATCTTAAACATGGGGAGATAAATCAATCAATTGGATTAATATATTTAATCAGTGGAAACGAACTAATAGTAATTCAGAGCTAAATGGGGAGAGCAATAATATTACTCTAGTGGAATGTTTGATAATTTAATTCCAAGATTAGGAATTAGGAATTAATTTGATTCCATATTAACTAATTTAATTAGGAAAATAATATTCCTACTTGGGTCTTCTCTAGGAATTAGGATACTAAGGAGTCTTCTAGAAGATAAAGATTAGTAGGAGATCTATTTCCTACATTAGATTACTAATTGGAGTAGAATTAGGTTTCCTAAATTAAGAATTAATTTTATTCCATGATTATTAATTTAATTAGGAAAGGTATTCCTACTAGAATCTTCTCTAGTGTTAGGAGACTAAGGAGTCTTCTAGAAGAGTTAGATTAGTAAGAGATTTATTTCCTACATTGAATTAGTATTAGAGTAGAATTAGGATTCCTAAACCTTAAGGAATAAGCCCATATTTAGTACCTCTTTTAGGTCCCTATTGTAGCCTATAAATACACTAGGTCCCCTAACCTCTTGGCATAGCTTTACACATTTTTCTCCCCGAAGGGCTGGAGAAATTCGGCCTCTTCAAGCGAGAAAGAAAGAGAGAGATTCTTCTTCGAGAGAAAATTCGGTTAGCACCGTAAGGTTTTGGGAAATCTAATAAATCGCTCCACCAAGATTTATTAGAGATCGTGTAAAGGGCATACAATAGAAGATCGAAGGTTGTTATTTTGTATCCATCGAATAAATATATTTCCCAGCTTTCCGTCAAATTCCCGCGTCAGGTATTGTTCACGCCTTTCGCGCACAGGTGGCTCGCGTTCAAGTTCATCAGAATCCGCGCGAGATTAGGAAAAGAATAGAGCTTGTAGCACAGTGGTCATCTAGGCGATAGTCCTTGCGTTGTGCCCCGGGTTCGAAACCCACAACCAACAGTTTTCCCTTTTTTGTTACCAGCATGTGTGAAGAAGAAGCGCAGCCCGTGAAGCCCGGATGTCCTCACAGCCCTCGGCCCGCGCGGCCCGCGAGCAGCCCACCTCTAGCCCGCGAGCATTGCAGCAGCCCAACACACTTTTGTGGCCCAAATTTGGGCGTCCCTGGCCCAAGTGCGCGAGTCTCCACGGCCCAACAGCTTAGCGCGGCCCAGCAAGTTGCAAGACAAGCCAGACCGGTTCAACTTGAGCCCAGCGCGTGACCAGGCGGTCCAGATGCATCCTAGACTAGTACAGCGTGCTCCAGATCGACCCAGCAGAGTGGCCGCATGGTTGAACTCGGTTCAACTTGGTCCAGATGCCCCGGTTTGTGCCCGAGATGGTTCCCAAGCAGTCCTATCCACTTACCGGAGGTCCGAGATGATCCGATGAGCTTGATGAATGATTGGAGCACCATGGTGACTCGATTAGAATCAAGAAAGACCAAGTCCAGCTGCCCATTGGACTTTGGTTTTCAGACGATCTCCATCAACGGAAATCAGAAACGTCTCAGAGTCGGCAAAAATTTTAAACCGTAAGTCCTAATCCTAACTATAGATTCCACTGCGTTAGGATTTATTATTCAATAGATTTGAATGTGCACATTGTCGACGATCCTAATAGAACCCAACAACTGGTATCAGAGCCCAGGTTAATTCGACTTTGTGCACTATTCGAATTAGGACTAGCGTGATATATGTGAATTAATTGTGTTCAGACGCAGCGCATAATAGATTAGAATTGCAAATAAGTGTGTTTGCAGGTATTCTTGAATCCATCTATTATGGCCCGCATGTATGTTTTTTTTTTAATTCATGTATGTCGTTTTATAAGCCTCGGACATGTCGAGGATTTTTGGGTTGGTGAATGCTTGTAATAATTTATTCGCGCGGTGGGACACCGCATAGTTTAAATGCTTTACTAGATCATTCATGTACGACCCCTGCGTGGGCCTATGTAATTATATTATGTAATTGTTCGTTGGACCCGGTAAGCGCGGACATCTCTCGACGAGACGAGGCAGGCTACCCCGCAAACCCGTAGTCGATGGGATACGTGGTACTGTGCAAATGCATACATACTCGTAGGCAGCTTGCTGTCAGATACGAGCATTGTTCAGGTGTTTGCAGACGGATACGCACGGACCCAAGTCAACAGAAGTACGGGCGACGGCGGCAGTAGGCACACGCCAACAGAGGAGACTCGATGGCGACTTTCCCGATGACGACGTGTTCAAGACGAAAAGTGGGAGTCACGGCGAAAAAGGAAATTTCAAGTCCTGAATCGGAAGACCCAGTTCAACAAGGATTAGACTACGTTTCGCGAAAGATTGGAGATTGATTAAAATGGCCATGATAGTTGGATCTTAGTTCCTCGTTTATTATTGCATATTAATCATGCATGTCCTTATATGATTTAATTGCTCTATGTGCAAGTTGAATTATTAGGAGCATGTTTAAGAAAATCCCTTTAAACTAAAAATTATATTAAGTGTCTAATGGGTTGAAAGAAATAACATCCAAGGCCTCCATTATAGGTTTGTTAGTGAAGTGATTTAAATCGAGCCCAAAGGACGTTTTATTTCACAGTTCACAAGAACGAATCTCCTTCAGGATGATTATAGTGAGCTATTTCAAAAGCGTACGGGTCACCCAAAGGTGGACGTATAATTTTGGTAGTAAACTTAGGACCAATTAATGGGTTACGCTTAAAGTGCAAATAATTACGATATTCCCAAAGGAAAAGGTCGTTTTTATTCTTATAAAAATTTATTTATAAGTTGATTTCGCTGGCCAAAAGTTCGACCGACTATTAGTTAAGTATTGTTTGGCAGTACGTTAAGCTAATGGGATTTATCCCTCCTCTTGCGAAGGTTTGAACATTAGACATCCACACTCAGGGCCTGCGGGGATTCGGTGTTTTGAGGTGCCGGTGAATATATTCAAATGTTGTTTTGAAGGGATCAATATTTGACGATTTGAAAACACTTGACTGAGTAAAGACTATGTTTGCATGATCCCAGGAATTCAAAATGTCTTTTCAATCCGTTGTCCGTAATACTCAAAGATAATTTACTTGTTCAAACATGATTAGAAATAGAACTTTGATAGTGTCTTATTTTGCTGAAGAATACAAGCCGAATGGAATGTGTATCTGGTCTAAGTGAAATAGACATAGAAAGATGAACTGTCCTATCCTTAATACAAGAAAGGTAAATCTTATTCACTGGGAAGTCGAAGCATTTTAAGTGGTGTTATCTATCAGTGCCTGGTATATAGATACGTAACCACTAATTATGTAACAAGGTTTCAGTGGACCAATCGACATGTGAAGGTCAGATTACCATCTAGAATGGGCTAGCTACGGAAGTAGCAACTATTGCAGTGGGAGTTATCTATTAAATAGAATTTTGGTTATTGAGTAATTGTCTTTTCGTGCCAAGTTTTAGAAAGAACTCGTGTTCAGTTTCTAAATTGTGTATGGATGAAAACGGGATGATTTATCCATTTGGTACGTGGGTAGACGATGTGCTCAGTGAACCAATATGTCTCACAGTGCAGTAGATGAAATTAGTAACACGTCGACTAGAACCAATAAGAAGAAAGGTCCTTCAATAAATGAATCATTACGTTAATTTGGCATCTAGTGTTTGGGATTTTAGTATTAGTAGGATTCAAAGGTGGATAGCCATTGAACTCATGGGTTCTTTGGGAATGGATGAAACTATCAGACCTAGAATTATACTTGGTAGCTAAAATCACAAAAATGACCTTTTGAAGGTCAAGGGTTAGAAGCTAAATAAATGTTAAGATTGGTTCATCCAATTTGTAAAGTTCTATGTTTTTTTAGGACAAAAGGTAGTTTTGAATATTTTTCTTCGGAGAAATTTGTTCATGACAGGGTACATTTAGTGACATTCCATAAGCTAGAGTACTTTGAGGGAGTACAATGGCGGTTATGGAAAGATGTCGAGATTAATGTATCAGTGGCATTACGATTAATATCATAGTGACGAATACCCTTTGGAAAATCATAGAAATACTTATTGGATGTTGAGATTCAATCTCAATGTGTTTCAACTGGTTCATCGGAACATGACGGTGCAACAGACTGAAGGAAAATGTCTCTCAAGAAGATTGGTTATGTCAATGATGAGTTATTCAGATTTTTGCTTTTTCGTATTGGAGTTGTGCTAATAGCAGGATAAGTTCTGAACATAATCCTATCTAAGTTTAGTAGTCATTGCTCTGAATGAATTGTTGGCAAGACTTAGGCCTTGTCAGGAACATATTCAGATTCAGAGCATTTCAGCATACGTGCTGGAAAGTTGATACTAATAGGATTGGAAAAGATGTTCGAAAATTAGGCTATTTGTGGGATACTTCATGGTAACGAGAAATGAGTGGATTATTATAGTACTAAAAGTCAAAATATGTTCGTTAGCGCGAATGTCTGATTTTTAGAGGAATACTAAGTAATAAACCACTAAGCTTATTTGTAGAATTATTTTATGGAAAGATAAAGGTAAAAGTTCAACTTTGTTACCAAGTGTTCAAATGTGTTACCACAAGGAAAAACTGCAACACGTATTTTGTGCTATACACCTTTGCAGATGGAACCCTCGTTGTAGTGGGAGGGTTGCAAGACAACTCCATTCGTGATAATAAGAGAGTCGTTGGACTCAGTCTGTATTAATCACAAGTTCATGGAATTCATGTTTTGAGAAAGTCTCGGACTTAGTCTCTAGTAAACTTGAATCGATCCCTAGTTATACAATGAGGAGATCCAAGACAAGGATGCATAAACTTAGCAAAGTTTTAATGATTTCTGATTTAGGGTCATGGAGTCTTATCAGATCTGGGTTCTTATAGAATTACCAAGTAGCAAACTTGCTATTGGACAAAATCTATAAGTGAAGACTTCAGTACAAGGCATGTTGTGAAATAGCAGACTCAGAAAGAAAGGGATCTATTATGAGTTAGTTTTTCACCAGTAGCCGTGTTTAAGTCTGTACATAGAAAGGCTTGTTGTGAAATGGTGAAATCAGAAAGAACGGGATCTATTATGAGTTAATTATTTCGCTGGTTGCCAAATTTAAAGTTGATGCCATTCATATGAGTTATGAGTTAGGCAAAGTGGTTGTCAAGACATTTTCCTTAACCGGATGTCTTGTAGGAATATCCACGGAGCAGCACCCAGAAGTTTTCATTGAAAAGGGCTAAGAGCGTTTAGTCAGTAGGCTGACAAAGTCCATTTAAAGGACTGTGGTGGGCCGATCATTTGGTTGATAAGTTCGAATCGTGGATTTTATCATCAACCAAATGAGCATTGTGTGTGGCGCAATGGAAACGTGGTGGTATTTTTGTACTATGCGTAAACAACATTTCGATCACTGGAGACAGTGTGAAGATGTTGACTTACACAAGGGTATAGTTATCCAAGTAGTTGGACATGAAAGATTCATAATCAACAGATATTCTTGAGATTGAGGTTCACAAGAAAGATGTGTTGCGATTGTCCCAATTTTCATGTCTAGACTATCATAAGGCTCATTCTATTTGCATGATACAGAGGCAGTCCCTATGCATGGCAAGCAGAAGCCCAGTATATGCAATAGATGAGGCCTGATATTTATTTGCAAGGTTAGTAAATATCGAAGTAATCCTAGATGGGAGAAATGGTTCATGGTAGGACATAAGATCAAGCGCCGTAAAAGGGCTAAGGATAATATGTAAGGTTACCAGATGAACCATAAGCAACCTTTGGATTACAAAGGATTCCGATTTCTAATCAGACATGAACAACAAGTAAAAACCACCTTATGGTTTGTGTTCACTTGTGGGAACCAAGCAGATTTGAGGAATGTCAAGCGGTAATACATTGACGGATTCCACCATGAACTCAGTACGTCCCTTCCCAAATGGCGAGCGACGTAGAGATTGGATTCGCCATTGAACTAAAAATGTGAAACCTCGTCTAGCCAGGTCAGGTCACAATTTGTTTGTGATGACAGTTGGTGCAGTTACAGACAGAGAGGAATCACTAGTTCATAAAGCAAGTGACACATAGAGCAAGTACGCCCGTTGCAAAGGACTGCGACATGGTGGATGTTTGTCGCCTAGTTACATCGGTAGACAACCAGGTAAATCCTTTTAGGATTGGCTTTCCGGTGAAAGCGGATAAGGGCCATGTTAAAGGATTGGAAGTCGGATGTATGGCAGAAAGGACAACAGTTCTTTGAGAATTAAGATTGAAAGAGAATCATGGTTAGCAATAGCCATGAGCTTATTAAGCATAAGTGGGAGATTGTTAGAGGTATGCTGTAAAAGCTCCTATTTACAGATTCTATCAATTCCATGTTAATCTGGCCATCATGTTTCGGTCAAAGTACATATGCTTGCAATTTATTTATTTATGCAATCATACTCCTTGTCTTACATTGAGATAGTGTGGTTCGAAGTGTTTCAAACAGAAAGATCACCTATCGGTTCCTTGTAAGACTAAACTATTCGTTCACATACTAGACAGGCAGTGAGACCCCTCTTGGAAAAAGACTGTAGTGTATTCTTGATTCAGTTGGTCTTTGACTGGAGAATTACACTAGCACTTATGATAGGTGTTGAACATGACCACAGAAGGATAAGATTATGAGACTCACTGACCGTTGTTGTAATCTAGACCTGCAGTAATTGATGCGTACTCTTAAGCTGTAAGATAATATAAAATGGGCATATGTATTCATTACTTTTTTATTTGATTTATCAAGGGTGATTCCTATTTTGCTAGGATGACATACTCGGTATTTTGGTAAATAAGTGTGTTTATATGATGTGCCGTTATAGATTATTTACGGTCACTGTGTCCTAGTGTGCTGGGTTGATGACGTCCCCAAAATGAGCTCAGAAAGGAATATTATGTGAAGCCCTACAGGCAGATGTGTTATCTGGCATAATGATTAAGGATCTGAGTGGTACTAGTTTTGGTGAATAAGAAGTTGATTAATTATTTTGTCAGTAATTTAATTAATCAACGGACGTTATATCTTAAACATGGGGAGATAAATTGATCAATTGGATTAATATATTTTATCAGTGCAAACGAATTAATTGTAATTCGGAGCTAAATGGGGAGAGCAATAATATTACTCTAGTGGAATGTTTTATTATTTAATTTCAGGATTAGGAATTAGGAATTAATTTTATTCCATATTAATTAATTTAATTAGGAAAATAATATTCCTACTAGGGTCTTCTCTAGGGATTAGGAGACATAGGAGTCTTCTAGAAGATGAAGATTAGTAGGAGATATATTTCCTACATTAGATTATTAATTGGAGTAGATTTAGGTTTCCTTATTAATTTAATTAGGAAAGGTATTCCTACTAGAATCTTCTCTAGTGTTAGGAGACTAAGGAGTTTTCTAGAAGAGTTAGATTAGTAGGAGATTTATTTCCTACATTGAATTAGTATTGGAGTAGAATTAGGATTCCTAAACCTTAAGGAATAAGCCCATATTTAGTACCTCCTTTAGGTCCCTATTGTAGCCTATAAATACACTAGGTCCCCTATCCTCTTGGCTTTACACGTTTTTCTCCCCGAAGGGCTGGAGAAATTCGGCCTCTTCAAGCGAGAAAGAAAGAGAGAGATTCTTCTTCGAGAGAAAATTCGGTTAGCACCATAAGGTCTTAGAAGAAAATGATCAAGAGGTTTTGGGAAATCTAATAAATCGCTCCATGAAGATTTATTAGAGATCGTGTAAAGGTCGTACAATAGAAGATCGAAGGTTGTTATTTCGTATCCATCGAAGTGAATAAGATTCACCCGAGCTCCTTCAACTCGAACCGGCCTCCGTACCTGCAGAACCCAACGCCGGGGGTGGCCCCGGCGTCGGGCCTCCGATGCTTAAGTCAGTGCTCAGATCAAGAGAGAGAAAGTGTAGTAATGTAATGAGGAGAGGATGAGAGAATGAGGTACCTTGGCCCCCTTTTATAGGGAGAGTGTACCTTTTGGGCCCAAGTTGGGTTTAGATGTCTTAGTGGGCTTATCTTCCAATATGTATCCGCTTTATCCATTAAACAGGGTCCGGTACAATATC
>CACSLK010027813.1:5025166-5048889 GCA_902706635.1 Striga hermonthica | reverse complement strand
TCAATTCGACAGAAGCATAATCAAATAAAGCGCAATCAACCTGCTCAAGCCATAATGAATATACTCGACCCGCCAATGGAGTCGAAAAATCAATTCGACAAACCAAAATCAACAAACAACATGCTCGAGTAAAAATGAATATACTTGACCCACCATTGGGGTCGAAAAATCAATTCGATAAACCAGAATCAACAAACAACCTGCTCGAGCAAAAATGAATATACTTGACCCGCCACTGGGATCGAAAAATGATTTCGGTAAACCATGATCAACAAACAACCTGCTCGAGCAAAAATGAATATACCACCTCCCCTTTAAGTCGAAAAATCAATTTGACGAAACCAAAGTCAATAAAGATCGTCGACCTGCCACTGAGATCGAAAAATCAATTCGACAGAATCATAATCAAATAAAGCGCAATCAACCTGCTCAAGCCATAATGAATGTACTTGACCCGCCACTGCAGTCGAAAAATCAATTCGACAAACCAAAATCAACAAACAACATGCTCGAGCAAAAATGAATATACTTGACCCACCATTGGGGTTGAAAAATCAATTCGATAAACCAGAATCAACAAACAACCTGCTCGAGCAAAAATGAATATACCTGACCCGCCATTGGGATCGAAAAATGATTTCAATAAACCCTGATCAACAAACAACCTGCTCGAGAAAAAAATGAATATACTACCTCCCCTTTAAGTCAAAAAATCAATTTGACGAAACCAGAGTCAAATAAAATCGTCGACCTGCCACTGAGATCGAAAAATCAATTCGACAGAATCATAATCAAATAAAGCGCAATCAACCTGCTCAAGCCATAATGAATATACTCGACCCGCCACTGGAGTCGAAAAATCAATTCGACAAACCAAAATCAACAAATAACATGCTCGAGCAAAAATGAATATACTTGACCCACCATTGGGGTCGAAAAATCAATTCGATAAACCAGAATCAACAAACAACCTGCTCGAGAAAAAATGAATATACTTGACCCGCCACTGGGATTGAAAAATGATTTCGATAAACCATGATCAACAAACAACCTGCTCGAGCAAAAATAAATATACCACCTCCCCTTTAAGTCGAAAAATCAATTTGACGAAACCAAAGTCAATAAAGATCGTCGACCTGCCACTGAGATCGAAAAATCAATTCGACAGAATCATAATCAAATAAAGCGCAATCAACCTGCTCAAGCCATAATGAATATACTCGACCCGCCACTGGAGTCGAAAAGTCAATTCGACAAACCAAAATCAACAAACAACCTGCTCAAGCCATAATGAATATACTCGACCCGCCACTGAAGTCGAAAAATCAATTCGACGGAAGCATAATTAAATAAAGCGCAATCAGCCTTCTCAAGCCATAATGAATATACTCGACCCGCCACTGGAGTCGAAAAATCAATTCACAAACCAAAATCAACAAACAACATGCTCGAGCAAAAATGAATATACTTGACCCACCATTGGGGTCGAAAAATCAATTCGATAAACCAGAATCAACAAACAACCTGCTCGAGCAAAAATGAATATACCTGACCCGCCACTGGGATCGAAAAATGATTTCGATAAACCATGATCAACAAACAACCTGCTCGAGCAAAAATGAATATACTACCTCCCCTTTAAGTCGAAAAATCAATTTGACGAAACCAGAGTCAAATAAAATCGTTGACCTGCCACTGAGATCGAAAAATCAATTCGACAGAATCAAAATCAAATAAAGCGCAATCAACCTTCTCAAGCCATAATGAATGTACTCGACCCGCCACTGGAGTCGAAAAATCAATTCGACAAACCAAAATGAACAAACAACATGCTCGAGCAAAAATGAATATACTTGACCCACCATTGGGGTCGAAAAATTAATTCGATAAACCAGAATCAACAAACAACCTGCTCGAGCAAAAATGAATATACCTGACCCGCCACTGGGATCGAAAAATAATTTCGATAAACCCTGATCAACAAACAACCTGCTCGAGCAAAAATGAATATACTACCTCCCCTTTAAGTCGAAAAATCAATTTGACGAAACCAGAGTCAAATAAAATCGTCGACCTGCCACTGAGATCGAAAAATCAATTCGACAAAATCATAATCAAATAAAGCGCAATCAACATGCTCAAGCCATAATGAATGTACTCGACCCGCCACTGGAGTCGAAAAATCAATTCGACAAACCAAAATCAACAAACAACATGCTCAAGCAAAAATGAATATACTTGGCCCACCATTGGGGTCGAAAAATCAATCCGATAAACCAGAATCAACAAACAACCTGCTCGAGCAAAAATGAATATACCTAACCCGCCACTGGGATCGAAAAATGATTTCGATAAACCCTGATCAACAAACAACCTGCTCGAGCAAAAATGAATATACTACCTCCCCTTTAAGTCAAAAAATCAATTTGACGAAACCAGAGTCAAATAAAATCGTCGACCTGCCACTGAGATCGAAAACGTCAAATACCACGAAACCAAATCGAATAAAACCATTAACCTACTCGAGCTATCTGTAATGAGCTCCATCTCGACCTGCTACTGAGGTTAAGGACAGATATGCAATAATACTAGATCAAACAGAACCAAGTAGAAATCATCGACCTGCCACTGAGGTTTGCTCGAGCTTCCGTAGCGAGTTCGATCGACCTGCCACTGAGGTTAGAGGCACAAATAGCACAAAACCAAATCAAATAAATCCGTTAACCTGCTTGATCTATCCGTAGCGAGTTTGATCGACCTGCCACTGAGGTCTCCAATAGGCTCCATGTCTTGACGACCCAACACTAGGATCGACCACCCAGCCCGGAGGCCTTAGTCATGGTGGATTTTATCTTCCCTCAACCTGCCACTGGGTTAGGAACAAATGTACAATGATAACAAACCAAATATAACCAAGAAGAAATCATCGACCTGCCTCCGAGGTATGCTCGACTATCCGTGTCTTCACGACCCAACACTAGGATCGACCACCCAGCCCGGAGGCCTTAGTCATGGTGGATTTTGGCTTCCCTCAACCTGCCACTGGGTTAGCAACAAATATATAATAATACCAGATTAAACAGAACCGAATAGAAATCATCGACCTGCCTCTGAGGTCTGCTCGAGCTATCTGTGTCTTCGCACTTGCCCACCCAATCCGAGGGATGTTCGAAACAGGGGGTCAGCCTGCCCATCCCAAGGGGTGTACTAAACAAGTGACCACCTAGCCCGGAGGCCTTAGTCATGGTGAAATTTGTCTTCAGGCACTTGCCGACCCCGAGGGGGCCTACCGAAACAAGCGACCACCCAGCCCGGAGGCCTTAGTCATGATGGATTTTTTTTTTTCTTCAGGCACTTGCCCACCCAATCCGAGGGATATTCGAAACAGGGGGCCAGCCTGCCCATCCCAAGGGGTGTACTAAACAAGCGACCACCCAGCCCGGATGCCTTAGTCATGGTGGAGTTTGTCTTCAGGCACTTGCCGACCCCGAGGGGGCCTATCGAAACAAGCGACCACCCAGCCCAGAGGCCTTAGTCATGGTGGATTTTTTTTCTTCAGGCACTTGCCCACCCCGAGGAATGTTTTAAACAGGCGACCAACCTGCCCACCCCAGGGGGTGTTCTAAACAAGCGACCACCCAGCCCGGAGGCCTTAGTCATGGTGGATTTTTTCTTCGACCTGCCACTGAGGTCAAATAGAAACACATCGAGCAAAACAGGATATGATAGTAATCGATCGTTTTCGTTAGTCCCATAATGTGCATAATGATATCGAACAAGATAAAGAATCAAATGTATTCGACCTCCTTTTCCTGGTTGTATCTGACTACATGTGCTCAAATTCTTCGACCTGCCACTGAGGTCGAAAAGGAAAACATCGAACATAACAAGATATGATAACACTCGATAGTTTTGTTAGTCCTCGAAATGATAATCCAAGCATGCCCATGTACCTCACCATGCCATAAATTTCGCCAAAAACATTCAAACATTCATATGTGTCGATCAAACTCGACCACTAAATCGTTTTGTACCTGACGGTTGAGAATACCACTCCAAATGGTCTTACCTCTCCCAAAAGAGAACGGTTTCTGCCTTTGACATCGCCATCGGTGACCTATATCATCCATGTTTGTCCTTCATTATCACCCACCTTTGATGGACTCATGCTCGTTCATTTCGTCCTCGACACTGAACAGCTCCTCCGCCATAGCTCCGCAAGGCTCGGGTTATTTCGTCGTTTCCTCGACAAAAATTCAAAGAGATATCATCCATAAATAAATCCAATAATCGCTCGAGCAAAACAAAAATATCCACAAATGAATTGCACAACTCCACGAACGACTCAAATAAATCCACGAATAAACCATGTAAACACGAGCAAAACAAATAATCCTCCACGAATAAGTCAAATATTACCTCGAACGAGATAAATAATATCTCCTCAAACAATCAAATATCACCTCGAATAGATCAAATAATCATTCAAAAATAAATCCAATAGCACCTCCTCGAATAAATCAAATACCTCCAAAAACAAATTATATAGCATATCCTCGGATAAATCAAATACCTCAAAAAATAAATCAAATAGCACCTCCTCGGAAAAATCAAATATGTCCACGAAAAAATCAAAGCAAATAATATCTACGAGTAAATCAAATAGCACCACAAACAAAGTAAACAAGTCTCCTCCAATAACTCAAATAATTTCCACAGAAAAGTCACATAATCCTCATGGATTAATTAAATAACGCGTCCTCGATCAAATCAAATGATGCCCATGAATAAATTATATAGCTCTCCATAGACCAATCAAATAATTTTGCAACTTTCACAACTAAAAAATCCTTTGAGGTCATAATTAAAATAGGTCACAAATAACTTTACCGTTCGCATCGAATCATCCCGGATTGGTCTTGAACACAAAAATGTGGTTGTTGGATCAATGTGGACAATTTTGGGGCATTGTTGGACCCTTTGGTCCGGTCTGGGCCGCGCTGGAGGGCCTGTTCCGTAACGGGCTCGCTGAAGCTGAATTAACACAACAAAATGGGCGAAATAGGGCGCTGGGCCGCCGCTTAAGCTTGCTGGGCCGAGGGACGGGCTGCGAGAACTGACGTGGGCCGCTCGCGGGCTTGTTGGGCGAAAAAAGGGATGCTGGCAGAAGGACGCGAGCTGTGAAAGAAGCGGGCCGAAGACTGTGAAAGAAGCGGGCCGCGCAGGCTGGGCGCGGCCCGCGAGATGGAGATGCTGGGAGCGGGCTCCGCGTGAAGTGGGCTGAAGGCAACTGGTTTGGGTCGTGCTTCCTGGGCCGCGTACATGGGCAAGAGCAAAATTCTTCTGGGCCACTCCAATGCGGGCCGCGCTATAGAGATAGTGGGCGCAGGCTGGGCTGCTGGAACCACCGTCTGGTGAGCTGCCCACAAGTCTGAAAATGCTCCGGCGAAAATAGCTGGGACGCACGACGGACGAACTGGGAGCACGCGGGGCGCGGATGGCGCGCAAGTGAGCAGTACGCGGGCGGAGTCCTCGACCGCGTAGGCATAGGGAATCCGGGTGCGCGGCAACATGCGCGTGAGGAGGCCAGCTGTAGCGGGGCGTGCACACTAGCGCGCGAGTGGATCACAGACGCGGGCGAAGGACTAAGCCCCACAGGCTTAGGAGTGTTGGGCGTGCACGCACGAGAAGATGGCGGCGATGATGAGGCGCGCGCATTGGCGCGCGAGTGGGAAACAGGCGCGCAAAGCCTAATCCGCGCGGGACTAGGCCAGGCTGAGGCGGCAGGCGCATGCGTGTGGGGCAAGGCGCGCGATGCCTCGTGCGCGGAGGAATAGCAAACGGGCGGCGCACATAAAGGCGATGCGCATAGGAGGCGGCCGATTGAAATTGTTTGGTATGCAAGCTAAGTCACTTGGAGATCAAGTCTAGTAGATTTATTAGGATTCTATTTCTTTATTGCTTTAGTAGATTTAATATGTTAGGATTTTAATATGTTATTGCTTTAATAAGTTCCCTAGTAAGATTAGGATTAGACTAGTTTAGGATCTATGAATAGGGGTGTCCCCTCATTGTTTTAAAGGTCCAGAATTGATGAGTTGAATAGAAAAGAACGTTTGTTCAAACCGTGTGTTAGGATTCGTGAGAGTTCGATCATGCAATCGAATTAGTGAGGCTAAGACCCGAGCTAGTTCAAAATCGAGGGAGCGAGGCTAATTACCAAGTGAACTCAAGTATCGTGAGAGAGTTAGGCTAATAACCGAGTCGATCACACCTATCGTTGAGAGCAAGTCGTGGCGAGGCTTTGTTCGAGGCAAGCGAGTGGAACTAAACACACGATCCTTCATCATTGGTGCTCTCGTTGAGAGTGATTGATTGTGTGTTTCGTTAAACTTTTTCTGTCCCATTCTTTTTTTCTTTTTGTCCGATTTTTTCCTCCCCTAGGTTCAACTTTTTCGAATTTTTATTCTTATTTTTCGAAAAATTTTCGTGAGTATCAAAAGAAAAGAAAAAAGAGAGAGTCATGACGAATCGTGAGAGGTTCGATATGCTAGAAGAAAGCGTGAGGTCCCTTGGCAACGAACAGCACGTGGTCAATGAGAACATGGCGAAACTGCAGCTCATGATACACTACTTGGCGGGGAAGCTCGAGAGAGTCACCCACCACACGCGGAGGAGCCGCACATTGAGATCGACCATGGAGGAAACGGGCAGTTCGACGTCTAGTCACGATGACGACGACGAGCGGTCACGGGCGACGCGCGCGAGGCGCACAACTCGACACCACGGCGATCGGAGGACGCACGACCATCGGCATCATCGCGAGGAGCATGTACGTGCAAGACCGAAGACTACGATGCCGACGTTCGAAGGAGTAGATCCGGATGCATGGTTAAGTTGTGCCATGTCGTTTTTCGAGATCAATGAGGTACACAAGTCCAAAAGAGTCCAAATTGTTGCCTACTACTTAGATGGAGAAGCCAACACATGGTGGCAATGGGTGTCACATGTGTACAAGAACAAGGGCGAGCAAATCAGATGGGGAGATTTTGAGAAAGAGCTGGTTACCAGGTTTGGGTCTAGTGATTTTATTTCGATTATGATGAGACTCTGGCAAGGATTCGCCAAACTGGTAGTCTACGCGGCTATCAAAAGGAGTTTGAGAGAATTGCAAGCCGGGTACGTGATTGGCCCGAGAGTGCACTTGTTGGTGCATTTGTTGGAGGTTTGAAGACAGAATTAGCAGCTGAGGTGCGATTGGACAGGCCAAGATTGACAAGAGCTGCGATGCACGATTGCACGAGGATCATCTCGCGGCAGTGCGCAAGGCAAGGCCGAGCAAGGGGCACACGGACGTTCGGCGCGCGAGCGTCGCGGTCGACGATACGCCTCCACGGACCGAGATCAAACCGCCAGTCAGCGAGGGTACGCACACAACAAGAAACATACGACGGTTGACGGATGATGAAATCCGAAGGCGAAGGGAGAAGGGCTTGTGCTTTACATGCAACGAGCGGTTTACGCCGGGCCATAAATGCATAAGTAAGGAAGTCTATTTGTTGGAATTTGAGGAAGAGCAGGAGAGTGAGCTACATGAGGAGGCCTTACTACATGTGGTCAAATGCAAGAAACAAGGCCCTAAGATGATCAGGTTCACTGCCGAGATAAAAGATATGCTGCTAGAGGTACTGGTGGATAGTGGGTCGAGTTTGAATATTATCGACGAAGAAATAGCCAGGAAGTTGAAGTTGGTACCACAAAAGTCATGAAGTCTGGAGTCAAGGTAGCCAATGGGCACGAGCTGCAAGGTAATCAATTATTCAAGAAAGTTCCAATCATGGCCCAGGATCAAGAATTAGAGATTGAACTCTACGCCTTACCGCTTAAGGCAACTGATATCGTGTTGGGAGTACAGTGGCTCGAAACACTTGGGCCCATTACGACCGACTATGAGCGAGGAAAGATGGAGTTTGGACGGCCTGAAAAGCACATTAAGTTGAGAACGGAAGATCAAGGCGATTCTCCTATTGAAGAGGATGATAGTGATGTGGATGTGCTAAACTTTCTTATCCTTTAGGACAAGGAAAGTCTTGAAGATGAGGGGAATGATACGAAAGTGATCTTCAACCCCGGCGAGACAAGTGAGTGGTCGCGAGAAATTGTGAACGCGGGTAAAAGTGGCGCACAGCTAATGGGCGAAGGGCGCGCATCGGGCGATGATACGCGCGATTATGTGAATGGCACGCGGGCAGCACTGGGTTCACGCGGGTGCACGGTAGGTGATTGGGTCACGGGCGTTGGCTGGGATGCGCGACAGACGAACAGGGAGCACGTGGGGCGCGTATGGCGCGTAAGTGAGCAGTATGCAGGCGGAGTCCTCGACCGCGTAGGCATTGAGAAGCCGGGCACGAGGGAACACGCGCGCGAGGAGGCCAGCGGTAGCGGGGCACGCACACTAATGCGTGAGTGGAGCACGAACGCGGGCGAAGGACTAAGCCCCACAGGCTTAGGAGTGCTAAGCGCACGCGCGAGAGGATGGCGGCGATGATGAGGCGCGCGAATTGGCGCGCGAGTGGGAAGCAGGCGCGCGAAGCCATCCGCGCGGGACAAGGCCAAGCTGAGGCGGCAGGCGCATGCGTGCGGGGCAAGGCGCGCGATGCCTCGTGCACGGAGGAATAGCAAACGGGCGGCGTGAATAAAGTCGGTGTGCATAGGAGGCGGCCGATTGGAATTGTTTGGTGTGCAAGCCAAGTCACTTGGAGATCAAGTCTAGTAGATTAATTAGGATTCTATTTCCTTATAGCTTTAGTAGATCTAATATGTTAGGATTTTAATATTTTATTGCTTTAATAAGTTCCCTAGTAAGATTAGGATTAAACTAATTTAGGATCTATAAATAGGGGTGTCCCCTCATTGTTTTAAAGGTCCAGAATTGATGAGTTGAATAGAAAAGAACGTTTGTTCAAACCGTGTGTTAGGATTCGTGAGAGTTCGATCATGCAATCGAATTAGTGAGGCTAAGACCCGAGCTAGTTCAAAATCGAGGGAGCAAGGCTAATTACCAAGTGAACTCAAGTATCGTGAGAGAGTTAGGCTAATAACCGAGTCGATCACACCTATCGTTGAGAGCAAGTCATGGCGAGGCTTTGTTCGAGGCAAGCGAGTGGAACTAAACACACAATCCTTCATCACTGCGTGCCCGCAGGCTTCTGCCGGCTGTGCTGTGCGCACGCTATGTGCGGTAAGCACTACGGTCGGCACCTTGCCGGCCGTCCGGCTACTTTTTCCGGCAAACTTGATATGGCTGAACCTAATATGACTTAAAATGATTCAAAATGTATAAAGTGCTCGGGACTTGCCGGCTAGATTTTTAAATAACTCGGAGAGGGCTTATATAGCACCTCCGAGTACGTTTTGCACAAAACTTGAAACAAACGACTTGACTATTACGTAATCTCGCTATCATGAACATAAAATGACATATATTGACCAAAAACACATAATTTTCTCGGGGTTGACGATTAGAAACGTACATGGCTCGAGATGGTATAAAATGACATTTCCGAGAGCATTTTGACGTGAAATATGAATTAATGGACATGATCATTACATGATTGACTTAACGCGGACATGAACACATTACAAGAGGGTTAACCCGAAAGTACCCTTCGAAATGCTCGGCGAAATTGCAAGAACTTGTGTGTGCTTCCACGTGTATTCGGTGAACGCGTGACCTTCCTTTTGGCTATGACTAGATATAAGCTTCTTTCTCCGAATATTTTTCTAATTTTTCTCTTAATATTTTCTCACTATTTTCTCAACTTAGCTTGGTTAGTATTCGGTTTTTGCATGGTAAACTCATGCATGGCCGTACATATATTTATAAATAATGATGGAGATAATTTCAATGGAATATGACTAGGTCTCCTAAGGACACTTGCCTTAGCCGTGTAATTTGGGTGGCTTTTCATGAGCCTAGTCATTACATGAGGTGGCGATTAGAAGCTTGCTTAGTCATCACTATATTATACCAACACATGCCACCTAAAGAAGCTAGTAGGTGACTCACAAAAACAACTTGCCATATTTTATAATTTATAGCCATAAACTCACGGCACTTCACTATAGCCTAAACTTGGATGAATTAATGTGATCATGGTAGTTAATAAAGCCTAAGCATGAGGTGGACGGTGGCTTAGGCATGGCGCGCGCATGCCATGCACGGCAATGAACTTAGCTTCGAAAATAAATTCGAACATTTTTTATTTCTAATAATTTATCCCAACTAATAATGTCCGTTTATAAAATAAACGGTGTAGAAATTAATCATCAAAATTAACTCGGTCAATAACTAACCGGATAGATACTCGTCTCAAAGTCGAACTTATTGGCTTAAAAGCTGAAACGAGTAATATTAATAAAAAAAGTACATCAATTTTATTAATAAGAAACTGGGTTATTACAATCTACCCTCCTTAAAATATTTTCTTCCGTGGAAATACAAAACTGGACATATATACAGAATACATGAAAAGTATATACATCAAAATTCAAAGTCGGGAAAACGAGCTCTAATGTCTGCTTCGCGCTCCCAAATGGCATCGGACTCTCCGTGGCGATTCCATCTGATACGCACGAGGGGAATATCTCGTCTACGGATCCGTCGAACCTGTCGGTCCAAAACTGCTACCAGAAGTTCCTCATACGATAAATCTGGCTGAAGCTGGATATCAGTATGCTGAAGAATATGATCTGGATCACACATGTACTTCCGAAGCATGGATACATAAAAAACATTATGAACACTGGATAACTCGGGAGGCAAAGATAAACGATAGGCTACTTCGCCCACTCGCTCGAGAACTTCAAACGGGCCGATGAAACGGGGATGTAACTTCCCTCTCTTCCCGAATCGAAAGATCCCGCAGAATTGTCGAACTCTCAAAAAGGCTCATTCTCCGACCTCGAACTGGATATCTCGTCTATGTTTGTCGGCCGATGACTTCTGCCGACTCTGCACTGTCTTAAGCTTCGGTCTGATCAGCTCAACTTGCTCAACTGTGTCCTCGATCATCTTCGGACCGAGTGCTTTTTGTTCGCCGACATCGTCCCAATAAGGGGGTGAGCAGCATTTACGCCCGTAAAGTGCCTCGAAAGGAGCCATCTGAATCGACACCTGATAACTGTTGTTATAGGTGAACTCAACTAACGGCAAAATCGACTCCCACTTAGCACCTCTGTCTAACACCAATGCTCGGAGCATATCCTCGAGTGTCTGAATCGTCTTCTCGGACTGACCGTTTGTCTCTGGATGGTAAGCCGAACTGAACTGCAACTGCGTACCCATCGCCTCGTGCAAACTCTCCCAAAATCTGCTGGTAAATCTGGGATCTCAGTTAGACACGATATGAACGGGCACTCTGTGGAGTCGAACGATCCCACGGGTATAAATCTTGGCCAACTTCTCCATTGATATGGTCATCGCTACAGGTAGGAAATGTACGACTTTCGTCAATCTGTCCACTACCACCCAAATCGCGTCGTGATGCTCGGACGACCTGGGCAGCCCTGTAACGCAATCCATCGTGACTTCCTCCCACTTCTACTTCGGAATCTCGAGTGGTTGTAGGAGTCCTATCGGACTCTTGTGCTCGGCCTTGACTTGCTGGCAGACGAAACACTTCTTCACAAAATTAGAAACATCTTTCTTCATTCCCCGCCACCAGAATGACCTTTTCAGGTCGTGGTACATCTTGGTCATGCTGGGGTGAGCTAAATAAGGCGCGGTGTGTGCCTCTGTCAAGATCTCCTTCTGTAAGGCCTCGACCTTCGGCACTATAATCCTGCCTCTGAACTCCAAGGCCCTATCCGTGCCTCGGGAAAAACCCTCGACTCCTCCGGCGTGAACCTTGGCCTCAATAGCACGAATAAACTGATCGGAAGCCTGCTCCCACCAGATTCTGTCCCTCAACGTGGGTTGAATCTGCATCGAGCTAACACTCCCCGTAATCTCTGCAGGAAGTGACTCGACGACCTGAATCTGCATCCGGGCAAAGTCTCGAACAAGATGGCGCTGCTGAGTAATAGAACAATATAACTCACCCTTTACCTTTCGGCTCAGGGCATCAGCTACAACATTTGCCTTAACCGGATGATACTGAATCGTGCAGTCATAATCTTTAACGAGCTCTAACCAATGTTGCTGACGCATGTTAACCTCTTTTTGCGTGAAAATATACTGCAGACTCTTGTGATCGGTATAAATCTCGCATTGACCACCGTAAAGATAATGCCGCCATATCTTAAGTGCATGTACCACTGCAGCTAACTCCAAGTCATGCGTAGGATAATTCTGCTCATGAGGCTTCAACTGACGTGAAGCAACACCACAACCTGGACGTCCTGCATAAGTACACACCCCAATGCCTCGAATCATCACTATAGATGGTGAAACTCCGAGAAGGATTCGGAATAGTCAACACCGGTGCCGTCGTAAGCCTCTCCTTCAGCTCCTGAAAGCTCGACTCACAACGGTCTGTCCATTCGAACTTCACAGACTTCCTCGTCAACTGGGACAAAGGGAGGGCAATCTTCAAAAACCCCTCAATAAATCTGCGATAATAACCTGCAAGGCCGAGGAAACTACGAACCTCGGACGGATTCTTTGGTGCTGACCAGTTCTGAACTGCGGCAATCTTGGATGGATCAACTTTGATACCAGCCTGAGTAATAATGTGGCCAAGAAAAGCCACTCGCTGAAGCCAAAATTCGCATTTAGAGAACTTCGCATATAACTTTTCACGTCTAAGGGTCTCAAGAACGGCCCTCAGATGCTCTTCATGCTCCTTCTGGCTCTTGGAATAGATAAGAATATCATCAATGAATACGATAATGAACTGATCGAGAAAAGGATGGAATACACAGTTCATCAAGTCCATGAACACTGTCGGGGCATTGCTGAGGCCGAACGGCATAACCACGAACTCGTAATGACCGTATCTAGTTCGAAATGTTGTCTTAGCGATGTCTGACTCCTTGTTCTTCAGCTGATGGTAACCTGAACGTAAATCAATCTTGGAAAATACACAGGCGCCCCTTAACTGATCGAACAAGTCGTCAATTCTGGGAAGCGGATATTTATTCTTGATCGTCAATCGGTTAAAACCCCAGTAATCAATACACATACGCATAGAACCGTCCTTCTTCTTAAAGAATAGAACGGGTGCTCCCCATGGTGAAACACTCGGTCAAATAAAACTGAGATTCAGCAACTCCTGGATCTGGGTCTTTAACACCTGTAATTCTTTAGGTGCCATTATGTACGGCGCCTTAGATACTGGTCCAACTCCCAGAATAAGATCAATAGAAAACTCCACCTGACGACTGGGTGGACCACCTGGAAGCTGCTCCGGAAACACGTCCACAAACTCACGAACGATAAAAATGTCGTGAGGTGTCCGTGCTTTCGGTTTGTCTCCGACAAGGCTCACTAGGTATCCCTGGCAATCACCTAGTCGTAAGATCTTTCTGGCTTTCGCCATGGAAACAATATCAGGCATAGAACGAGTCCCGTAAACAAAATAAGTGATCTGGTCGTCCCCCAGAAGACAAAGAGTAATCTCCCGGTCGTGAAAATGGATATCTGCATGAAAACGGGTTAGCCAGTCCATACCGAGAATGAGGTCAAAGTCCCTCATCTCGATGACATAAGCATCGGTTGTCAAAATATGGCCGCCGACAGAAAGGCTGAGACTCTCGACTTTGGCATCGGTCACTATCTTTTTTCCCGAGGCTAAACTCACCTCGAGAGGATCGACAGCGCTGACAGAATGAACCCCAATGGCATCAAGACATCGGCGTGTCATGAAGGAATGGGTCGCTCCAGTGTCGAATAAGGCAAAAACAGGAACATCATTAAGAATAATCATCCCAGACATGGTACCTGGGTGCTGGTCTGCTTCTGCCTGATCGAATGCATAAACACGGGCCTGTTGTCTCCTGCGCTGCTGCTGTTGCTGGGGTTGTCGTGGTGGTCGTTGTCTGGGCTGCTATTGTTGTTGAGGTTGTTGTGGTTGCGGTGGTTGTTACTGTCCGGGCTGTCGGCAGTAAAACAGATGTTCTGGCCCACAAGGCATTCTCCGCGGTGAAGTTGTCCACATGTGGGGCAAGCTGGTATGGGCTGCTGCTGTCTCTGGCGGTTCCTACGGTCGTCTGGGCCTCCTCTGAACTTTCTCTTGCTCTTGTTCCTTGGTTGTTGGGCGGCTAATGGCTGAACAGGTGGTTGGGCTACTGGTTGAACTAGAATTGGTATGGCTTCCCTTTGGATACTGGCATCAATCTCCTGGGCTCTGGAAACGGTATCGGCATAGGTCTGAACCCCATGACCAACGATGTTGTGACGAACTACTGGCAGAAGTCCGTCGATGAAACGTCTCGATCTCTTCTCCTCCGAACCCAATAACTCGGGAACAAAGAATCCGAGTCAAGTAAACTCACGCTCGTACTCGTCCACTGAACGGGTACCCTGTTTAAGCGCCAAGAACTGACGCTCGAGCTCTGCGCGATAATAAACTGGATAATACTTCTCGCGCAATATTTCCTTGAATCGGTCCCACGTACACTGCTCCTTCTCGCCGGGACGCATTCCCCAGTAGGCATTCCACCAGAGGCGTGCATCTCCAGTCATCTGGATCTGGGCGCAGAGTACGCGGTAACGATATGGACAGTCCAGACCTCAAAAATCTTATCGGGGATCTCCCTGACCGGAAAATTTCTCTGGATGGTAGTCGCGATACTGAGCGACTACAGTGGCCTGGGGGACCTCCTGATGATCTGGATCTCTACGAGGCGGCATCTGAATATTGAAAAGTTCAATATGGTTAATATCATAATATATTAACTGACTGATTAGGCATACAAATCTCTTGACGAGTTGCTAAATTAACCCGAGAAAACTAGAGTCAATTTATTAAATAACTGCGATAATCGATTATATTCTGAAAAATACTCCATGACTAATTCAAGCATCTTTACTGGTTTCTAGGGTTAAATATCTGGTACCCTCTACTGAGCATAGACTTAAGCATTCGTTTAAATATATAAACATGTATCTCACCACTTACCTGGTAGTCAGCAAGGCGTGAGCGTGGCGTGGTCGGGTTTTTTGAAAATTTTCTAACTTTATAAAGTATTCAGATACACAAAAACGTGCTCTGATACCAATTGTAACACCCCGCTAACTTAATAAAATAAGAGTCAAATTTTCGCAAAACATATCTGAAATAATACTCATTAACTTGCGAAAACGTGATTCGGGATGCTACGTAGAAACCTTTCTTTTATGAAAATCCATTATCTTTTCTAACTTAAACTTATTAAGAAAACGGATTATTTCTAGTCAAACAAGCATGTAAAATTGTATAAAATCCAACTGACAAATCGGATCAAAACCTGAACATTAACATGCGAGTTCGAAAACCTGAAAATGTCAGTAGAAGTTCAAAACGTGGCAAAATAAATATATACATGTCCAAAAGTCTGTAAAAACAGGCATATAAGCAAACCCACGACCACCGGCGCAGCTCACTCCTCAGGACCGACCCTGTGACCTGAAAAAGATAATATAGTGGGGGCGTGAGCACTAAAAGCCACTGTGCTCCGCAGAAACTCATACTGAAATAAAACAGTAATAATAATTGCAATATCATGATCAAAAGCATATATATAATCTGTGTCTATGTCATGTCTGTGAAACTGGCTGGTCAACAGTATAAACTGGACCAGGTACTGAATCTGCCGGCTATAATAAACTCCGCCAGAACCATGTGCACACCCTTGTGGTCAGATCTCACCACTAGAACTCAGAATGGATTTAGGGCACCTGAACCGGCCACCATTCTAAGCGGAACTAGTATATACATACCTCGAACATGATAGCTGTAATTATACTCAATGTAATACTCAGTCTGAGTTCCCACCTGAACTGCTGGTTTGAAAACGTAAGTGCTGCTGCTGACTGATCAAATTGTAAAAATATATAAATAAACAAATACTAAGTATTATGCTCAGACTGACTGAAAAATGTTTGTTAAGATGCTCGACTCAATCTAAATATTTAATTGAAATAGTCTCGGGGTCTAACTTGACTGGCAAGAAAAACTGGACTAAACCGGTACTGATATACTGAGCTGACTGGACTGAAAAATTAACTGAAATATTGTACTGAACTCGGAACAGGTCACTGATTCCTGAACTGCTCAAGTAACCGGTCTGAACCGGCCGGTTCACTGACAGGCCGGACTGCCGGCTCGCTGCGGCCGGGCGGTCGTCCGTTGGCTGGCCACCGGCACGGTCGTGTGCGCGCACTAGACGCGGCCTTGGCGCTGCCGAGCGCTGCTGGCGCTGGCTTGCGTGTGGTTGGGCTTGTCCGTGCGCTGGCGGGTGCGGCTGGCACCGCGCGTGCGCTGGGGACGTGATACAGGAGTGGTGTGACCCCGGCGAGACTAGTGAATGGCCGCAGGCGATAGCGTGTGTGGGTAAGAGTGGCACACGGCTAATGGGCGAAGGGCGCGCATCGGGAAATGATGCGCGCCATCATGTGAGCCGCACGCGGGCAGCGCGGGGTGCGCGTGGGTGCGCGGTAGAGGATTGGGGCACGGGCGTTGGCTGGGACAAGGCGGGCAGCAAGCGACAGGCGAGCAGGGCGCGCTGAGCGCGCGAGTGAAGGTCACGCGGGTGGAAGTTGAGACCGCGTAGGCGTAGGAGTGGCGAGCGCACCATGACACGCGCACGAGAAGATGGGCAGGGACGGGGCACGCGCATTGGCGCGCGAGTACGGCGCAGACGCGGGCGACCTAATCCGTGCAGGACTGGGCGTAGCAAGGGCAGCGTGCGTGGGGCGCAAGCGCGCGCGATTCCGCGCGCGCCAAGGAGTAGGGAAGCAGTGGGCGGCGCGCGATTAGGCGGTGCAATAAGAGGCGGCCGAAGGTTCTAGTGGCAAAAGACTTGGACTTCAAGTTGTGCTTGGAGTGCAAGTCAAGCAATTAGAAATTATAGTAGTATTAGGATTTTATTACCATGTTGCTTTCATTCTAGAATTAGTAGATCTAATTAGCTTAGGCTTAGATTTATTTATGCACCTATAAATAGGGGTCTTCCCTCATTGTTTTAAAGGAGCAGAATTGATGAGTTAATAGAAAAGAACGTTTGTTCAAACCGTGTGTTAGGATTCGTGAGAGTTCGATCATTCAATCGAATTGGTGAGGTTAAGACCCGAGCCAGTTTAAAATCGAGGGAGCAAGGCTAATTACCGAGTGAACTCAAGTATTGTGAGAGAGTTAGGCTAATAACCGAGTCGATCACACCTATCTGTCGAGAGCAAGTCGTGGTGAGGCTGTGTTCGAGGCAAGCGAGTGGAACCGAAACACACGATCCTTTATCATTGGTGCTTTCATTGAGAGTGATTGATTGTATGTTTGGTTAAACTTTTTCTATCCCATTCTTTTTTCTTTTGTCCGATTTTTTCCCCTTATTGTTCGAAATTTTTCGAATTCCTGTTTTTATTTTTCGAAATTTTTTGAGAGTATAAAAAAAAAAGTGAGTCATGATGAATCGTGAAAGGTTCGATATGCTTGAAGAAAGCGTGAGGTCCCTTGGCAACGGACAACACGTGGTAAATGAAAACATGGCAAAGCTGGAGCTCATGATACACGACTAGCTCATGATACACGACCTGGCGGGAAAGCTCGAGAGAGTCAACCACCACACGCGGAGGAGCCCCACATCGAGATCAACCATGGCGGAAATGGGCAGTTCGACGTCTAGTCGTGATGTCGACAAAGAACGGTCGCGGGCGACGCGCATAACCTGACACCACGGCGATCGAAAGACAAACGGCCATCGGCATCATCGCGAGGAGCATGTACGTGCGAGACCGAAAATTATGATGCCGACGTTCGAAGGAACAGATCCGGATGCTTGGTTAAGTCGTGCCATGCAATTTTTCAAGATCAATGAGGTACACAAGTCCAAAAGAGTTCAAATTGCTGCCTACTATCTGGATGGTGAAGCCAACACATGGTGGCAATGGGTGTCACTTGTTTACAAGAACAAAGGCGAGCAAATCAGGTGGAGAGATTTTGGGAAGGAGCTGATTACCAGGTTTGGGTCTAGTGATTATTTCGATTATGATGAGGCTTTGACAAGGATTCGCCAAACTGGTAGTCTACGCGACTATCAAAAGGAGTTTGAGAGAATTGCGAGCTGGGTACGCGATTGGCCCGAGAGTGCACTTGTTGGTGCATTTGTTGCAGGTTTAAGGGCTGAGTTAGCTGCTGAGGTGCGACTGGACAGGCCAAGATCGACGAGGTCCGCGATGGAAGCAGCAAGGCTACATGAGGATCATCTCACAACAGTGCGTAAGGTAAGGCTGAGCGAGGGGCGCACGAACGTTTGGCGTGCGAGCGTCGCGGTCGACGATACGCTCCCACGGACTGAGATCAAACCGGCAGTTGGCGACGATACGCGCACAACAAGCAACTTTCTACAGTTGACGGAGGATGAAATTCAGAGGTGAAGAGAGAAAGGCTTGTGCTTTACTTGCAATGAGAAATTTACGCCAGGCCACAAGTGTAAAGGTAAGGAAGTTTTTCTATTGGAAGTAGAGGAGGAATGTGAGGAAGAAAAGCCACAGGAGGAGTCCTGGTTGCATATGGTTAAGTGCAAAAAACGGGGCCCTAAGATGATCAGGTTTACTACTGTGGTAAAGGATATGCTGCTGGAAATGTTAGTAGATAGTGGGTCAAGTTTAAATTTTATCGACGAAAGGATAGCAAGGAGGTTGAAGTTGGAAACCACTAAAGTCAAGAAGTTTGGAGTCAAGGTGGCCAATGGGCATGAACTCCAAGGTAATCAATTGTTCAAGAAGGTTCCGATTATGGCCCAGGATCAAGAGTTAGAGATTGACCTCTACGCCTTACCGCTTAAGGCAACTGATATCGTGTTGGGAGTACAGTGGCACGAAACACTTGGGCCCATTACAACCGAATAGGCGAGGAAAGATGGAGTTTGGACGGCCAGGAAAATGCATTAAGTTGAAAATGGAGGATCAAGGCGACTCGCCAATTGAGGATGATGATAGCGATGTTGATGTGCTGAATTTTCTAATCCTTGAGGACAAGGAAAGTTTTGAAGAGGAGGGGAATGATACGGGAGTGGTGTTCGACCCCGGCGAGACTAGTGAATGGCCGTAGGCGATAGCGTGTGTGGGTAAGAGTGGCACACGGCTAATGGGCGAAGCGCGCGCATCGGGCGATGATGCACGCGATCATGTGAACCGCACGCGGGCAGCGCGGGGCGCACGCGGGTGCACGATAGAGGATTGGGGCACGGGCGTTGGCTGGGATGCGCGGGCAGCAAGCGATGGGCGAGCAGGGCGCGCTGTGCGCGCGGGTGAAGGTCACGCGGGTGGAAGCCGAGACTGCGTAGGCGTAGGAGTGGCGAGCGCACGACGACAGGCACGCGAGAAGATGGGCAGGGACGTGGAGCGAGCATTGGCGCGCGAGTACGGCGCAGACGCGAGCGACCTAATCCGTGCAGGACTTGGCGTAGCAAGGGCGGCGTGGGTGAGGTGCAAGCGCGCGTAGGGAAGCCGTGGGCGGCGCGCGATTGGGCGGTGCAATGAGAGGCGGCCGAAGGTTCTAGTGGCAAAAGACTTGGACTTCAAGTTGTGCTTGGAGTGCAAGTCAAGCAATTAGGAATTATAGTAGTATTAGGATTTTATTACCATGTTGCTTTTCATTCTAGAATTAGGAGATCTAATTAGCTTAGGCTTAGATTTATTTTATGCACCTATAAATAGGGGTCTTCCCTCATTGTTTTAAAGGAGCAGAATTGATGAGTTAATAGAAAAGAACATTTGTTCAAACCGTGTGTTGGGATTCGTGAGAGTTAGATCATGCAATTGAATTGGTGAGGCTAAGACCCGAGCCAGTTCAAAATCGAGGGAGCAAGGCTAATTACCGAGTGAACTCAAGTATCGTGAGAGAGTTAGGCTAATACCCGAGTCGATCACACCTATCCGTCGAGAGCAAGTCGTGGCGAGGCTATGTTCGAGACAAGCGAGTGGAACCGAAACACACGATCCTTCATCAGGACGGCTGTTGGCGTGCTGCTGTGCACTACCAACGGCTACTGGATGATTGGTAGGTGCAACTGGCCACTGCCGTGCGCGCTGGCTGCGGCACTGGCACGCACTGGCACTGCCGGGCGCTACTGTGTGCCACAGGCAGGTGACTGGGCACGCGGCCACGGCTGCTCGCCCGTGCTGGGGTGACTGGGCACTCGGGCGTGCTGCCATGCACTGGCCGAGGCCTGCTGGGCACTGGTGGCGCGCTGTTGGGCGCGCTGGCGTGCGGTGGGACTGGCCATCGTGCACGCGGCGCTGCTGGCTAACTGTACGTGCGTTGCAAGGCACGCTGCCGAGCTGATGACGATCGTGTGTTTCGAATGTACGTTGCCTCGAACTTGCGTGCGAACGGATCCTTCTCGGCGACGGTGCGGACGAATTGGAGGATGATCTCCTTATCTTCTCGCGATAGGTGAGATAGCTCGGACGTGAATCCTTGCCAAGCTCTAGCTTATGACAAACTATGAGGTGGAACGCCCTTTTCAACACAAGGATTTTGTGATAGAACTCTAAGAATTCTAAACACAAGAAGATGAACTAAAGTTCTGATTTCTATTGATAAATTTAATGATGATAAATAACATAGGGAAAGGGGCCTTTATATAGGCACATAATATGTCTAATCCTAATCTACCTAGAAAAATAATTAAGCAATAAAATATTACGAGTCATAATGCAATAAGGAAACTAAATAGCTAGGGGATCTAATGCCTTGGCTTGCACTCCAAGTAGTCTTGCCTTGCACTCCACTCTATCTCCTAGCCGCTTATCCCCCGCCTTGGTCTAACCGCCCGCGCGTTGCCCTAGTCCTCGAGGACTAGGGTCGTGCCTCCTACGCCCACCTATCTTCTTGCCTCGAGGATTAAGGTCTCGCGCCATGCGTACGCCATTACTATTCCTTGAAGGATCATGCTTCGAGCCCACATCCACTTTGCCTATGCCTACTAGGAATATGCTCCCGGCTACGTTGCCTGATCTTCCGAGGATTACTCCCGTCACCGATCTTTCACGCGTGTTCCGGCACCTAGCTGCTTTTCCTAGTCCTGCGGGGTCTAGGATTCGCACCTTTCCTATTCCTATGAGGATTAGGCTCTTCATCCTTGTCATGCCTCTCCTTGCCCGTGCGCATGCGATCGCACCCTTCGCCCGCGTGACCATCTCGCGCTTATCGCGCACGCCCCGTGCCCCAGTGCTGCCCTCGCTCTCGCTCAGCGCCCCGCGCGTGTCTCCTAGTGCCCCGTCGCCCAGAGCCCATCCATAACAGTCCCTCGCGCGCGCCAATCTCCTGATGTCCACCCCCTGCGCGCCATTCAGCTTAGCCTCCAAGCGCCATGCACGCTGCTCCTTTACACAAAACTCCCATCGACTATCCCGTATCCGCGTTGACCCGTACTCGGGCTTGGTAGGGTCGATGACCACTTCCGTATCATTCGCGACCCCTTTAAGCACATCCTTGTCCTCAAGGATCGGGATACGCCTCTTGTGCTTGTTCTCTTCATCCATTAGCTCTAGACACCTTAACTCCGCACCTTTAACCGTTCCCCTCAGTTCGATTTTCAATATGATCAATCTCTTGTCCGAATAAAATTCCACTATCCCCTCCTTATAATTTGTTTTGACTTCTCCAAGTCCTTCTAGCCATTGTACCCAAAGAACTATGTCAGGCCCCACCAACGGTAATGAGTAGAGGTCGGCCTTGATGGTCTCGCCTTGAAGATTGATGGGCACGTCTCGATAGTACTTATGGCATCATAGCTTTTCCCCGTTGGCAACCCTTACATAGAATGGATCCACCTTTGTTGTTGGTAACTTTAATGCGTCCGCTAATATGGCACTAATGAAATTGTGGGACGACCCGGTATCAACTAACACCTCGATAGATCGCCCTCGGACTGAGGCGGGCAACTTAATGGTTCTCGGCCCGTGCACTCCCGACATTGCATTAACCAAAATTTCCAAGTCCTCCTTGGCATAGTGCCTCGTTTCCACTTCCTCGGGTTCCTCCTCATCATCGGAATCGACCACTTGTATCATGTATTCTTGCTTGCACCGATGACCCGATGTGAATATTTCTCCACACTTGTAACATTGCCCTTTTTCTCTTCGATTCCTCATCTCCTCATAAGATAACTTTTTAACTTCAGATGGAGAAGGTCGGTAATTACCTGAATATTCCCAATGAACACCTCGGTTGTCAACATGCGCATCCAACACCGTGCGAGAAGGTTCGGTGGGATTTGCGTCCCAACGTCTATCTTTTCGAGTCGCGGCCAAGTGATCGTCCCTCCTTCGTGAAATCTCCATAGCCTCCCGCATTGTTGAAGGCCTCTCCAATCGAACTTCTGCAGCGATATTAAATTTTAGACCGCCGACGAATGCCCCAACAAGCGCGCTCTCGGGCCACCCACGTACACGACAAGCTAAGCGTTCGAACTCCCGTTGAAATTCACGTAGGCTACCCGTTTGCTTGATGTGTGATAGAGCCTCATCATAATTATGGTAATCCGAAGTCCCGAACCTCGCGAGGAGCTCTTTTTCAAAGTCTAACCACCGTATTTGCTCGTTTCTGTTTTGGTAGATGCTCGAAAGCCATTGCCACCAAACGTTTGCTTCACCGTCAAAGTAGTACGCGGCATTCCAAACCCAGTCAGGTTGATAGACCTCGTTGATGTTCAAGTACTGCATCGCTCGATTCAACCATGCATATGGATCCATTCCATTGAAAGTAGATAGTACCAACCTTGGCTTCTTGATCCTCGGTCTCTCTTGGTTGGTCGAAGCTTGCGAGTGGCGATTGAAATCTTCCTCCCTCTCCTCGAACTCGTGCCTCTCGCGTTCATACTCCCTCGACCGTGCCCTTGCTCGTTCTCTTCCTCGTGGTGGTGGTGGTGGTGGTCGAATAATGAGCAACACTTCGTCGATGCGGCGATTCATGGCTTCCATCATGTCTTGTTGGGCGTTGTGGATTGAGCGCTCAAGGTGAACCATGTTTTTTGTCATGCTCGTTTGTTGCTTCCAACCCCTCGCTTAAGCTCATCATCCTAGCTTCAAGGTCGCCGAGCTTCTCCTTGGTTTCTTTGGCCATAGATCTCTCTTTTTTTGTTTATATTTTTTTTTATTTTTTTTACTCACACACTCTCGAACCAAAAGAAATATATATATATATATATATATATAGGGATTGGATCCAATGAGTCCACATATTTAAAGTGTGATTGTGAGACCCATTCCTAGCCATTAGATTGGTACATTATGTGTGGCTAAGATTAACTCTTCAATTAAATAATAATTCTTTATTTTTTATTACTTATTTCTTTATTTTATTATTTTAATTATTTAAATATTATTTTGACAATTGACCATTGACTTCCGCGTTGACCGTTGACTCCGGCGTTGACCGTTGACTTCCGGCGAAAATCGTTGACTTTCGGCGTTGACCGTTGACTTCCGACGTTGACTTTCAACATTGACCTTTGACCCTTAGCATGCATTGTGTATGAAGTAAATATGCATCAGTACTATGCACTTAGTATGAACT
>CACSLK010027813.1:4975511-4986184 GCA_902706635.1 Striga hermonthica | reverse complement strand
GCCGTTGATGTAAAAAAATAGAACAAGGATCGGAGATTAACCTCAAACAACTTATGAGGCCCGTTCCTTTAGCGCCAAACTGTTGTTGTATGATTCTTAACAACAATTTAATGATGTATTTGTTTGATGGTTATTTGTGATTTGAACGTCAAATATGTAAAAATACTCAATAATGGCCCCAGTCCGAGGTGAACCGAGGTGAAAAGCCTCTGTGAGCTGTTACGTGTTGCATTGTGAAAGTTCAGGGATCGAATCCCGTACAAGTATCACAAGCTTGTTATTTATAGTAACTTTCTAAGATACATTTTGGGATTCGTGCATTGCTTATTCCATAAAGCTACTTTTGGTGGGCGGCAGGCTTAGTGGACCCCGCCCAAATGATAGCAGATCTTGGAATTCGTGAAAAGGGCGTGCAGGCGCCTTGTCACCTGCTTAGGAGGTGACGACCTCGGTTTGTGTTGATTTCGGTTTGGAAGGACCTCGGCTGAAATGATCACTTCTGTCTCTTGTGGTTATATTGGTTTGTCACGCGAACCGGGGTGACTTTGGGTCATGTCGGTGTTGAAGTTAAATTTGCTTAAGACGCTGTTTAAAGCCCTTAATAGTGCTTTACCGAGTCGGATGATAACATTAGTCCAGTTCCATTTTAAACTGGTTAAGTCTGGATGTCATGTCAAGTTCAAGTCGAGCATCTTAACATATTAAACAACTAATTTAATCAGTCTGAGCATAGTACTTAGTATTTGTTTATATTATGTTACAGTTTGAACAGTTCACGATTATCAGCACTTCCAGTTTCATATCGACGATTCAGGTGGGGACTCAGACTGGGTATTACATTGATTATAATTACTCTACCATGTTTGAGGTATGTATCATATAATGTTATGTTATGTATTCGCTTGGAATGGTCGCCGGTCCATTCTGGGTTCTAGTGGTCTAGTCTGCCCACTAGAGCGTGCACATGGTGTCCGGCATTTTCATGCTGGCAGATGAGGCAACGGTTATGAGGCAACGATCATGTTATGGCAATGGTTACCGGTATCATGCTATGTTTATATGTATATACCAGGATCATGATATTGCAATTATTTTCACTGTTTACTTGAGTATGAGTTCCTACGGAGCACAGTGGATTTATTGCTCACACCCCATGTTTATCTATGTTTTTCAGGTCACAGGGTCAGACCGGAGGAGTGAGCTGACGTGCGGTTCAGGATTTTGTTTATACGTTTGAATTTGGCATAGCAGTGCTGTTACTATCTTCCGTAGTTTGAATTACTTGTTTTGCCACGCTACGGTTTCCGCTGACTTTTCATGTTTGTCAAACTTGGCCTTTTGATCCGATGTCCAGTCGGATTGTTTATATCGTGATAAACAGTTTTCTTTAGAAACTATAAACGGTTTTCAAAGCAAAGTAACGAATTATGGTAGCACTCCGAATTATGGTATCCCGTGGTCTGGCTAATAGGACCACCCTTGCTCAGGTGAGATCTCTCATTCGTGAGCATAACCTTGACTTTGCGGCTTTCTTAGAGCCTATGTCTCGTGACCCTTCTTTTGACGTTTATTCGCGGTGACTTGGCTTTCATGCCGGGATGGGAAACACCTCTAACAAGATTTGGTTTTTCCACTCGCGTGACTTTACTTGTCAGATCCTTTGCGATACTGATCAAGTCTTGCACGTGAAGCTCTCCGCCGCCCATCTTCCGGAGCCGATCTTCCACACCTTGGTTTATGCCAGCTGTGCGAGGGTTGGTCGCTATGACCTCTGGGACACCATGCGTGAGATTGCTGAGAGTATGGAGGGATTACCGTGGATGATTAGCGGTGATTTCAACATATTCTTGCATCCCGATGAACGCAGTGGTGGTGTTTCGGACCGCTCTGCGGAGATCTTAGATTTCTCGCATGATGTATCAGATTGTGAGCTCATCGACGTGGGTTACGAAGGGGCCCCATTTACGTGGGAAAGGGCCGGAGTCAAAGAGAGGCTCGACCGCGCTCTCTACTCAGAGGCGTGGACGAGGGTATTTGCGACCACGGTTGTAACGCACCTTCCTCGAATTGGATCCGACCATGCCCCCCTTCTGATCCGTTGTCGGTTCTCTATTTTCCCTCGGCGAGCGTCCTTTCATTTCCAGAACATGTGGGCCTGCCACCATTCTTTCTACGATACTGTTAGAGCCTCCTGGCAGCAGGCTACACACCTCTATGGAATGCGCAACCTGGAAGAGAAGCTCAAGAGACTCCGCTGCGTTTTGAAGCAGTGGAACTGGACGATTTTTGGTGTCGTTTCACAGCGTCTTACTGCAGCTCAGACTGCATATGCGGAGGCAGAACAGACCTATGATTTGGATTCTTCTCCAGAGAATAGGTCCGAGATGCACCGATGCCATGCTGAGTACCAGTTGCGCCTCCTCATGGAGGAAGATTTCTGGAAGCAGAAGGCTGCTGTGCGCTGGGTGGCTGAGGGAGAGCGTAATACCAAGTTCTTCCAGGGATTTGTGAGGCAGAAGCGAGTCAAGTCGTATATCCATAGTGTCGAGGATAATGGGTCATCCGTGACCCAGGAGTCCCAGATACGAGAATCGGCTAGGACTTACTTCCACTCCCTCTTTTTCTCTGAGCGGGATTTGCTTACGCACCCCGACCCGACCCTCTTCCCGACCATCCCACAGTCGGTCGACCTTGTTGACCTCTGTGACCTCCCGAGTAAGGAGGAAGTCAGGGAGGCTGTGTTTGGGATTGATCCCAACAGCGTCTCCGGACCGGACGGTTTTTTGTCCCTCTTCTTCCAGTCTTGCTGGGAGATTGTGGGCACTGACGTTGAGGAAGCTGTGAGGGATTTTTTCTCTGGCCACCAGATGCCAGAGTCCTTCACGGCAACCTCCATCATTTTGATCCCGAAGAGATCGGGCCCTAGTTCCTGGTCTGACTATAGATCTATCAGTTTATGCAACGTGACTGACAAGATCATTTCTAGAATCCTCAACGGCCTCCTCGCCCCTATCCTCCCCCACCTTGTCTCTCCGAATCAGAGTGGATTCATCAAGGATCGAGTCATTAGTGATAATATCCTTCTGGCTCAGGAGATGATACATGACATCTCTCATGCGAATCGATCACGAACCCCGAACCTCGTGCTGAAGCTAGACATGGTCAAAGCATATGATAGGGTAGAGTGGTCGTTTCTCAGAGAGGTACTGGATCGGACGGGATTTCCCAACCGTTGGATTAGCTTTGTGGAGGCGTGTGTGGAGCACTGCACATTCTCCCTTTTGATTAATGGTAGCCCCACGACCTTTTTCCCTTCTTCCCGCGGCCTTCGTCAAGGGGACCCCTTATCCCCCTCCCTTTTTGTTCTGGTGGCTGACTATCTCTCTCGCTGCCTTGATGGCTTCATTCGCGACTTCCCGAGGATGACCTACAGCACGCGTGGCTGTGGGCCTCCCATTTCCCACCTTTCTTACGCGGATGACATTATCATTTTCACTCGTGCGAATGATAATGGGCTAGTAGCTCTCATGAGTCTTTTGGACCACTACAGTGAGACATCTGGTCAGCTAGTCAGTGTTAGTAAGAGTTCCTTTATCATGGACCACAACGTTGCGGACCGTTGGGCCCACCAGATTCACAAGCGTACTGGATTTGCTCGTGGGGACTTACCCATTCCTTACCTTGGGGCCCCCTTGTACAAAGGCCATCTTTCCCATGAGCTTTTTATTAGCGTCCGTCAGAGGATGATTGACCGGATTTCTGGCTGGTCTCATAGACACCTATCATTCGGAGGCCGACTTGCTCTGATCAAGATCACTCTCTGTGCCCTTCCTCTTCATCTTCTCGCGGTGCTTGACCCCCACCAGTATACGATTCATGAGTTAGATCAGATCTTAGCCCGCTATTTTTGGAGTTATGGCGAGGGCCCGCGAGGCCCGCGGCAGACCCACTAGGTGAAGTGGGACTCCATCTGTCGTCCCCACTCTGAGGGTGGGCTCGGGGTTCGGCGTTTCTCTGATATGGTTACTGCGTTTTCCTACAGGATGTGGTGGCGCCTTAGGGAGGGCAAGTCCCTTTGGGCCCAATACCTCCTGAGGAAATATTGCCCTGGTGGTGCTGCTCATCCTTGCAGGGTGACATCCACTACTCGGGATAGTCGACAGTGGAGACGTCTCAACACTGTTGGCAGACGTGCTCAGAAGCACATATTTTGGACCTTGGGTTCTGGGGAGGTTAGTTTCTGGGATAAGTGGTGGTTAGGCGAGGCCCCTCTCTCGAGTACTAGGCCAGTCACTCACCTGCCTTTCATGCAGGTGAAGGACCTTTGGACGGGAGGCTTTTGGTATAGAGATAAGATGGAGGATATTCTTGGTGAGGGTGGGGGTTTTAGTAGTCTAGAAATTGACCAGATCCGACAGATTCCCATCATGGAGGGAGGTTTGGATGGCATGAGGTGGAGACTTACATCATCGGGTGCATTCTCTACGTCATCAGCCTGGGGAGAAGTGAGGCTGGGCAACCGGCCAAACCGCCTCTTCGGGGCCATATGGACCGACCTTCTCACCCCGACCATTTCCGTCTTTTTGGGGCGCCTCCTCTTACGGCGTATTCCCATTGACACTGTGATGCAGGCGAGAGGGTTTTCCTTCCCCTCCCGCTACCATTGTTGTGCTGAGACCGGTACTTTTGAGATCGAGACTTTCACCCATCTTTTCCTTGAGAGTGAGACTGTGAGGAGAGTGTGGGAGCACTATGCCAGATATACTCATATACCCCTACCCACTACAGACAGTTTTTTGAGCCTTCTGAGTTTTTTCGCTCACCGCACACACAGTAGACACGTGGGCTTCCTTATTCCTTGTCTGATCCTTTGGGCCACCTGGACAGAAAGGAATAATGCGAAGCATAAAGATATTATATTTTCTTGTGCTCACATTATTTTGCAGGTTGACAGACACCTCTCTCTCCTCACTGCCCTGGGTAGACTCACGACGAGAGACTGGACAGGGTGTACACCGCCCCATAGTTTGAGGCCACCATCCCCTCCACCTGTCCAGCATTCACGACCTAGGACCGTTGTTTGGCTGAAACCCAAGGCCCCTTGGGTTAAGCTAAACACTGATGGCGCTTTCGACAGACACACCGGAGCTGCTGGAGGAGGGGGCCTGATTAGGGATCATGACGGAGCTCTCATCTCCGCCTTCCATGGGCCACTCCGGGCCTCCTCGAGTTATGATGCGGAGATTCAGGCGCTCCAGATTGGTCTTGAGACTGCCGCCTCGATCTCATCTCATGTTTGGATAGAGATGGATGCTGCGGCTGTCATCACACTTCTGACATCTGGCCACCAGGGCTCATGGCATATCCAGCATTCTCTTATGCGTATCAGAGACACCCTCCGCTCGATCCAGTACCAGGTCTCACACATATTCCGGGAGGGGAACCGGCCTGCTGATTTCCTTGCTAGCACGGGAGCATCTATACCTCAGAGACGCACCCTTCTTCCTGAGGACATTCCCCTCCGGTTTCGGACGCTCATTCGGATGGACCAGTTAGAGTACCCATCCTTCAGATTCGGTCGACCGCCACCTCCTGCCCCTGACTAGATTGACATTTTGGACTCCATGTCTGGTCACTCTGACCAGGTCGACATGTATGAGGATTTGAGTTTAGATCCTCAGTGGATAATTTTGTGTTCCTTGTATTTTATTTTTATTTTTATCTTTATTTTATTTTTTTATTTTCTCTGCTTTTGATGTTGCTCTATGTATTTCCGACTTGGATGTAGACCCTTGACTTCTTTAGCCCTAGATGGGCCTTTATATTCAAAAAAAATGTTTGGGAAAAAAAAAATGGTAGCACTCTGAATCATGATTTCGCAAACTTATAAGTGTTTTCAAGAAAATATTTTGCGAAAATTTAACTCTGATATTTATGACATAGCGGGGTGTTACAGTTGGTATCAGAGCACATTTCCACGTCTCTAAAAATTTTTACGAGTCCAGAATTTTTATAAAACCTGGACACGTCACGCTCACGCCCAACCGACTACAGGTAAGTGCTGATTCATGTTTTAAATTATAAACAAAATACTATGCTACGCTCAGTAATAATCCACAATTACGAACTAATTAGGATGCTCGAGTCATGTTCAAGAATTATGGTTCAGTATATCCATGATTAATGTCAGTATTTCCGAGGTCATGTTTAGCAACTTGTTAAGAGATTTGTGCGCCTTATTCATCAGTCAAAGTATTTTTCCTGTATCTGATAATGTTGAACATTTCCAATATTCAGATGCTGCCACGTAGAGAGCCAGATCATCAGGAGGTTCCCCAGGCCACCGCAGTCGCTCAGTTTCGCGACTACCATCCAAAAAAATTCTCCGGCTAGGAAGACCCTCGAATTGTTGACGAATGAGTTCAGGGCTTGAAATGATTTTCGAGGTCATGGACTGTCCCGACTGCTATCGTGTTTTATGCGCACAGATCCAATTGACGGGTGACGCACGTCTTTGGTGGAACGCCTACTGGGGAATGCGTCCTGGTGAAATGGAAGGTTGTACATGGGACATTTTGAAGGAGCTAATACGCGAGAAATATTATCCCGCGTACTATTGAGCTGAAATGGAGCGTCAATTCCTGGCGCTCAAACAGGGTACTCGTACTGTAGACGAGTACGGGCGAGAATTCACTCGACTTGGAGCCTTTGTTCCCGATCTGGTGAGCACAGGGGCAAAGAGATCGAGGCGTTTCACTGACGGGCTTTTGCCAGCAGTCTGTCATAACGTTGTAGGTCTCGGCATTCAGACCTATGCCCTTAATGTCACCATAGCCCAAGAAGTTGACGCCAGCATCCGGAGGGAGGCCAACCATGATCGTCTTCAGCCAATTGCCCCGGCCCAATCATCCTCAGCCCCACCAGTTCAACCAGTTGCCACCCAACAACTGAAGGACAAGAAGAGAAAGGGAAAAAACTTCCAGACTGACAGGAGGATCCGTAAAAAACAACTAGGTGCAGTCAGGCCACAACAGATTCCACCATGCACTACTTGCGGACGACTCCATCGTGAAGAGTGTCATTTTGGCCAGGACATTTGCTATTATTTCCATCAGCCCGGACATTTCGTCAACAACTGTCCAGAGCGACCACAGCCACGACAGCAACCACCCCAGCAGTAGTCCAGACAACAGGTCCCGAGGCCACCCTAGCAGCAGTAGAGGGGCAGACAACATGCTCGTTTTTATGTTGTTGATCATGCCGAGGCGGAACAACACCCAGGTACTATGTCTGGGATGATTATGCTTAACGACGTTCCTGTCTTCGCTTTATTTGATACTGGAGCAACTCACTCTTTTATATCGCGACAATGTCTTGATTCCATTGGAGTACATTCTATTACCCGCTGTCGATCCTCTTGAGGTGAGTTTAGCCTCGGGACGAAAGATAGTGACCGATGCCAAAGCTACTGATCTCAGCCTTTCTATCGGTGGTCGTATCTTGTCTACCGACGCTTATGTTCTCGAGATGAGGGATTTTGACCTCATTCTCGGTATTGATTGGCTAACATATTTTCATGCAGATATTCGATGCCACGACCGGGAGATTACTCTTTATCTTCCTGGAGATGATCATATTACTTTCTTTGGCACCATGACTCGTTCTTTACCTCATATTATTTCCATGGCAAAAGCCAAAAAGATGTTACGATGAGGTGATTGTCAGGGTTATCTTGTGAGCCTTGTCAGTGATGAACCGAAGGCACGGACACCTCACGACGTTCTTATTGTTTGTGAGTTTGTGGATGTGTTTCTGGACCAACTTCCCGGAGGACCCCCTAACCGGCAGGTGGAGTTCTCTATTGATCTTATTCCAGGAGCCGGCCCAGTTTCCAAAGCACCCTATCGAATGGCGCCAAAAGAATTGCAGGAATTAAAGACTCAAATTTAGGAGTTATTGAAACTCGGTTTCATCCGACCGCGTGTTTCACCATGGGAAGCACCTGTTCTTTTCGTCAAGAAGAAGGACGGTTCTATGCGCATGTGTATCGATTACCGGGATCTCAACCGGTTAACTATCAAGAACAAATATCCGCTTCCTAGAATTGACGACTTGTTCGACCAGCTGAGGGAAGCCTGTGTATTTTCTAAGATTGATTTACGATCCGGTTACCACCAACTGAAGATCAAGGAGTCAGAAATTGCAAAGACCACTTTTCGCACCCGATACGGTCATTATGAGTTCGTAGTCATGCCATTCGGCCTCAGTAATGCCTCAGCAGTATTTATGGACCTGATGAACCGTATCTTCCATCTTTACCTTGATCAGTTTGTTATTTTTTTCATTGATGATATTCTAATCTACTCCAAGATCCAGAAGGAGCACGAAGAGCATCTGAAGGTTGTTCTTGAAACCCTTAGATGAGAAAAGTTATATGCTAAATTCTCCAAATGCGAATTCTGGCTCCAAGGAGTAGCCTTTCTTGGCCATGTTATCACTCAGGCAGGTATCGAGGTTGATCCATCCAAAGTTGCCGCTGTTCAAAATTGGTTGACACCAAAGAGTCCATCTGAGGATCGCAGTTTCCTCGGTTTAGCAGGTTATTATCGCAGGTTTATCGAGAGTTTCTCCAAGATTTCCCTTCCTCTATCTCAGCTGACGAGGAAGTCTGTGAAATTCGAGTGGACTGATCGATGTGAATCCAGCTTTCAGGTGCTCAAGAAGAGGCTTACCACAGCATCGGTGTTGACTATTCCCGATCCTTCTTGGAGTTTCACCATCTTTAGTGATGCTTCAAGATAGGGTTTGGGATGCGTACTCATGTAGGATGGCCAGGTCGTTGCTTATGCTTCACGCCAATTAAAGCCCCATGAATAGAATTATCCTACGCATGACTTGGAGCTAGCAGCGGTGGTTCATGCCCTCAAGATTTGGCGACATTATTTATACGGCGGTCGATGCGAGATTTTCACTGATCACAAGAGCTTACAATATATTTTTACTCAAAAGGAGCTCAACATGCGTCAACGTTGTTGGTTAGAGCTCGTCAAAGACTATAATTGCACTATTCAATACCATCAGGGGAAGGCGAATGTCGTTGCTGATGCCCTAAGCCGTAAGGTGAAGGGTGACTTGACTTATGTTGTTACTCAGCAGAACCAGCTTATCCTAGGGTTCGCCCGGATGCAAATTCAGGTTGTTAATGCACTTCCTACCGTGATTACAGGGAGTGTCTGTGCTATACAGGTCCAGCCTACGTTGAGGGAAAAGATCCAGCAGGAGCAGGCTTCGGATGGATTTGTTCGTGCTATTGATGCCAAAGTCTGTACCGAAGGCGTTGAGGGTTTCCACCGAGGCACTGATGGAGCCTTGGAGTTTCGAAGCAGGATTGTCGTACCAAAGGTCGAGGCTTTGCGGAAGGAGATATTGCCTGAAGCTCATACCGCACCTTATTTAGCCCACTCAGGGAGCACAAAGATGTATCACGACTTGAAAAAGTCGTTCTGATGGCGAGGAATGAAGAAGGACGTAGCTGACTTTGTAAGGAAATGTTTAACCTGTCAGCAAGTCAAAGCCGAACACAAGAGTCCCTTGGGCTGTAACACCCCACTTTGATTTTACAAAAATTCCGGACATTCCAAAATCAGTACAAAATTTTCGAGGTCATTTTTGAAATTCAATGGGTGTTAAACATCATTTTTCATAACCCAAGTCTTATCTGGGCCTACGGGGATTCATTACCCGTTTTTTCCACAAATGGTTTTCATTAACCAAAACCCATCACGAGGCATAATTCTCAACATGAATGTATAACCAAACCATAATAACCATCATTAGGGTTCCATAAATTTTTCGAAAAACACACAAGTCATAAGTTCTGGAAAATGGTTAAATCTAGTCTCATCATAAAAGTTCATAAAGCCTTATTTATTCATACGGAAGCAGTAAATAAAATGACCAACCCACTCGCCTCTTCTCGTCACCCAGCTCCTGCTTAACCTGCATCGGTGAAGAGCAGGTGGGGATGAGCACAAGATGAAAAGCGTGCTCACCACTATGCACATATATCACAACATAAATAATGAAGAGAAGGTATGGTTAGAGTATGAACATAAAAAAATTACACTGTCACGTCTCCTAATCACATCACAACATAATACCCACGTGTACACATCTTTCATTAGCCAAGGATAGGGGATTCATTACCCTAATGTTGGTGTTATATACTTAAGCTTTGCTTTAGTGGATATTACACTTGTTATTCCTTGATGAATGAGAATTATGTTTGGTTAAATAAGTTCCACGTTCTGTTGTTTTGCATGTAGATAAGTGGGTCGTCATCGGGCGTACCGAAGATTACTATATCAGTTACTTGTGAAACAAGAATCATTGGTTCTCAACCTAGATGGAATTGAACAACCCATCGGAACGGTTCTTGTGTCAACCGTACGGTTTGTCTTGACCGATTAATTACACTAGTACATTTATGTATTGAACAGGATCCCAGAGAGGGATGTTCATTTTATACTAATCGTCGTAAACAAACTAGGCCTCAGTTAATTATTGCGTGCTCTTAACCCGTAAGATATTAAATAAGCATGTGCACATAATTGTTGCTGCTTTGATTCTTTGGGTGAGATCCAAGCCGTGTCGACATACTTAATGAATTGGGT
>CACSLK010027813.1:4950516-4961203 GCA_902706635.1 Striga hermonthica | reverse complement strand
AAGTATTGAATATTGATTTGAGAATAAGTAGCGCCTCAAATATTGTATTTGAAAATAAATTTTGAAAAATTTATCCTGAATTTTGGCAAATAAAAGTGGGGCGTTACATCGGCAGAGCATCCATACGCAAAATTCCCGCTCATCTTCATCAGCTTCAATATTCATGGCTTCGACCTCCATGTCAAAGCCATATTTCTGGAGTTTGTGAAACAGAAAGAAGCGCAGTTCCTTGATATCATAGTAATCGGCGTCATACCGCTCGATCACCCAACGAAGATTCAGGCATGTATTCATCTCGATTTCAAGATCAGGTCCGCCGACTTCGTTATCCCCACCGACGTCAGCAACTTCTACCTCGGCATCATCACCAGAATTTGGTTCCTCAACTGCAACAGTCTCTTTCCCAGCTTGGAAGCCGATTTCATACATGGTCTCACCATAAGAGGATTTTTCTTTTTTGAGTTTCACCATCTCGCTTGATGGGCATCCCGCTGTCGGCCAACAAGTTTACGGACTTCGGTACATTCTTTCCGAGTTGCTTCATGCTCGGCCTTCTCCTTCAGCAGCTTCTCCTCTACTTCCTCGGCCTTGGCCTCCAACGCCTTAGAATGTTGTTCGGAAAAAGCAAGGCGCGATCTGAGTTCCTCCACCTCGGTTTGTAGGGACTTCTTATCTTCTGATAGCGTGGTAACTTAACTTTGCACCGCCTCAAGCCGAGCATCCCGGTCAGCGATTTCTTCCTTCAGTTTAGCCTCGACCTTTGTTATCTCCTCTCTCATAGACGCAATCATTACATCCCTCTTCGTTACGGTCTGCTTCTTCTCCTCTAGTTGAGCAGCAATTCGGCCATGATCATCCTCAGCTGCAACTAAACTGACTAAAGCCCGGCCCAAACATGCTTTGGCATAGCGTAACTTGTCGACACTCGACAAAGACGAGACCCCCACTTCGAATTTGGGGTCCCACACCATCAACGGCACACGCGCAGCACTCTTCGCATTCTCCGGCATATCGATCCTCGAAGACATATGAGGAGACTTAACCAACTGAAAAGTGGTGAACCACTCCTCCACCACGCCCTCAGGCACCTTTAAATTTGCAGCTCGTTCCTCATCAATTGTTAGGAACGACTTCTCTAATAAGGGCGACTCATCGACCCCCCTTTCAACAGCTCTACGACCGGAGTCATGTTTTTTCTTCAATCTCTTCTCCGTTCCAGAAGAGGCCCCCACGTCGGACATCTTTACCAATTTTCTCTTTTTTCTCTTCTCTGGTTGTGTAGACTCCACAGACTTCGGAGGAGATGATGGTTTCTCCGGCTCTTCCCTCTGCACCTCAGAGTGCGGTAACTCAACCACGGCCACCTCGGTTCCCGTCATATTGGGCTCGGGTTCTGCTTGGTTGATCGCAGTAGCATTCACAACTGGCAGCACCTCGGTAGATGCCACCTCTTGCTGGGACTTCGTACTTTCTGGGACAGCAGCCGAAGTCGCACTTGACCCTGCTTCGGTCGATTTTTTGCCAGTAGTCTTTTGATTGGCAGTTCTTTTCACCAAGGCGCGTACCAAATCCCTTCTCATAACATTGTTCAACCGCAGATCTCGGCTTTTGACAAATTTGGACTGCAGATCCTTGTTCGGATATTTACACCTGAAATCTTTAGCCTCTTTCACGGTTCGATATCCCAAAAATCCGAGCAATGGATAGTATACTGCATTGAAACATCAGACAAACAAAGTCACTTAAAGTTATTTCACGCATGTTAACGCATGGTAAAGTATTGACAAAGCTATCGGATATCGAAATTGCCTTACCAGGATCAAACTTTGAAGTAGAGACTCCGGGAGAAAGACCAGCTGCTTCAAGCTTCAGATCAATCACGAGTTTTCTATAATCTCGAATATTCTTGTCTAAACCGGCGAGTACAAGCAGTTTTCCATCGAACTCCGGACTCAACTTTGGCTCCTTCTGCTTTGTCACTTTTTCTACAAAGGGCAAAAGTTCCACCTGTTAGTACATAGAACAAGACCGAAATCAAAGAAATATACAGAAAATAAAGAATAAAATGAACTCACTTGCTCTGGAATGAATAAACATCATCCCATCAATCCGAGGTTCATGGAAAAAGCTTTCGGACTGCCATCTCCTCCAATCCATAGCCGGTCTGTGAAAATCTCACACTTCCCTCCGTGAAGGTAATGCCTCCAGATCTTTAAAGCGTGAACCACTACGGCTAACTCTAAGTCATGAGTGGGGTAGTTCTGCTCGTGAGACTTCAACTGCCTCGAAGCATAGGCCATGACTCTCCCCTGCTGCATGAGAACACAACCCAAGCACATCTTCGAAGCATCACTGTAGATAGTAAACTCCAAAGTAGGGTCGGGTATGGCCAAGATGGGCGTGGTAGTGAGTCTCCTCTTCAACTCTTGGAAACTCTCCTCGCACGTCGAACTCCATTCAAACCTCACGGCCTTCTTTGTAAGGTTTGTTAGTGGCTGAGCTATCTTCGAGAAGCCCTCGATAAACCTCCTGTAGTATCCTGCTAACCCCAGAAAAGTACGAACATCAGCGGCACTTCTTGGCGTATCCCACTTTCTCAATGCCTCAATCTTGCTAGGATCCACCTCAATGCCTCGAGCTGTCACAATGTGGCCAAGGAATGACACACGGTTCAGCCAGAATTCACACTTCGAAAACTTAGCATACAATTTCTCGCGGCGAAGAGTCTCAAGCACAATCCGTAGATGCTCCTTGTGCTGATCGATTTCTCCAGAATAGACCAATGTCGTCGATGAAAACGATGACAAACTGGTCCAGGAAAGGATAAAAGACCCTATTCATAAGGTCCATGAAAACGGCTGGGGCATTGCTAAGTCCGAACGGCATTACCACAAACTCATAGTGGCCATAGTGGGTACGGAAAGCAGTCTTAGAAATATCCGACTCTCGGATCTTCAGCTGATGATAGCCAGAACGCAAATCAATCTTTGAAAAGACGCTGGCTCCCCTCAGCTGGTCGAAAAGGTCCTCAATGCGGGGAAGGGGATACTTGTTCTTGACTGTAAGGGCATTCGGCTCCCGATAGTCAATGCACATGCGCATGGATCCGTCTTTCTTCTTCACGAATAAAACGGACGCTCCCCATGGCGAAACACTCGGCCGAATGAAACCGAGTTTAAGCAACTCCTGGATCTGGGCCTTGAGCTCTTGAAGCTCTTTTGGCGCCATACGGTAAGGGGCCTTAGAAACGGGGCTGGCTCCTGGGACTAGGTCAATGGTGAACTCGACTTGGCGGTCGGGTGGTCCTCCGGGTAGTTGATCAGGAAAAACATTGAGATACTCACAAACAATAGAAACTCTCTCCAGAGTCCGCTCGGAATCATCCTCGGACACCATAGAAACAAGATAGCCTTGACACCTACCCTTAAACAGGATCTTCCTAGCTTGCATAGAAGATATGACTCGAGGCACAGTCCTCGACTTCACACCAAAGAATACGACAGGCTGATCAGGATTGGGAAAGAGGGTAACTTTTCGCGCTCCTGGAACTGAATATCGGCTCGGTAGCGAGTGAGCCAGTCCATGCCCAAGATCACATCGAAGTCTCGCATTTCGATCACATAAGCATCAACAACCAGAACTCGCCCACCGACAAAAATAGGAAAATCACGAACCAAGGAATCAGAGATAATAATTTTTTGCGAGGCTAGACTAACCTCGAGAGGATCGACCTTGCACACCTCGCTAAGAGTTAAAGCCTCCAGGCATCGAGAAGATATAAATGAATGGGTGGCTCCGGTGTCACATAATGCAAAAACAGGCACATTGAATATAGAAAGCATTCCAGACATGGTACCTGCGTTGTTGGCCGCCTCGTCATGAGCAATGGTGTAGACTCTGGCCTGACCCCCAGCCTTCTGCTGAAATGTTGGGGGTTGCTACTGCTGATGATGGGGTGGCGGTGGGGGAAGCTGATGCTGGTGCTGCTGGGGGAAGGGCTGCTGCTGCTGCTGTCTCTTCGGATTGGGGCAAACATTGGCATAGTGCCCTGGACGGTTGCAGTTGAAACATGAGCGCTGGTTCGCGAGGCACTCGCCTCCATGGGACTTGCCGCATCTCGGGCAGGTATGGTTGCCGGTGGGGTGATTATCGCGATGATCGAAATTCCCCTTCTTTCCCTTCTTTTTGTAATGAAAGTCGGACTTCCTCTTGCCCGAGCTAGAGCTGGGCGGCACAGAGATAATAGGCTGGGCATACTGAGCAACGGTCTGAGAAGGCTGGGAGGCATGAATATATGAAGGGACTGGAGCTATCGGAATGAGACAGCTCTCCACCTCCTGAGCCCGACTCACAGTGTCGGCAAAAGACATCAACCCGTGACTTCCCACCAGTTCACGGATCCTCTGATTGAGCCCTTTAAGAAACTTGCCAGCCTTCTTGGCATCGGTATTCACCGAGTCACCAGCAAAAAGACACATCCAGGTGAAAGAGCGAATATACTCGTCCACGGTGGAGCTTCCCTGCTGCAAATGGTAGAACTCATGCTCCATCCTATCCCAGAAACTCTGGGGAAGGAACTTGCCACGCACCATCATTTTCATCTGCTCCCAAGTAAGAGCATGAAGCTCCGCCTCTGGCTTCCGAGCCCAGTGGTCAATCCACCAGTCAGAAGCGTCCTCCTTCATCTGATAAGCTGTGAGTGATACACGTTGTCGGTCCGGGATAGAAAGTACAGCGAAAATCTTATCCAGCTCTTTAATCCATTCCAGTACTGAAGTGGGGTTCTCAGTCCCCGCGGAAGTCGGTGCATTCATCCTCTGAAACTGGACTATGAGCTGGGTCAAGTCCATGGCCGGAGGGGCCTGGTGATAACGAGGAGGCGGGGAAGGAGACAGAGATAGCTGACGGTTACGATTGTTGCGGGTATTCATAGCTCTACATTGAATAAGCCGAACAATGTTTAGCACAAAACAACAAGAAAATCATGATTCCAAAAGTCTAGAGTTCGCCTTTAAACACTAGAGTTCGATTAAATCAAGGTGGAAAGATCCTAAGCCCCAAAAATAACAATATTCTACACAAATAATCTCATTGTTACATGTGTACAAATTCACAATTTACTCATTAAGCATTTTCATTAATACTTAAATAAAAACATACCTTAAGCAGTGCGGCATGACGGAGACGAGTGGTCACAAGGTCAGAATCACATAATCACATATAAACCAGTCTACAGAAAAACAGACTGGCTCTGATACCAAACTGTAACACCCCACTTTTATTTTAAAGAAAATTCGGACTTTCCAAAAATCAGTAAATAATTTTTCGAGATCATTTTCGAAATCTAACGGGTGTTAAACAACATTTTTCATAACCCAAGTCTTATCTGGGCCCACGGGGATTCATTATCCCGTTTTCACAAGTTTTTCATTAACCCAAATCATATCACATGACAAAATACTCAACATGAAATATTCAAACCTCATAAAAACCAAACATCATAAACAAGGGTCTATCAAGTATTCCCAACATAAAAACAAGTCATAAGTTTTTAATAAAATTTTCACAAGCCTCAACATGAAAGGTTCAATCAAGACCTAATTTATTCTAACGGAAGTGAAATATATAGGCATAATCAATAGATCGACCCACTCGTCTTTCCTCGTCACCCGACACCTGCTTAACCTGCATCCGTGAAGAGCAGGTGAGGATGAGCACAAGATGAAAACGAGGTGCTCACCACTATGCACGTATAGCACAATAATGAATAATGTAAAGAAGGCATGGTCGCAGTATGAACATAAATCAATTACCTGTCACATCCCCATATCATATCACATTATATTACCCCTGTGTACACATCTTTCATTAGCCACGGAAAGGGGATTTATTACCCTAACAGTGGGGGTACGTGCCACGCTACGGACATGGCCTTTCATTAGGTCTTAAGGGACTTACCTCGCAAGGGTAACCGTATTACATCGACGGGAACAACCGTACCGACGGCCGAATCGGCTCACGCCGATAGGCTACATGGTTTACATGCATACTTAGATCATACCAATCCAACATTAATTATAATACATACGGCATAACAAATTTTATAAGTAAACCCACCTGGACGATAACAAGCGAAAGCACAACAATAACGGGTAGGCGGCGAGCTCGGCTCGTCAAGCACCTACATTTATTAAAATAGTCCTATAAATGACTATGCAACACATGAACAACTAATCATAACAATCACTTAGTCCAACTAAGCTCACATAATCATTTAATCAAGGAAATCCCATTTCTAAAAATACTATGTACGTTTTTAAAAAACTTAAACCGGGCAGCGTTTTTGAAATCAACATAACTTTCAGTACAAAACTCGGATAAATATGATTCAAGTTGCTCTGAAATCCTAACACATGTATCTACAATTTTTATGAAGACGCCAAAAGCAAATAAGGTCGTGTACTAGGAAATAAATCATCAAACATTCAAAACTGAGTAGCAGTCAAAAATCAAGAACTTGTAACCGACCAGACTTCAGTATTTAATAGATAATTGGAGCTATAGACATGTTTTTAGTGATATTCAAAAAATAAATGATAGCTAACGCAAATGTCTACAGCTTTGCTGAAGACCCTATTGGCAAATAATCACTTTATAAATGCGTTTGGATACAAAACATTCGATTCATAAAGTCTGCCCGAGACTAAAGTATGATATAAACAGCACCTCAGTATTTATCTTCTTAATCATGTTACCAACCTCTAAATTATATGGTTATAGTATGATTAGAAAGCTAAGAGATAGCCCTACAACTTTCATTTAGAACACAAAAGCAGATAAGGTCTTTAAGATGGTGTAACATCTACAAACATTTAACATCAGTTTTCTGCCAAAGAGTAAAACCCTACTTCATGTATATCTACAATCATATGAACACAACTCGAGCTATAGATATCAACTCAGCATGAATCCTATCTCATTAGAAAGCTAATCAATATAACTATAACTTTTATGAAGACTACAAATTCACTAGATCACATTATGACACCATAAACAGGCCAAACATTATATAGACTCATGCTGCCGGTTCCAAAAAAAAACTGCTTGTGCACTCGTTTTATAAAAATCATAACTCACTCGATATAACTCGGATTCATGAAATTCTAAAGGCTAGAGAAAGCTAACAAGACAAACTATATTTCATATGAAGAACAAATTTTCAGAAAACAATTGCTTGAAGTCATAACAGAGGAACCTTACCTCCTTCAAGAAAACGAAAATGTGGAGAAATGAAAGAGGTGTTGCTCGGTTCTTCTACTTCTCTCCCAATCTTGCTTGAAATCCAATTTTCTCTCTATTTGCTCAAGTTATTCAGGATTTTAATGGTCTAATACAGCTAAGGAATGAAACACAAGAACATGATAAGATGGGACATAAGATCTAGATCCCATCTAAACCTAAAACTAATATTTTACCAACACATGATGCCAAAAGAGAGTAACATGGTTCTCTAACTCATGCATGAGTATGGATTCGGTTTTGGTATTTAAAATGTCTGAACAAAACTTATTAACTTCGTTTCTGATGCTTACTAAAAGGATAATTGTTAGAGTTGGATACCCGGCGTTCCAATCGGATTGGATGTATTCAACTTGTAAATACTATCTATTGGAATTATATTGTAAATAAGGCATTACTTTATCTTAAGAGTAAGCTTTTATCCTATAATCGCACTTTAGATAAAATCCCTAAATCACTTATGGCTATAAGGTATGGTTGCGCATAGAGATGGTGATCATGGAACATACCTTGAAAGTTGCAATTTTAAATACAGTTCCAAGTCGTTGGATGTTTCGAGATGGGATATCGAATAATCCGAAAAAGACTTGTACATAGTATGTACGCTTGTTGGACAAAGAATGTTGTATTCCATCAACATTAGCGTGGGACGCAAGTACATATATGTGAGTGCTTGTTAGAGAACAAGTTCACTGAACATGACCGTATGAAAATTCTTAATGAAAGATTTGTCTTGTCGAATAAGTATTTTCATGTTACAATAGTACATGACTAATCCTGAGACTTGAGGCACGATGGTAACTTTGTGCATATTGTGTTCTACTTTGATTTATCCTTTTGGTTGCTAGCACAATCGTATAAAGGGATATTTTGAGTATTACATTAATATGTATGGAAGTTTGTCAGTGGCCAACAAAGGTTTCAACACTTATGAAGATAAATGAATTTCCTATGTGTTTCATAGTTGGTAATTCAAAGTCCTTGGCCAAGGCAGGATGAATAGAGATTCATACACGAATTACTAAACATGAAATGGAATCATATTTATTAAATCAATTTTGGTTTCGACAATATCATACCCAAGATTTAATCGGGAAATTGGATGTCGAAAGAATTTTACATGTATGGACTTGTAATCAAAATAGGTTTACTCGCTATTCACGTAATACTAGATTCATGCTACTTGCTAGGTGTTCCCATGATATGTGGGTTCTTGAATTAAGTGGTTAATTCAAGAATAAGAGTTAATATGATTAACTCAAATTACAAAGAGTTGTAAACCCACTACTAGTATTAATTGTGAACCTAAAAGGTCACACCAATGTTTGTATGAAGACCAATATTAGTATTTCTAAAGAGTTAGAATTAATTGACAAAATCTAATTTTGATTAGATGTCAATTAAAGAAATATATTAAATTAATCAATTAGATTGATTAATTATATTTTGGATATTAATTTAGTGATTAGTGTAATTACTAAATTAATAGTTGGATTTTAAAATAGGATTTTAAAATTCAAATCCAAATAATAATATGATTATTATATGAGGAGAATATTATATATATGTCTTGTATAACTTTTACAAGAAATGATAAATAAATTCAACCATAACAATTTATGACTTGAATAATTTTCACAAGACATGTTAAAGTATCTTGTATCATTTCTACAAGTTATTACAACAATATAATAATGTGCAAGATCCTATCTTTCTCATTATTATATTATTATTATTATTTAATTATTAATCAATATTAAAAATCAATAATAATCATAAACAAATAATTTTAAACTCTTTTAAAATCATTTGTAAACATATATATATGATATTAATATTCTCCTCATATAATAATCATATTATTATTTGGATTTGAATTTTAAAATCCTATTTTAAAATCCAACTATTAATTTAGTAATTACACTAATCACTAAATTAATATCCAAAATATAATTAGTCAATCCAATTGATTAATTTAATATATTTCTTTAATTGACATCTAATCAAAATTAGATTTTGTCAATTAATTCTAACTCTTTAGAAATACTAATATTGGTCTTCATACAAACATTGGTGTGACCTTTTAGGTTCACAATTAATACTAGTAGTGGGTTTACAATCCTTTGTAATTTGAGTTAATCATATTATCTCTTATTCTTGAATTAACCCCTTAATTCAAGAACCCACATATCATGGGAACACCTAGCAATTAGCATGAATCTAATAATACGTGAATAGCGAGTAAACCTATTTCGATTGCAAGTCCATACATGTAAAATCCTTTTTGTAATATCCCGACTTTTTATCAGTATAAATTATATTTTAGTTCCGATATTATTTTTTCGGAATTAATTATTTTCAGTTATTTCAGTCGCAATTACCGGAAATTATTTTCGACGTACCGTTTACGTTCGGAATAATTTTGGTAATTAAGTGTTATGCTTAATTAATTGATTGAGACTTAATCTGTGATTAATAGTAATTAATCACCATTATCATGCAAATTGCCGTGCACATTGTATGCTTAATGCCGTGCATGGAGGGCTTCAAATTCATGTGCATTGCCGTGGGTTTTAGTGTGTAGCATGAGATTCCTCCCAACCTTGTCCTCTTTAGCCGTGCATGTTGTCATTGTGTTTTGTCCAAGATTCTTCCCCATTGTCATGAAGGCCGTGCATTTCATGCTAATAATCCGTGCCCCTCATTTGTATTTTTGTGCATGTGTGTGTTGTATGTTAGTGCATTTTGTGTTTAAATGCCGTGCACATAAGAGGAGCATTGACCGGGCATCTCTCCACCATGTCTTAGAATCCCACGTGAATATATAAGGCAATAGAGGAGCATGTGTGACAAGTGTTCCATGCCTTAATGCATGAGGGTCATGTGTCCAAAGCCTTGACCATCCTTGTATTTCCCCCTCATTGCATTCGGCCTTGTTTAAAAGAGAGTGTTGGAGGATTTTTACCATCTTCTTTCCACGCCTAAATTCATAAGTGCCGAGAGAGTGAGAGAGTTAGTGAGAATTTTTGGAGTGTGTTCGTGAACTACCGCAAGCCACGAGCCATCGCACGCTACGCCGCGAGTTATTGCTCGAGTACGCACGCACGCACGCGGGGTTCCTTAACGGCCAAGCACGGGAGTTCGAGAAGTTTAGCCTCTTGAGTTTTATAAGAGGTAAGTTCCCGACGGTTGTTGACCGAGCCTATCATGTTTACTTAGTTCGATTTTCCTGATTAGTAGCATGCATGCGTGTTATGTGCGAGAAGCCTTAGCCGTGCCAATTATTGTCATGTTATAAGTTAATCCTCCGAATCATGTTATGATTTTATTCAAATTCTCCGAACATTCCTCGCATACTTAGCTTTTATATGCAAAATCATGTTTAGTT
>CACSLK010027813.1:4863740-4910751 GCA_902706635.1 Striga hermonthica | reverse complement strand
AAAAAAAAAAAAAAAAATCTGGTCCAAAGACCTCTAAAAGGACAAGTTTGGACTGGGTTTAATCCACTGTCACCCGAGAGGTGACACACACGCTACTGCATATGCGGGGCGCTGGGACGCGTGCATATACCCACTCAGATACCAACTACAATGTAACACCCCGAGTTTTATTAATAAAGGAAAATACTAGCTTTTAAGTTTAAGCTAGCCTTTGTTAATAAATAATCATGTTCATGTTCATGTTCAAGTTATTCAGTTAGTTATATTTCAAGTTCGACGTTAAGTCAGTATATGTCCGGTTAATTTTATTTATTAACCGATTCAAGCATAGTAATTAATCTCAGTCCGTTTATATTAATAAATGGACATCAGCAGGATGGGATTAATTATTCCAATGTCGACGTATTAATTAAGTTAATCGTCAAAAGTTTAATTCAAGCCATTTATTCAGTTTCAGTTAAAGTCCGACGTTAGTGGAGATAGAGGAATTTTACTTAATTTTGTGCTATAAACTCTCCTCTTTAAACTCTACCTTAGTCTAAGCCGAGAGAAAAGATGGCTAATGTTTGAGGGAAAGGAAAGAATACCGAAAGCTTAGAATAATAAAGGGAAAAGATAGCTTGTACCTAGTCATTGTTCAAGCATAGTGCGCACACTATCGAAGGGAAGCAAGCTAGTTTACGCACGCCCTAGCTATTCTCTCGAGCAATCAGAGGGGTATATTCATTCTAACCCTCTTTTAGTTGTTTTTATGTTCATGTCAAGTATATCATGTAGCAAACATGTCAATTAGTCTATGTTCAACGTCAAAATATGCTCGGAGGTGTCATATCGACCTTCTCGAGCGATCTCATGTTCTATGCGAAAAATCCCAAGCAATTTATGTATTTTTAGTCATTTTATATTATATTATGTTCAGTCATGTCATGGTTGCCAGAAAGTGTCGCCGGACGGCCGGCGAGGTGCCGACCGTAGGGCCTGTCCGCACGTAGTGAGACAGCAGCCGGCAGTAGCTTGTGAGCACGCAGCAGCGTCAGTCGCGCAACGCCAGCGCACATAGCGCACGGCAGCGCCCCGCCCGATGCCTGCGATGCGCCAGGCGCACGCACGCGTCCCAGTTGGCCATCAGTTGCGTTCAGTTGCACGTCAGTCATAGTTATGCCATGCCAGGAGCACGCCAGCGCACGCTAGCGCGCGTGTCTGTGCTCAGTGCTGCCTAGCAGCCAGCGCCCGCGGCCAATCCAGGCAGCGCCTATGCGCGCAGCCTTGGCAGGCCCGTGGACCGAGCCAACGGCCGACCGCCCGACCACAGCCGCCGGCGGTCTGGCCAGACCGGTTCAGACCAGTACAAACCAGTTGGGCCGGTTCGGGCTATATTTTCATGTTTTCTTCCCGGTTCATGTTTTAAATCCCATTTTCAGTTCAAATTCTGGGTCCAGTTCAATCCAGTAAATTAATATCAGTTCAATTTCGTATTTAACCGGTTCCAGTTATACCAATTAAATCTGAATATCATGTTGAGTCTAATAGATCATCTTAACATAATTAATCAGTTAATTTATCAGTCTGAGCATAGTCCTTAGTAATTTTTTATATTATTTTTCAGTTTGATCAGGCATCAGCACTACCTTCATTTTCAGCAGTTCAGGTGGGGACTCAGACTAAGTACTACATTGATTTAATATCGCTACCATATTTTAGGTATGTATATTCAGTATCCGCTCGGAATGGTCGTCGGTCCATTCTGGGTTGTAGTGGCCTTAATCTGCCTACTAGAGTGTGCACATGGTGTCCGGCTTTGCCGGCAGATGTTCAGTTCAGACAGGTGACTTATGTCACGAGATCAGTATCAGATTATTCAGTACCGGTGTCAGATATCAGTTATCAGTTTCAGTTCAGTTCAGTTATATATGTCAGGATCATGATATTGTTATTATTTTCACTGTTTTACTTTAGTATGAGTTTCAGCGGAGCACAAGTGTTTTAGTGCTCACGCCCCCACGTATTTCATGTTTTTCAGGTCGCAGGGTCGGGGACAAGGAGTGAGCTGGCGGGCTGTTCAGGATATTTGTGATATTTGTATATATGTTTTGCCACGCTGTTATTCCGCTAAAACTTTCAGTACTTTTAAACAGCTTTTGATCCGACGTTAGTCGGTTAATATATTATAACCGTTTTATTATTCAGTTTAAAATTTAACGGTTTTCAGAAAAGTCGAGTTTTTCACGGTAGCACTCCGGATCAGTTTTCGCAAAATAAATATTTTATTTATTTATTCAGAAAATTTGCGAAAATCGCGAACTCTGATATTATTAAAAAGTCGGGGTATTACATACAAGGCCAAGGTTCGGCCGTATACACTGACCTGGAGAGTTTGGCGTTCGGTGATGGCGGCGGCAGCTCTCGTGCGAGTCAACGATCAGCCACTGCAGTTGGCCTCACGTCTCTCAGCACGGGCGTGCGGGCTCAGCCAGCACTTCACGTGGCTACACCCAGTCAGGTTCGGCACTCGGTTCGAGGCGCATTCCAGAAATTTTAATTTTCGGTTTTCACAATTCCTAAGTACTCTGATAGGACAAAGGGTTTGACAACAACATTTTTTTTTTCGAATTTGAAAGTTTCAAGGTCTCAAAATAACAGGGCATAAAACTGAGTTTCACGTCCACCACCTTATTCCAACAACACACTCCAACCCGCAAAAATACCCAACCCTAGAGATAAACAAAAATCCTCAAAGGAAATCTAGTGCTGCTCTCTAGTCGAGGAGTCTAGGAGAACTGAGTTGTAATTAATTTGCTAGTGTGATCTACCTTGTCAGATTGATTGCGTTCTTCTCGGGTCATTATACACATATTCACAGTTTGCAAAGATCCGAGAGTCGGATATTTCTAAGACTACTTTCCGTACCCGCTATGGCCACTATGAGTTTGTGGTAATGCCGTTCGGACTTAGCAATGCCCCAGCCGTTTTCATGGACCTTATGAATAGGGTCTTTCATCCTTTCCTGGACCAGTTTGTCATCGTGTTCATCGACGACATCTTGGTCTATTCTCGAGATATCGATCAGCACAAGGAGCATCTGCGGATTGTGCTTGAGACTCTTCGCCGCGAGAAATTGTATGCTAAGTTCTCGAAGTGTGAATTCTGGTTGAACCGTGTGTCATTCCTTGGCCACATTGAGACAGCTCGAGGCATTGAGGTGGATCCCAGCAAGATTGAGGCAGTGAGCAAGTGGGATACGCCGAGAAGTGCCGCTGAGGTTCGTAGTTTTCTGGGGTTAGCAAGATACTATAGGAGGTTTATCGAGGGCTTCTCGAAGATAGCTCAGCCACTAACCAACCTTACAAAGAAGGCCGTGAGGTTTGAATGGAGTTCGAAGTGCGAGAAGAGTTTCCAAGAGTTGAAGAAGAGACTCACTACTGCGCCCGTCTTGGCCTTACCTGACCCTACTTTGGAGTTTACTATCTACAGTGATGCTTCGAAGATGGGCTTGGGTTGTGTTCTCATGCAGCAGGGGAGAGTCGTGGCCTATGCTTCGAGGCAGTTGAAGTCTCACGAGCAGAACTACCCCACTCATGACTTAGAGTTAGCCGCAGTGGTTCACGCTTTAAAGATCTGGAGGCATTACCTTTACGGAGGGAAGTGTGAGATTTTCACAGACCATAAGAGCCTGAAGTACATCTTCACTCAGAAGGAGCTGAATATGCGGCAACATAGGTAGTTGGAGCTGGTCAAAGATTACGAATGCACCATTAGCTACCATCCTGGGAAAGCTAATGTGGTAGCCGATGCCCTTAGTCGGACCACTTTGACACCCCACTTTGATTTTACAGAAATTCTGGACTTTCCAAAAATCAGTATAAAATTTTCTCTTTCATTTTCGAAATTCAATGGGTGTTAAACAACATTTTTCATAACCCAAGTCTTATCTGGGCCCACGGGGATTCATTACCCGGATTTTTCACAAGGTTTTCATTAACCTGATTTTCAACATAAGTTATTCAGCTCGTAAACGAAGGCATGAAATAACCAAACATATTATGACCAATTCACATTAGGTTCATCAAAACATCCCAAAAAATCAACATACTCAAACAGGAGTTTTTAAAATAGTTTTCATGTCTTAACCCAAAATAAAGTTCCAAACACTAACACATTTATTCATATGCGGAAGCATAAATAATCATAATCATAAGACCGACCCACTCGTCCTTCCTCGTCACCCGGCACCTGCTTAACCTACATCCGTGAAGAGCAGGTGGGGATGAGCACAAAATGAAAATGCGTGCTCACCACTATGCACGTATATCACATTAATAAATAATGTAAAGAAGGTATGGTTACAGCATGAACATAAATCAATTATTCTGTCACGTCTCCTAATCACATCACAACATATTACCCACGTGTACACATCTTTCATTAGCCACGGAAAGGGGATTCATTACCCTAACTCATTGGGGTACGTGCCATACAACAAGACACGCCTTTGATTAGGTCTTACGGAGACTTACCTCGCAAGGGTAACCGTATTACATGGACGGGGACAACCGCACCGACGGCCGAATCGGCTCACGCCGATAGGCTACATGGTTTACATGCATACTTAAATCATACCAACCAATATTAAAGTAAACACATACGGCATAACAAATTTTATGAGTAAACCCACCTGGTTACCGAAGCTATAGATACAAAAACACGAGTAGGCAGCGAGCTCAGCTCGTCAAACACCTACATCTATTAAAATAGTCCTATAAATGACTATTCAATACATGACAAACCAGTCATAACAATCACTTAATCCAACTAAGCTCACATAAGCATTTAATCAAGTAAATCCCATTTCCAAAAATACCACGTACGTTTTTCAAAACTTAACCCGGTCAGTGTTTTTAAAATCAACATAACTTTCAGTACAAAACTCGGATGAATATGATTCAAATTGCACTAGAATCCTAAGACATGCATCTACAATTCGTATGAAAACACAAAAAGCAAATAAGGTCTTTTACTAGGAATTAAATCATCTAACATTCAAAACTGTGTAGCAGTCAAACATTGAGAACTTGTAGCAGTCAAAAACCACGTGATAGCTAACTCAAGTGTCTACAACTTTGATGAAGACTACATTGGCAAATAATCACTATGAAAATTAGTTTGGACACAAAATATTTGATTTATAAAATCTGCCCGAGACTAAATTTTTATATAAACAGTACCTCGGTATTTGTCCTCTAAATCATGCTACAGACCTCTAAATTACATGATTCTGGTATGCTTTGAAAGCTAAGGGATAGAACTACAACTTTGATTTAGAACACAAAAGTAGATAAGATCCTTAAAATGGTGTAAAAGCTACTAACACTTAGAATCAATTTTCTGCCAAAGTGTAAAACCTTACTTCATGTATATCTACAATCATATGAACACAACTCGAGCTATAGATATCACCTTAATATGAATGCTATCTTATTAGAAAGATAATCAACAGCCCTATAACTTTCATGAAGACTATAAATTCACTAGATCACATTATGACACTATAAACAGGCCAAACATTATATAAACTCATGCTGCCGGGTCCAGAAAAACTGCTTGTATGATAAATTTGTAAAAATCATAACTCAATCAATATTAATCGGATTATCGAAATTCTAAAGCCTAGAGAAAGATAACAAGACGAACTAAAATTTATATGAAGAACATATTTTCAGAATACAATTACTTAATGTCATAACAGAGGTACCTTACCTCCTTCAAGAAAATGTAAATGATGAGGAGAAATGTAAGAAGTGTTGCTCGGTTCTTCTCCTTCTCTCCCTCTCTTGCTTGAACTTGGTTTTTCTCTCTTTTTGCTAATGTTTTCTATGTGTTCAAAGGCTATTCTCAGCTAAGGAATGATACTTAAAGTATCTCATAAATAACCAAGACAAAATGGTAAAAATTATATGCAAATGGTTGTTAAATTTCTCATGTGCACATTAGGTGTTGTCTAGTTGACTTGGGTTGTCTTGCCAAGATTCTCAACAATGTGGAAGATTAGCTGAACAAAAGGATCTGGTTTAGCATCACATGTGGAAGGGAACAAGATTTGTATCAAGATCATGTGCTCACATGAAGAAATAATATGGCTATGATCATTAATATGCTCTTTGTTTTGGTTATTACCTTATGATGATCACTAAAATCCGAATTGTTGGTCACTTTAACTTGTAAAAATAATGTTAAGCATGGTCTTGATGCATACTAAAAGGATTGAGAGGAAAAATAAATTTTTCGGAACCAAAATCGGACTTAAAATCCGACTATAACCGAAGATCGAAGAATTTGACTAAAATAATTTTTTCCTCTTCTAATTCGGTTTTTATGTTAAAAATAGCTGAAAAATATTAATTATTGAGAGCTATCTTGGAACATGCTAAGAAAATGAGAATCACAAAATTTACGGAACCAAATTCGGACTTCAAACGAACGGTTACCTTAAAATCGAAAATTTGACTAAAATTTGATTTTAACTCCCTTGATTTGGTTTTGGTGGCTGAAAATACTATTAGAGAGATGACAATATAATTGTTTTAAGCGCTGTTGAATCATTTTGAAGTTCAGGTAGCAACGGTTCTAAAACGGATTCAAACGAACCAAAATTCGGCTTACGCGATTACACCGAAAATTCAAACTGCGACTGATAAAATAAAACCGAACGGGTTATATAATCACAGTATCCATATAATATTATAAAATATAATCTCAAAATTAATATTCGATAAATAGAATAATCTGAGAAATTCTATAAATCGAACGGGGCATTACAATCTACCCACCTTACAAAGAATTCCGTCCTCGGAATTCGAAAGCAAAACAACTAGAAGGTAAAGAGGGTACAAGAAAGGGACATCAAATGTGAGGTTCGGGTACTCTCTTCGAATCTCGGTCTCCCCCTGCCAAATAATCTCGCCCTCAACTTGACTACACTCACTGGACGTTGACGAGTACCACTCCCGGTCTTTCCCTGATGGACCTTCGGTCCCAACAGGTCACCGATACCTCCATACATGTAGGGTTCTACCTATCACGCAGCTCGCCACAATTAACACATACCTCGAGATGACGCACACATTCCCTCCATCACGAGGATAGAACGTGGCATGCATGCTCACAAGTCCCGGTGGTGGAGTCAACCATCAGGCTAAGCTATTGACTTAGTCGAGAAATCATGATAGGACAGAAAATCGACACTATTCTCAAATCTGGTACATTCAGAACAGACGGTTATGTTTGGTACCATTAACAAAGTCTATCTCCTTGCCGACATGAACAACGACTCATATGCGGTTTAGGAAGTAAAGGCTAGATACGCAATAACAATTTTCTTTCACGGAGTCGGTCTCCAACCGAGACTCAAGGCTCCGCCACACATTAATACAAAACTACTATCTCGTCATGTCGAGAAAATCTCGCATGTGGCAAAGGAAACTAATCGACCAACCCCACACATCGAAGGTTGTTGATTAGGGAATTCACACAACGACTCGAAAGATCAACATACACTTTGACAAAAAAAAAAAAAATCTGGTCCAAAGACCTCTAAAAGGACAAGTTTGGACTGGGTTTAATGCACTGTCACCCGAGAGGTGACACACACGCTGGCGCTGCATATGCGGGGCGCTGGGACGCGTGCATATACCCACTCAGATACCAACTACAAGGTCAAGGTTTGGCCGTATACACTGACCTGGGGAGTTTGGCGTTCGGGATGGCGGCGGCAGCTCTCGTGCGAGTCAACGATCGGCCACTGCAGTTGGCCTCACGTCTCTCAGCACGGGCGTGCAGGCTCGGCCACCACTTCGCGTGGCTACACTCAGTCAGGTTCGGCACTCGATTCGAGGCGCATTCCAGAAATTTTAATTTTTCCGGTTTTCACAATTCCTAAGTACTCTGATAGGACAAAGGGCATGACAACAACAATTTTTTTATTTTTATTTTTTTTCGAATTTGAAAGTTTCAAGGTCTCAAAATAACAGTGCATAAAACTGAGTTTCACATCCACCACCTTATTCCAACAACACACTCTAACCCGCAAAAATACCCAACCCTAGAGATAGGCAAAATTCCTCAAAGGAAATCTAGTGCTGCTCTCTGGTCGAGGAGTCTTGGAGAACTGAGTTGTAATTAATTTGCTAGTGTGATCTACCTTGTCAGATTGATTGCGTTCTTCTCGGTCATTATACACATATTCACAGTTTGCAAATAACCATCTCCTATTGTCAATCATGCACACCGACAATAGTGAAATGAGTAAGTACCCCAATAATTCATTGTGATATTATTATTACCGACATTTCACATCTTCTTTCGGCTGCCACTAATACACTTTGGTTGAGTATTCAGCCACTCGGCATATTTTAATACTAAATTTACAACCAAGATCTTATCTCATACTCATTTTGCTCCTTGACACACAAATTGAAGTCGTATCTCAGACGCGTCATTGTTCTATAAACAGACGCGGTAGATCCTTCAATCTTCAGCAATGGTCCGAATAACAAATGGATCTAGCACTTTCAAATATTCGCAACTTTTACTCCTTTCTTCCACTTAACATCATAAGAAAAAATCTATCGATCTCGAGTGGAAATATTGAGAGTGTTAATGCTCCATAATATCCCCAATGATATTCGATGGTTGATTGAAGCAACGTTCGAGTATCTGGCGAGTTTCCCAATGCATACAAATATATGACAGGTATGGGTAGAAGTACTTTTGCCAAGAAACAAAGAGCTAAAAGAATAGGCGGCTGTTATAAATGTGCTCGTTGGAATTGTGACACACGATGTACATCTTTAGGATTTGTGTCCAAAAATCGAGAAGATAAAATAGCTTTCATCAAGGATGGATTGAGTAGAGAATCTATGGATCAAACACTCCAACAGATTCTTGAGACACATCCTAGTGGAGATGTGCATCGAGAACTTATGTCTTTATGGTTCTGTTTCAAAAATGAACAAAACCGCTATAGTCTTGAAACCATTGTTGCTAAGGATCCTGTTTGCTACAACTGTCTCTGTTAACCATATTTATTATAAGGTATTGAATATCTTATCCCTTCTGATAGATAACGCTCATTTACAACTTAACTTCTTACTTGTCTGTTGCTTCTATCAGAGTGCAAAAATATAATATTTATCTCTTCATAAACTTTCTCCTTAAATATACTGATCATTCTTTATGATCCCTCCACACCAAATGGAGGTTTCTGAGTCTTCTCAAGTTACTATGGTTCTTCAACCTATAAAAACCATATGTGTTCTTGGCGGTCCTAAACTTGTAGCTTCTTCTCCAAATATTGATATTATATCCCAACTAGTAAGAGAACTGGGAAAACAAAAGATCAATTTACTGTACGGAGGAACTAGCCTCGCTTTCTTTGGTAGCCTTCTCCTGGCTGGAAAATGCTTTGATATTGAAGTTAAAAGTGTTCTACCATTTCACAGAACTCCTTCAAAAGTTCTCAACGATTCTACCAGTCTGATGCTTTCTAACTCTATTTATGATTGCACTATGTTTATGTTGAACCATAGTGATGCTTTCATCATACTTCCTGGTGGATATGACACTTTAATGACCATGTTTACAATTGCTTCTTGGGCAGACATGAAATTTCATAATAAGCCCATTGGTCTATTAAATTCCCATCACATCTTCAATGGCATTCTTGGTTTTCTTGATGACAGTTTATTTCAGACTTTTATATCTTATTCTACTAGAGAGATCTTCAAATGTGCAGATACAGCTGCTGGACTTATCAAAAAGCTTCAAAAAAAAAATCACTTCTCAAGATTCTGTAGAAACTCAAGGGTTTAAGCGCAAACGAACTTCTGATCCACCAGATTTATCTTTATAAACCCTGATATCTGGTATGGGTGGCAGAGTTAAGGGGTCTTGTACTCTTGAGATGCACCCTCCCTTTATCTATATATTATCTTGTATTAGTTGAGGATTCACTTTTGCTTTATCTGTATTTTCCTTTATCTTATGCCTCTGTATTAGGTTCTTAGTAATAATGATATCCTCAATAGTGTGCTTGGATCTTCATGTATCTTTTCTGTTTCTTCATGTTTGACTTTCAAGGTTACTAACGTCTTTATCTTTTCAAATAGTTTGATTGTGTGAAAATATACTTCTTCTAGTATATGTTTGATTCACACCTCAATACTACTTGATTCTTGATTGAAAAAAAATTTCTTAATTCAAATGTTCGTTTAGATTTCCTCAGAATCGATACCTTCAGAACATACGACTTTGTTGATACCTATGAGAAAACGTCATTCCTCTTTGACACGAGTAATATCTCATGTGCGATTTAGGAAATGCCGACTAACTATTCGATAACAATCCCTTTGGTCCACTTGTCAACTGATCTAGACGTTTGAGTGATCCCGCCCATTCTAAACCTCTAGGTTGTCTAATCTAAATAAGATATCCTGACGTTGGTCACCAGAAAGCTATGGTGCCCAATTGCAAATCTCATTCATCGATGAGATATCTCGCACAAAGTGCTAACTTGAAATTTAAAAAAAAAATAAAAAAAATTCTAGGGTCATAATTAATCTCAAATGCAACTAGAGTTCTCTTAGTTGAACACTAGAATTCGAATCATAACAAAGGTAGATAAAATATCCACTACCACCCAAAATTTCAACAATCCATCACATAAGTAGTTCCACTACTACTTAGGCAAGAATACGAAAATTACAATTTACATTATAAGTATTTTCATTGATACTTATATAAACACATACCTTAAGCAGCGCGGCGTGACGAAGACGAGTGGTCATAATACAAGGTCTAAATACATAATCACATATAAACCAGTCTACAGAAATGCAGACTGGCTCTGATACCAAACTGTAACACCCCACTTTGATTTTACAGAAATTTCGGACTTTCCAAAAATCAGTATAAAATTTTCTCTTTCATTTTCGAAATTCAATGGGTGTTAAACAACATTTTTCATAACCCAAGTCTTATATGGGCCCACGGGGATTCATTACCCGGATTTTTCACAAGGTTTTCATTAACCTGATTTTCAACATAAGTTATTCAGCTCGTAAACGAAGGCATGAAATAACCAAACATATTATGACCAATTCACATTAGGTTCATCAAAACATCCCAAAAATTCAACATACACAAAAAGGAGTTTTTAAAATAGTTTTCATGTCTTAACCCAAAACAAAGTTCCAAACACTAACACATTTATTCATATGCGAAAGCATAAATAATCATAATCATAAGACCGACCCACTCGTCCTTCCTCGTCACCGGGCACCTACTTAACCTGCATCCGTGAAGAGCAGGTGGGGATGAGCACAAGATGAAAATGCGTGCTCACCACTATGCACGTATATCACATTAATAAATAATGTAAAGAAGGTATGGTTACAGCATGAACATAAATCAATTATTCTGTCACGTCTCCTAATCACATCACAACATATTACCCACGTGAACACATCTTTCATTAGCCACGGAAAGGGGATTCATTGCCCTAACTCATGGGAGTACGTGCCATACAACAAGACACGGCCTTTCATTAGGTCTTACGGAGACTTACCTCGCAAGGGTAACCGTATTACATCGATGGGGACAACCGTACCGACGGCCGAATCGGCACACGCCGATAGGCTACATGGTTTACATGCATACTTAAATCATACCAACCAACATTAAAGTAAACACATACGACATAGCAAATTTTATAAGTAAACCCACCTGGTTACCGAAGCGATAGATACAAAAACACGAGTAGGCAGCGAGCTCAGCTCGTCAAACACCTACATATATTAAAATAGTCCTATAAATGACTATTCAACATATATACAACCAATCATAACAAACACTTAATCTAAATAAGCTCACATAAGCATTTAATCAAGTAAATCCCATTTCCAAAAATACCACGTACGTTTTTCAAAACTTAATTCGGTCAGTGTTTTTGAAATCAACATAACTTTCAGTACAAAACTCGGATGAATATGATTCATGTTGCACTAGAATCTTAAGACATGCATCTACAATTCTTATGAAGACACAAAAAGAAAAAAGGTCTTTTACTAGGAATTAAATCATCAAACATTCAAAACTGTGTAGCAGTCAAACATTGAGAACTTGTAACCGACCAGACTTCAGTAATTGCTAGATAACTGGTGCTAAAGATATGATTTTAATGAGATTCAAAAACCACGTGATAGCTAGCTCAAATTTCTACAACTTTGCTAGAGACTACATTGACAAATAGTCACTATATAAATTAGTTTGGACACAAAATATTTGATTTATAAAATCTGCCCGAGACTAAATTTTTATATAAACAGTACCTCGGTATTTGTCCTCTAAACCATGCTACAGACTTCTAAATTACATGATTCTGGTATGCTTCGAAAGCTAAGAGATACACCTACAACTTTTATTTAGAACACAAAAGTAGATAAGATCTTTAAAATGGTGTAAAAGCTACTAACACTTAGAATCAATTTTCTGCCAAAGTGCAAAACCCTACTTCATGTATATCTACAATCATATGAACACAACTCGAGCTATAGATATCACCTTAACATGAATCCTATCTCATTAGAAAGATAATCAACAGCCCTATAACTTTCATGAAGATAATAAATTCACTAGATCACATTATGACACTATAAACAGGCCAAACATTATATAAACTCATGCTGCCGGGTTCAGAAAAACTGCTTATATGATAAATTTGTAAAAATCATAACTCAATCAATATTAATCGGATTGTCGAAATTCCAAAGCCTAGAGAAAGATAACAAGACGAACTACAATTTATATGAAGAATACATTTTCAGAAAATAATTACTTAATGTCATAACAGAGGCACATTACCTCCTTCAAGAAAATGAAAATGATGAGGAGAAATGAAAGAAGTGTTGCTTGGTTCTTCTCCTTCTCTCCCTCTCTTGCTTGAACTCGGTTTTTCTCTCTTTTTGCTAATGTTTTCTAAGTATTCAAAGGCTATTCTCAGCTAAGGAATGATACTTAATGTATCTCATGAATAACCAAGACAAAATGGTAGAAATTATATGCAAATGGTTGTTAAATTTCTCATGTGCACATTAGGTGTTGTCTAGTTGACTTGGGTTGTCTTGCCAAGATTCTCAACAATGTGGAAGCTTAGCTGAACAAAAGGATCTGGTTTAGCATCACATGTGGTAGGGAACAAGATTTAGATCAAGATCATGTGCTCACATGAAGAAATAATATGGCTATGATCATTAATATGCTCTTTGTTTTGGTTATTACCTTATGATGATCACTAAAATCTAAATTTTTGGTCACTTTAACTTGTAAAAATAATTTTAAGCATGGTCTTGATGCATACTAAAAGGATTGAGAGGAAAAATAAATTTTTCAGAACCAAAATCGGACTTAAAATCTGACTATAACCGAAGATCGAAGAATTTGACTAAAATAAATTTTTCCTCTTCTAATTCGGTTTTTATGTTAAAAATAGCTGAAAAATATTAATTATTGAGAGCTATCTTGGAACATTCTAAAAAAATGAGAATAACAAAATTTACGGAACCAAATTCGGACATCAAACGTACGGTTACCTTAAAATCGAAAATTTGACTAAAATTTGATTTTAACTCCCTTGATTCGGTTTTGGTGGCTAAAAATACTATTAGAGAGATGAAAATATAATTGTTTTAAGCGCTGTTGAGTCATTTTGAAGTTCAGGTAGCAACGGTTCTAAAACGGATTCAAACGAACAAAAATTCGGCTTACGCGATTACACCGAAAATTCAAACTGTGACTGATAAAATAAAACCGAACGAGCTATATAATCACAGTATTCATATAATATTATAAAATATAATCTCAAAATTAAGATTCAATAAATAGAATAATCTGAGAAATTCTATAAATCGAATGGGGCGTTACATTGATTGTAGCGCCCTGTTCGATTTATAGAATTTCTCGGATTATTCTATTTATCAAATCTTAATTTTGAGATTATATTTTATATTATTATATGGATACTGTGATTATATAGCTCGTTCGATTTTATTTTATCAATCGTCGTTTGAATTTTCGGTTTAATCGCGTAAGCCGAATTGTTGTTCGTTTGAATTCGTTTTAGAACCCTTGCGACTCGAACATCAAAATGAATCAACAAGACCTTAAGACTATTATATTACCATCTCTGTAATAGTATTTTTATTCATAAAAACCGAATTAGAAGAGGAAAAATTGATTGTCGTCAAATTCTTTGGTTTTCAATTATTGTCGGATTTTAAGTCCGATTTCGGTTCCGCAAAATTTATTTTCTTCTCAATCCTTTTAGTAAGCATCAAAAACGAAGTTAATAAGTTTTATTCAGCTATTTTAAGTACCAAAACCGAATCCATACCCATGCATGAGTTAGAGAACCATGTTACTCTCTTTTGGCACCATGTGTTGGTAAAATATTAGTTTTAGGTTTAGATGGAATCTAGATCTTATGTCCTCTCTTATCATGTTCTTGTGTTTCATTTTTTAGCTGTATTAGACCATTAAAAACCTGAATAACTTGAGCAAATAGAGAGAAAATCAGATTTCAAGCAAGATAGGGAGAGAAGTAGAAGAACCGAGCAACACCTCTTTCATTTCTCCACGTTTTCGTTTTCTTGAAGGAGGTAAGGTTCCTCTGTTATGACTTCAAGCAATTATTTTCTGAAAATTTGTTCTTCATGTGAAATATAGTTCGTCTTCTTAGCTTTCTCTAGCCTTTGGAATTTCATGAATCCGAGTTATATCGAGTGAGTTATGATTTTTATAAAACGAGTGCGCAAGCAGTTTTTTTCTGGAACCGGCAGCATGAGTATATATAATGTTTGGCCTGTTTATGGTGTCATAATGTGATCTAGTGAATTTGTAGTCTGCATAAAAGTTATAGTTCTGTTGATTAGCTTTCTAATGAGATAGGATTCATACTGAGTTGATATCTATAGCTCGAGTTGTGTTCATATGATTGTAGATATAGATGAAGTAGGGTTTTACTCTTTGGCAGAAAACTGATGTTAAATGTTAGTAGATTTTACACTATCTTAAAGACCTTATATGCTTTTGTGTTCTAAATGAAAGTTGTAGAGCTATCTCTTAGCTTTCTAAGCATACTATAATCATGTAATTTAGAGGTCGGTAACATGATTAAGAAGATAAATACTGAGGTGTTGTTTATATCATACTTTAGTCTCGGGCAGACTTTATGAATCGAATGTTTTGTATCCAAACTCATTTATAAAGTGATTATTTGCCAATATGGTCTTCAGAAAAGCTGTAGACATTTGAGTTAGCTATCATTTAGTGTTTAAATCTCATTAAAAACATGTCTGTAGCTCCAGTTATTTATTAAATACTGAAGTCTGGTCGGTTACAAGTTCTCGATTTTTGACTGCTACTCAGTTTTGAATGTTTGATGATTTATTTCCTAGTACACAACCTTATTTGCTTTCGGTGTCTTCATAAAAATTGTAGATATATGTGTTAGGATTTCAGTGCAACTTGAATCATATTCACCAGAGTTTTGTACTGAAAGTTATGTTGATTTCAAAAACGCTGCCCGGTTTATGTTTTTTTAAAAACGCATCGTATTTTTAGAAATGGGATTTGCTTGATTAAATGATTATGTGAGCTTAGTTGGACTAAGTGATTGTTATGATTAGTTTTTCATGTGTTGCATAGTAATTTATAGGACTATTTTAAGAAATGTAGGTGCTTGACGAGCCGAGCTTGCCGCCTACCCGTTATTGTTGTGCTTTCGCTTGTTATTGTCCAGGTGGGTTTACTTATAAAATTTGCTATGCCGTATGTATTATAATTAATGTTAGGTTGGTATGATCTAAGTATGCATGTAAACCATGTAGCCTATCGGCGTGAGCCGATTCGGCCGTCGGTACGGTTGTTCCCGTCGATGTAATACGGTTACCCTTGCGAGGTAAGTCCCTTAAGACCTAATGAAAGGCCATGTCCGTAGCGTGGCACGTACCCCCACTGTTAGGGTAATGAATCCCCTTTCCGTGGCTAATGAAAGATGTGTACACAGGGGTAATATATTGTGATATGGTATGGGGATGTGACAGGTAATTGATTTATGTTCATACTGCGACCATGCCTTCTTTACATTATTCATTATTGTGCTATACGTGCATAGTGGTGAGCACCTCGTTTTCATCTTGTGCTCATCCCCACCTGCTCTTCACGGATGCAGGTTTAGCAGGTGCCTGGTGACGAGGAAGGACGAGTGGGTCGGTCTTATGATTATGATTATTTATGCTTCCGCATAGGAATAAATGTGTTAGTGTTTGGAACTTTGTTTTGGGTTAAGACATGAAAACTATTTTAAAAACTCCTATTTGAGTATGTTGTTTAACACCCATTGAATTTCGAAAATGAAAAAGAAAATTTTATACTGATTTTTGGAAAGTCTGGAATTTCTGTAAAATCAAAGTGGGGTGTTACAGATTGGTATCAGAGCCAGTCTGCGTTTCTGTAGACTGGTTTATATGTGATTATGTGATTTTGACCTTGTGTTGACCACTCGTCTCTGTCATGCCGCACTGCTTAAGGTATGTTTTTATTTAAGTATTAATGAAAATGCTTAATGAGTAAATTGTGAATTTGTACACATGTAACAATAAGATTATTTGTGTAGAGTATTGTTATTTTTGGGGCTTAGGATCTTTCCACCTTGATTTAATCGAACTCTAGTGTTTAAAGGCGAACTCTGGACTTCTGGAATCATGACTTTCTTGTTGTTTTGTGCTAAACAATGTTCGCCTTATTCAATGTAGAGCTATGAATACCTGCAACAATCGTAACTGTCAGCTATCTCTGTCTCCTTCCCCGCCTCCTCGTTATCACCAGGCTCCTCCGGCCATGGACTTGACCCAGCTCATAGTCCAGTTTCAGAGAATGAATGCACCGACTTTCGCGGGGACTGAGAACCCCACTGCAGTACTGGAATGGATTAAAGAGCTAGATAAGATTTTCGCTGTACTTCCTCTCCCGGACTGATAGCGTGTATCACTCGCAGCTTATCAGATGAAGGAGGACGCTTCTGACTGGTGGATTGACCACTGGGCTTGGAAGCCAGAGGTGGAGCTTCATGCTCTCACTTGGGAGCAGATGAAAACGATGGTGCGTGGCAAGTTCCTTCCCCATAGTTTCTGGGATAGGATGGAACATGAGTTCTACCATTTGCAGCAGGGCAGCTCCACCGTGGACGAGTATATTCGCACTTTCACCCGGATGTGTCTTTTTGCTGGCGACTCGGTGAATATCGATGACAAGAAGGCCCGCAAGTTTCTTAAGGGGCTCAATCAGAGGATCCGTGAGCTGGTGGGAAGTCACGGATTGATGTCTTTCGCCGACAAAAGGTGGAGAGCTGTCTCATTCCGATAGCTCCAGTCCCTTCATATATTCATGCCTCCCAGCCTTCTCATACTGTTGTTCAGTATGCCCAGCCTATTACCTCTATGCCGCCCAGCTCTAGCTCGGGCAAGAGGAAGTTCGACTTTCAGAACAAAAAGAAGGGAAAGAAGGGGAATTTCGGTCATCGCGATAATCGCCCCACCGCCAACCATAACTGCCCGAGATGCGGCAAGTCCCATGGAGGCGAGTGCCTCGCGAACCAGCGCTCATGTTTCAACTGCAACTGTCCAGGGCACTATGCCAATGTTTGCCCCGATCCGAAGAGATAGCAGCAGCAGCAACCCTTCCCCCAACAGCACCAGCAGCAACTTCCCCCACCGCGACCCCATCATTAGCAGCAGCAACTCCCACCATTTCAGCAGAAGGCTGGGGGTCAGGCCAGAGTCTACACCATTGCTCATGACGAGGCGGCCAACAACGCAGGTACCATGTCTGGAATGCTTTTTATATTCAATGTGCCTGTTTTTTCATTATGTGACACCGGAGCCACCCATTCATTTATATCTTCTTGATGCCTGGAGGCTTTAACTCTTAGCGAGGTGTGCAAGGTCGATCCTTTCGAGGTTAGTCTAGCCTCGGGAAAAATTATTATCTTTGATTCCTTGGTTCGTGATTTTCCTATTTCTATCGGTGGGCGAGTTCTGGTTGTTGATGCTTATGTGATTGAAATGCGAGACTTCGATGTGATCTTGGGCATGGACTGGCTCACTCGCTACCGAGCCGATATCCAGTGCCAGGAGCGTGAAGTCACCCTCTTTCCCGATCGTGATCAGCCTGTCGTATTCTTTGGTGCAAAGTCGAGGACTGTGCCTCGAGTCATATCTTCTATGCAAGCTAGGAAGATCCTGTTTAAGGGTAGCTGTCAAGGCTATCTTGTTTCTATGGTGTCCGAGGATGATTCCGAGCGGACTCCGGAGAGAGTTTCTATTGTTTGTGAGTATCTCAATGTTTTTCCTGATGAACTACCCGGAGGACCACCCGACCGCCAAGTCGAGTTAACCATTGACCTAGTCCCCGGAGCCAACCCCGTTTCTAAGGCCCATTACCGTATGGCGCCAAAAGAGCTTCAAGAGCTCAAGGCCCAGATCCAGGAGTTGCTCAAACTCGGTTTCATTCGGCCGAGTGTTTCGCCATGGGGAGCACCCGTTTTATTCGTGAAGAAGAAAGACGGATCCATGCGCATGTGCATTGACTATCGGGAGCTGAATGCCCTTACAGTCAAGAACAAGTATCCCCTTCCCCGCATTGAGGACCTTTTCGACCAGCTGAGGGGAGCCAGCGTCTTTTCAAAGATTGATTTGCGTTCTGGCTATCATCAGTTGAAGATCCGAGAGTCGGATATTTCTAAGACTGCTTTCTGTACCCGCTATGGCCACTATGAGTTTGTGGTAATGCCGTTCGGACTTAGCAATGCCCCAGCCGTTTTCATGGACCTTATGAATAGGGTCTTTCATCCTTTCCTGGACCAGTTTGTCATCGTGTTCATTGACGACATCTTGGTCTATTCTCGAGATATCAATCAGCACAAGGAGCATCTGCGGATTGTGCTTGAGACTCTTCGCCGCGAGAAATTGTATGCTAAGTTCTCGAAGTGTGAATTCTGGCTGAACCGTGTGTCATTCTTTGGCCACATTGTGACAGCTCGAGGCATTGAGGTGGATCCCAGCAAGATTGAGGCAGTGAGCAAGTGGGATACGCCAAGAAGTGCCGTTGAGGTTTGTAGTTTTCTGGGGTTAGCAGGATACTACAGGAGGTTTATCGAGGGCTTCTAGAAGATAGTTCAGCCACTAACCAACCTTACAAAGAAGGCTGTGAGGTTTGAATGGAGTTCGAAGTGCGATGAGAGTTTCTAAGAGTTGAAGAGGAGACTCACTACCGCGCCCATCTTGGCCATACCCGACCCTACTTTGGATTTTACTATCTACAGTGATGCTTCGAAGATGGGCTTGGGTTGTGTTCTCATGCAGCAGGGGAGAGTCGTGGCCTATGCTTCGAGGCAGTTGAAGTCTCACGAGCAGAACTACCCCACTCATGACTTAGAGTTAGCCGCAATGGTTCACGCTTTAAAGATCTGGAGGCATTACCTTTACAGAGGGAAGTGTGAGATTTTCACAGACCATAAGAGCCTGAAGTACATCTTCACTCAGAAGGAGCTGAATATGCGGCAACATAGGTGGTTGGAGCTGGTCAAGGATTACGAATGCACCATTAGCTACCATCCTGGGAAAGCTAATATGGTAGATGATGCCCTTAGTCGGAGGAGTTATGGCCAGCTGTCTTGCTTATTCACTGAGCAAGATTTCCTTCTTCGGGAGTTCGAGCGGCTACAGCTAGAGGCAGTGGAGTCGACTTCGATGGCCGGTGGTATGTTGAGCACTTTGGTCGTGGGCCAACTCTTCGGGAGAGAATAGTCGCTGAGCAGCCGAATGATCGTTTTCTCTGCCGAATGAGGGATTTGGCATCTAGCGGTCAGATAGGTGGTTTCGCAGTCGCAACCGACGAAGCATTACTCTTCGAAGGTAGACTTTGTGTTCCGAAGGTGTCGGAACTGCGGAGGGAGATTTTGAGAGAGGCCCATAGTGTCCCGTACACCATCCATCCTGGTAGCACGAAGATGTATCAGGACTTGAGGAAGTCTTTTTGGTGGCGTGGCATGAAGAGGCAGGTAGCAAAGTTCGTGGATGGGTGTCTGGTGTGTCAGCAAGTGAAGGCTGAGCACCAGAAACCGAGAGGATTGTTGCAGCCCCTTGAGGTTCCCCTGTGGAAGTGGGAGTGCATTACAATGGATTTCTTTGTGGGATTGCCGAGGTCGAGGATCGGGCATGACTCTATTTGGGTGATTGTGGATCGCCTTACGAAATGTGCCGACTTTCTGCCAGTCCGGACGACTATGAAGGCTAGTGAGTATGCCGAGTTGTTTGTGGCTGAGATCGTTAAGCTTCATGGAGTGCCTGTGGAGATCGTGTCTGATCGAGACGCGAAGTTCACTGGCCAGTTCTGGAAGACTATGCACCAAGCCATGGGGACGAGGTTGGAGTTCAGTACAGCTTTTCATCCTCAGACAGATGGTTAGTCGGAGCGGACGATCCAGTACTTGGAGGATATTTTGAGGGCTGTGGTCTTGGATAGAAGCCTAACTTGGGAGTATGCCCTTCCGTTAGTCGAGCTGACCTACAATAATCGCTACCACTCTTCGATCAAGATGGCCCCGTACGAGGCTTTGTACGGACGTAAGGTCCGGAATCCTTTATATTGGGATGAGGTTGGAGAGAGGAGGATTATGGGTCCAGAGTTTGTCCAGAGTACTGCGGCGACAGTTGAGGAGATCCGGAAGACCATCAGGGCTGCCCAGGAGAGGCAGAAAGTTTATGCCGACCGGATGAGGCAAGAGCATGTGTATGCAGTCGGTGATCATGTCTTCCTGAAGGTTTCACCCATGAAGGGTGTGATTCGCTTCGGGAAGAAGGGGAAACTTACACCTCGCTATATCGGGCCATTTGAGATCCTTGCTCGAGTCGGGGACTTGGCGTATCGGCTAGCTTTACCACCGGATTTGTCGGGGGTGCACGATGTGTTTCATGTCTCGATGTTGCGGAGATATGTGCATAATCCTGACCATGTGGTGGACTTCGGCGAGCTGCAGGTCGAGCGAGACCTTACTTATGAGGAGGTACCAGCAGCCATTTTGGACCGGAAGGTCCATCAGCTGAGAAACCGGGCAGTGAGTTTAGTGAAGGTGCGGTGGAGTTGACACGACGAATCCGAGGCGACATGGGAAAAGGAGGACGATATTAGGAGGCGTTATCCGAACTTCATGTTTTGAGTTTCTCTTGGTATATTTTTTTTAAGCTCTCTAGTTGCTTTGTTTTCGAATTCCGAGGGCGGAATTCCTTTTAAGGTGGGTAGATTGTAGCGCCCCATTCGATTTATAGAATTTCTCGGATTATTCCATTTATCGAATCTTAATTTTGAGATTATATTTTATAATATTATAGGGATACTGTGATTATATAGCGATTTATATTATCAATCGTCGTTTGAATTTTCGGTTTAATCGCGTAAGCCGAATTGTTGTTCGTTTGAATTCGTTTTAGAACCCTTGCTTCCCGAACATCAAAACGAATCAACAAGACCTTAAGACTATTATATTACCATCTCTGTAATAGTATTTTTATCCATAAAAACCGAATTAGAAGAGGAAAAATTGATTGTCGTCAAATTCTTCAGTTTTCAATTATTGTCGGATTTTAAGTCCGATTTCAGTTCCGTAAAATTTATTTTCTTCTCAATCCTTTTAGTAAGCATAAAAAACTAAGTTAATAAGTTTTGTTCATCCATTTTAAGTACCAAAACCGAATCCATACTCATGCATGAGTTAGAGAACCATGTTACTCTCTTTTGGCATCATGTGTTGGTAAAATATTAGTTTTAGGTTTAGATGGGATCTAGATCTTATGTTCCCTCTTATCATGTTCTTGTGTTTCATTCCTTAGCTGTATTAGACCATTAAAAACCTGAATAACTTGAGCAAATAGAGAGAAAATCGGATTTCAAGCAAGATAGGGAGAGAAGTAGAAGAACCGAGCAACACCTCTTTCATTTCTCCACATTTTCGTTTTCTTGAAGGAGGTAAGGTTCCTCTGTTATGACTTCAAGCAATTGTTTTCTGAAAATTTGTTCTTCATATGAAATATATTTCTTCTTGTTAGCTTTCTCTAGCCTTTGGAATTTCATGAATCCGAGTTATATCGAGTGAGTTATGAGTTTTTTAAAACGAGTGCGCAAGCAGTTTTTTCTGGAACCGGCAGCATGATTCTATATAATGTTTGGCCTGTTTATGGTGTCATAATGTGATCTAGTGAATTTGTAGTCTTCATAAAAGTTGTAGTTCTGTTGATTAGCTTTCTAATGAGATAGGATTCATGCTGAGTTGATATCTATAGCTCGAGTTGTGTTCATATGATTGTAGATATACATGAAGTAGGGTTTTACTCTTTGGCAGAAAACTGATGTTAAATGTTAGTAGATTTTACACCATCTTAAAAACCTTATCTGCTTTTGAGTTCTGACTGAAAGTTGTAGGGCTATCTCTTAGCTTTCTAAGCATACTATAACCATGAAATTTAGAGGTTGGTAACATGATTAAGAAGATAAATACTGAGGTGCTGTTTATATCATACTTTAGTCTCGGGCAGACTTTATGAATCGAATGTTTTGTATCCAAACTCATTTATAAAGTGATTATTTGCCAATATGGTCTTCAGCAAAGCTGTAGACATTTGAGTTAGCTATCATTTAGGTTTTGAATCTCATTAAAAACATGTCTGTAGCTCCAGTTATTTATTAAATACTGAAGTCTGATTGGTTACCAGTTCTCGATTTTTTACTGCTACTCAGTTTTGAATGTTTGATGATTTATTTCCTAGTACACGACCTTATTTGCTTTCGGTGTCTTCATAAGAATTGTAGATCCATGTGTTAGGATTTCAGTGCAACTTCAATCATATTCACCCGAGTTTTGTAATGAAAGTTATGTTGATTTCAAAAACGCTGCCCGGTTTAAATTTTTTTAAAACCGTACATAGTATTTTTAGAAATGGGATTTCCTTGATTAAATGATTATGTGAGCTTAGTTGGACTAAGTGATTGTTATGATTAGTTGTTCATGTGTTGCATAGTCATTTATAGGACTATTTTAATGAATGTAGGTGCTTGACGAGCCGAGCTCGCCGCCTACCCGTTATTGTTGTGCTTTCGGTTGTTATCGTCCAGGTGGGTTTACTTATAAAATTTGCTATGCCGTATGTATTTTATTTAATTTTGGGTTGGTATGATCTAAGTATGCATGTAAACCATGTAGCCTATCGGCGTGAGCCGATTCGGCCGTTGGTACGGTTGTTCCCGTCGATGTAATACGGTTACCCTTGCGAGGTAAGTCCCTTAAGACCTAATGAAAGGCCGTGTCCGTAGCGTGGCATGTACCCCCACCGTTAGGGTAATGAATCCCCTTTCCGTGACTAATGAAAGATGTGTACACAGGGGTAATATATTGTGATATGGTATGGGGATGTGATAGGTAATTGATTTATGTTCATACTGCGACCATGCCTTCTTTACATTATTCATTATTGTGCTATACGTGCATAGTGGTGAGAACCTCGTTTTCATCTTGTGCTCATCCCCACCTGCTCTTCACGGATGCAAGTTAAGTAGGTGCCGGGTGACGAGGAAGGACGAGTGGGTCGGTCTTATGATTATGATTATTTATGCTTCCGCATAGGAATAAATGTGTTAGTGTTTGGAACTTTATTTTGGGTTGAGACATGAAAACTATTTTAAAAACTCCTGTTTGAGTATGTTGAATTTTTGGGATGTTTTGATGAACCTAATGTGAATTGGTCATAATATGTTTGGTTATTTCATGTCTTCGTTTACGAGCTGAATAACTTATGTTGAAAATCAGGTTAATGAAAACCTTGTGAAAAATCTGGGTAATGAATCCCCGTGGGCCCATATAAGACTTGGGTTATGAAAAATGTTGTTTAACACCATTGAATTTCTATAATGAAAGAGAAAATTTTATACTGATTTTTGGAAAGTCCGGAATTTTTGTAAAATCAAAGTGGGGTGTTACAGTTTGGTATCAGAGCCAGTCTGCGTTTCTGTAGACTGGTTTATAAGTGATTATGTGATTCTGACCTTGTGTGGACCACTCGTCTCCGTCATGCCGCACTGCTTAAGGTATGTTTTTATTTAAGTATTAATGAAAATGCTTAATGAGTAAATTGTGAATTTGTACACATGTAACAATGAGATTATTTGTGTGGATTATTGTTATTTTTGGGGCTTAAGATCTTTCCATCTTGATTTAATCGAACTCTAGTGTTTAAAGGTGAACTCTGGACTTCTGGAATCATGATTTTCTTGTTGTTTTGTTCTAAACATTGTTCGGCTTATTCAATGTAGAGCTATGAATACCCGCAACAATCGTAACCGTCAGCTATCTCTGTCTCCTTCCCCGCCTCCTCGTTATCACCAGGCCCCTCCAGCCATGGACTTGACCCAACTCATAGTCTAGTGGGGACTGAGAACCCCACTGCAGTACTAGAATGGATTAAAGAGCTGGATAAGATTTTCGCTGTACTTCCTCTCCCGGACCGACAACGTATATAACTCGCAGCTTATCAGATGAAGGAGGACGCTTCTGACTGGTGGATTGACCACTTAGATCGGAAGCCAGAGGCGGAGCTTCATGCTCTCACTTGGGAGCAGATAAAAACGATGGTGCGTGGCAAGTTCCTTCCTCATAGTTTTTGGGATAGGATGGAACATGAGTTCTACCATTTGCAGCAGGGCAGCTCCACCGTGGACGAGTATATTCGCATTTTCACCCGGATGTGTCTTTTTGCTGGCGGCTCGGTGAATACCGATGCCAAGAAGGCCCACAAGTTTCTTAAGGGGCTCAATCAGAGGATCCGTGAACTGGTGGGAAGTCAGGAATTGATGTCTTTCGCCGACACTGTGAGTCGGGCTCAGGAGGTGGAGAGCTGTCTCATTCCGATAGCTCCAGTCCCTTCATATATTCATGCCTCCCAGCCTTCTCAGACCGTTGTTCAGTATGCCCAGCCTATTACCTCTGTGCCGCCCAGCTCTAGCTCGGGCAAAAAGAAGTTCGACTTTCAGAACAAAAAGAAGGGAAAGAAGGGGAATTTCGGTCATCGCGATAATCGCCCCACCGACAACCATACCTGCCCGAGATGCGGCAAGTCCCATGGAGGCGAGTACCTCGCGAACCAGCGCTCATGTTTCAACTGCAACCGTCCAGGGCACTATGCCAATGTTTGCCCCGATCTGAAGAGACAGCAGCAGCAGCAGCCCTTCCCCCAGCAGCACCAGCAGCAGCTTCCCCCACCGCCACCCCATCATCAGCAGCAGCAACCCCCACCATTTCAGCAGAAGGCTGGGGGTTAGGCCAGAGTCTACACCATTGCTCATGACGAGGCAGCCAACAACGCATGTACCATGTCTGGAATGCTTTCTATATTCAATGTGCCTGTTTTTGCATTATGTGACACCGGAGCCACCCATTCATTTATATCTTCTCGATGCCTGGAGGCTTTAACTCTTAGCGAGGTGTGCAAGGTCGATCCTGTCGAGGTTAGTCTAGCCTCGGTAAAAATTATTATCTCTGATTCCTTGGTTCATGATTTTCCTATTTCTATCGGTGGGCGAGTTCTGGTTGTTGATGCTTATGTGATCGAAATGCGAGACTTCGATGTGATCTTGGGCATGGACTGGCTCACTCGCTACTGAGCCGATATCCGGTGCCAGGACCGCGAAGTCACCCTCTTTCCCGATCCTGATCAGCCTGTCGTATTCTTTGGTGTGAAGTCGAGGACTGTGCCTCGAGTCATATCTTCTATGCAAGCTAGGAAGATCCTGTTTAAGGGTAGCAGTCAAGGCTATCTTGTTTCTATGGTGTCCGAGGATGATTCCGAGCGGACTCCGGAGAGAGTTTCTATTGTTTGTGAGTATCTCAATGTTTTTTCTGATGAACTACCCGGAGGACCACCCGACCGCCAAGTCGAGTTCACCATTGACCTAGTCCCCAGAGCCAGCCCCGTTTCTAAGGCCCCTTACCGTATGGCGCCAAAAGAGCTTCAAGAGCTCAAGGCCCAAATCCAGGAGTTGCTCAAACTCGGTTTCATTCGGCCGAGTGTTTCGCCATGGGGAGCGCCCATTTTATTCGTGAAGAAGAAAGACGGATCCATGCGCATGTGCATTGATTTTATTCATGAAGAAGAAAGACGGATCCATGCGCATGTGCATTGACTATCGGGAGCTGAATGCCCTTACAGTCAAGAACAAGTATCCCCTTCCCCGCATTGAGGACCTTTTCGACCAGCTGAGGGGAGCCGGCGTCTTTTCAAAGATTGATTTGCGTTCTGGCTATCATCAGTTGAAGATCCGAGAGTCGGATATTTCTAAGACTGCTTTCCGTACCCGCTATGGCCACTATGAGTTTGTGGTAATGCCGTTCGGACTTAGTAATGTCCCAACCGTTTTCATGAACCTTATGAATAGGGTCTTTCATCTTTTTCTGGACCAGTTTGTCATCGTGTTCATCGACGACATCTTGGTCTATTCTCGAGATATCTATCAACACAAGGAGCATCTGCGGATTGTGCTTGAGACTCTTCGCCGCGAGAAATTGTATGCTAAGTTCTCGAAGTGTGAATTCTGGCTGAACCGTGTGTCATTCCTTGGCCACATTGTGACAGCTCGAGGCACTGAGGTGGATCCCAGCAAGATTGAGGCAGTGAGCAAGTGGGATACGCCAAGAAGTGCCGCTGATGTTCATAGTTTCCTGGGGTTAGCAGGATACTACAGGAGGTTTATCGAGGGCTTCTCGAAGATAGCTCAGCCACTAACCAACCTTACAAAGAAGGCAGTGAGGTTTGATTGGAGTTCGAAGTGCGAGGAGAGTTTCCAAGAGTTGAAGAAGAGACTCACTACCGCGCCCGTCTTGGCCATACCCGACCCTACTTTGGAGTTTACTATCTACAGTGATGCTTCGAAGATGGGCTTGGGTTGTGTTCTCATGCAGCAGGGGAGAGTTGTGGCCTATGCTTCAAGGCAGTTGAAGTCTCACGAGCAGAACTACCCCACTCATGACTTAGAGTTAGCCGCGGTGGTTCACGCTTTAAAGATCTGGAGGCATTACCTTTACAGAGGGAAGTGTGAGATTTTCACAGACCATAAGAGCCTGAAGTACATCTTCACTCAGAAGGAGCTGAATATGCGGCAGCGTAGGTGCTTGGAGTTGGTCAAGGATTACGACTGCACCATTAGCTACCATCCTGGGAAAGCTAATGTGGTAGCCGATGCCCTTAGTCGGAGGAGTTATGGCCAGCTGTCTTGTTTATTCACTGAGCAAGATGTCCTTCTTCGGGAGTTCGAGCGGCTACAGCTAGAGGCAGTGGAGTTGACTTCGATGGCCGGTGGTATGTTAAGCACTTTGGTCGTGAGACCAACTCTTCGGGAGAGAATAGTCGCTGAGCAGCCGAATGATCGTTTTCTCTGCCGAATGAAAGATTTGGCGTCTAGCGGTCAGATAGGTGGTTTCGCAGTCGCAACCGACGGAGCATTACTCTTCGAAGGTAGACTTTGTGTTTCGAAGGTGTCGGAACTGCGGAGGGAGATTTTGAGAGAGGCCCATAGTGCCCCGTACACCATCCATCCCGGTAGCACGAAGATGTATCAGGACTTGAGGAAGTCTTTCTGGTGGTGTGGCATGAAGAGGCATGTAGCAAAGTTCGTGGATGGGTGTCTTGTGTGTCAGCAAGTGAAAGCTGAGCACCAGAAACCGAGAGGATTGTTGCAGCCCCTTGAGGTTCCCCTATGGAAGTGGGAGTGCATCACAATGGATTTCTTGGTGGGATTGCCGAGGTCGAGGACCGGGCATGACTCTATTTGGGTGATTGTGGATCGCCTTATGAAATGTGCCCACTTTCTGCCAGTCCGTACGACTATGAAGGCTACTGAGTATGCCGAGTTGTTTGTGGCTGAGATCGTTAAGCTTCATGGAGTGCCTGTAGAGATCATGTCTGATCGAGATGCGAAGTTCACTGGCCAGTTCTGGAAGACTATGCACCAAGCCATGGGGACGAGGTTGGAGTTCAGTACAGCTTTTCATCCTCAGATAGATGGTCAGTCGGAGCAGACGATCCAGTACTTGGAGGATATTTTGAGGGCTGTGGTCTTGGATCGGAGCCTAACTTGGGAGTATGCCCTTCCGTAAGTCGAGCTGACCTACAATAATAGTTACCACTCTTTGATCAAGATGGCCCCGTACGAGGCTTTGTACGGACGTAAGGTCCGGACTCCTTTATATTGGGATGAGGTTGGAGAGAGGAGGATTATGGGTCCGGAGTTTGTCCAGAGTACTGCGGCGACAGTTGAGGAGATCCGAAAGACCATCAAGGCTGCCCAGGAGAGGCAGAAAGTTTATGCCGACCGGAAGAGGCAAGAGCATGTGTATGCAGTCGGTGATCATGTCTTCTTGAAGGTTTCACCCATGAAGGGTGTGATTCGCTTCGGGAAGAAGGGGAAACTTACACCTCGCTATATCGGGCCATTTGAGATCCTTGCTCGAGTCGGGGACTTGACGTATCGGCTAGCTTTACCACCGAATTTGTCAGGGGTGCACGATGTGTTTCATGTCTCGATGTTGTGGAGATATGTGCATAATCCTGACCATGTGGTGGACTTCGGTGAGCTGTAGGTCGAGCGAGACCTTACTTATGAGGAGGTACCGGCAGCCATTTTGGACCGGAAGGTCCATCAGCTGAGAAACCGAGCAGTGAGTTTAGTGAAGGTGCGGTGGAGTCGACACGACGAATCCGAGGCGACATGGGAAAAAGAGGACGATATTAGGAGGCGCTATCCGAACTTCATGTTTTGAGTTTCCCTTGGTATATTTTTTTTTTAGTGCTCTCTAGTTGCTTTGTTTTCAAATTCCGAGGGCAGAATTCCTTTTAAGGTGGGTAGATTGTAGCGCCCCGTTCGATTTATAGAATTTCTCGGATTATTCTATTAATCGAATCTTAATTTTGAGATTATATTTTATACTATTATATGGATACTGTGATTATATAGCTCGTTCGATTTTATTTTATCAATCGTCGTTTGAATTTTTGGTTTAATCGCGTAAGCCGAATTGTTGTTCGTTTGAATTCGTTTTAGAACCCTTGCGACCCGAACATCAAAACGAATCAACAAGATCTTAATACTATTATATTACCATCTCTGTAATAGTATTTTTATCCATAAAAACCGAATTAGAAGAGGAAAAATTGATTGTCGTCAAATTCTTCGGTTTTCAATTATTGTCGGATGTTAAGTCCGATTTCGGTTCCGTAAAATTTATTTTCTACTTAATCCTTTTAGTAAGCATCAAAAACGAAGTTAATAAGTTTTGTTCAGCCATTTTAAGTACCAAAACCGAATCCATACTCATGCATGAGTTAGAGAACCATGTTACTCTCTTTTGGCATCATGTGTTGGTAAAATATTAGTTTTAGGTTTAGATGGGATCTAGATCTTATGTCCCCTCTTATCATGTTCTTGTGTTTCATTCCTTAGCTGTATTAGACCGTTAAAAACCTGAATAATTTGAGCAAATAGAGAGAAAATCGGATTTTAAGCAAGATAGGGAGAGAAGTAGAAGAACCGAGCAACACCTCTTTCATTTCTCCACATTTTCGTTTTCTTGAAGGAGGTAAGGTTCCTCTGTTATGAATTCAAGAAACTGTTTTCTGAAAATTTGTTTTTCATATGAAATATAGCTCGTCTTGTTATCTTTTTCTAGCCTTTGGAACTTCATGAATCCGAGTTATATCGAGTGAGTTATGATTTTCATAAAACGAGTGCGCAAGCAGTTTTTTCTGGAACCGGCAACATGAGTCTATGTAATGTTTGGCCTGTTTATGGTGTCATAATGTGATCTAGTGAATTTGTAGTCTTCATAAAAGTTATAGTTCTATTGATTAGCTTTCTAATGAGATAGGATTCATGCTGAGTTGATATCTATAGCTCGAGTTGTGTTCATATGATTGTAGATATACATGAAGTAGGGTTTTACTCTTTGGCAGAAAACTGATGTTAAATGTTAGTAGATTTTACACCATCTTAAAGACCTTATCTGCTTTTGTGTTCTAAATGAAAGTTGTAGGGCTATATTTTAGCTTTCTAAGCATACTATAACCATGTAATTTAGAGGTCGGTAACATGATTAAAAAGATAAATACTGAGGTGCTGTTTATATCATACTTTAGTCTCGGGCAGACTTTATGAATCGAATGTTTTGTATCCAAACTCATTTATAAAGTGATTATTTGCCAATATGGTCTTCAGCAAAGCTGTAGAAATCTGAGTTAGCTATTATTTAGTTTTTGAATCTCATTAGAAACATGTCTGTAGCTCCAGTTATCTATTAAATACTGAAGTCTGGTCGGTTACAAGTTCTCGATTTTTGACTGCTACTCAGTTTTGAATGTTTGATGATTTATTTCCTAGTACACGACCTTATTTGCTTTCTGTGTCTTCATAAGAATTGTAGATACATGTGTTAGGATTTCAGTGCAACTTGAATCATATTCATCCGAGTTTTGTACTGAAAGTTATTTTGATTTCAAAAACACTGCCCGGTTTAAGTTTTTTAAAAACGTACATAGTATTTTTAGAAATGGGATTTCCTTGATTAAATGATTATGTGAGATTAGTTGGACTAAGTGATTGTTATGATTAGTTGTTCATGTGTTGCATAGTCATTTATAGGACTATTTTAATAAATATAGGTGCTTGACGAGCCGAGCTCGCCGCCTACCCGTTATTGTTGTGCTTTCGCTTGTTATCGTCCCTGTGGGTTTACTTATAAAATTTTCTATGCCGTATGTATTATAATTAATGTTGGATTGGTATGATCTAAGTATGCATGTAAACCATGTAGCCTATCGGCGTGAGCCGATTCCGCCGTCGGTACGGTTGTTCCCGTCGATGTAATACGGTTACCCTTGCGAGGTAAGTCCCTTAAGACCTAATGAAAGGCCGTGTCCGTAGCGTGGCACGTACCCCCACCGTTAAGGTAATGAATCCCCTTTCCGTGGCTAATGAAAGATGTGTACACATGGGTAATATATTGTGATATGATATGGGGATATGACAGGTAATTGATTTATGTTCATACTGCGACCATGCTTTCTTTACATTATTCATTATTGTGCTATACGTGCATAGTGGTGAGCACCTCGTTTTCATCTTGTGCTCATCCCCACCTGCTCTTCACGGATGCAGGTTAAGCAGGTGCCGGGTGACGGGGAAAGACGAGTGGGTCGATCTATTGATTATGCCTATATATTTCACTTCCGTTAGAATAAATGAGGACTTGTTGAACCTTTTATGTTGAGGCTTATGAAAATTCTATTAAAAACTTATGAATTGTTTTGATGTTGGGAATACTTGATAGACCCTTGTTTATTATGTTTGGTTTTTATGAGGTTTGAATATTTCATGTTGAGTATTTTGTCATGTGATATGATTTGGGTTAACAAAAAACTTGTGAAAACTGGGTAATGAATCCCCTATAACACCCCACTTTGATTTTAAAGAAATTTCGGAGTTTCCAATAATCAGTAAATAATTTTTTGAGATCATTTTCGAAATCTAACGGGTGTTAAACAATATTTTTCATAACCCAAGTCTTATCTGGGCCCATGGGGATTCATTACCCAGTTTTCACAAGTTTTTCATTAACCCAAATCATATCACATGACAAAATACTCAACATGAAAAATTCAAACCTCATAAAAACCAAAAAACATAAACAAGGGTCTATCAAGTATTCCCAATATCAAAACAAGTCATAAGTTTTTAATAAAATTTTCATAAGCCTCAACATAAAAGGTTCAACAAGAGCTCATTTATTCTAACGGAAGCGAAATATATAGGCATAATCAATAGATCGACCCACTCGTCTTTCCTCGTCACCCGGCACCTGCTTAACCTGCATCCGTGAAGAGCAGGTGGGGATGAGAACAAGATGAAAACAAGGTGCTCACCACTATGCACGTATAGCACAATAATGAATAATGTAAAGAAGGCATGGTCGCAGTATGAACATAAATCAATTACCTGTCACATTCCCATATCATATCACAATATATTACCCCTGTGTACACATCTTTCATTAGCCACGGAAAGGGGATTCATTACCCTAACGGTGGGGGTACGTGCCACGCTACGGACACGGCCTTTCATTAGGTCTTAAGGGACTTACCTCGCAAGGGTAACCGTATTACATCGACGGGAACAACCGTACCGACGGCTGAATCGGCCCACGCCGATAGGCTACATGGTTTACATGCATACTTAGATCATACTAACCCAACATTAAATAAAATACATACGGCATAGCAAATTTTATAAGAAAACCCACCTGGACGATAACAAGCGAAAGCACAACAATAACGGGTAGGCGGCGAGCTCGGCTCGTCAAGCACCTACATTTATTAAAATAGTCCTATAAATGACTATGCAACACATGAACAACTAATCATAACAATCACTTAGTCCAACTAAGCTCACATAATCATTTAATCAAGGAAATCCCATTTCTAAAAATACTATGTACGTTTTTAAAAAACTTAAACCGGGCAGCATTTTTGAAATCAACATAACTTTCAGTACAAAACTCGGATGAATATGATTCAAGTTGCACTGAAATCCTAACACATATATCTACAATTCTTATGAAGATACCGAAAGCAAATAAGGTCGTGTACTAGGAAATAAATCATCAAACATTCAAAACTGAGTAGCAATCAAAAATCGAGAACTTATAACCGACCAGACTTCAGTATTTAATAGATAACTGGAGCTACAGACATGTTTTTAATGAGATTCAAAACTAAATGATATCTAACTCAAATGTCTACAGCTTTGCTGATAACCATATTGGCAAATAATCACTTTATAAATGAGTTTGGATACAAAACATGCGATTCATAAAGTCTGCCCGAGACTAAAGTATGATATAAACAGCACCTTAGTATTTATCTTCTTAATCATGTTACCGACCTCTAAATTACATGGTTATAGTATGCTTAGAAAGCTAAGAGATAGCCCTACAACTTTTATTTAGAACACAAAAGCAGATAAGGTCTTTAACATGGTGTAAAATCTACTAACATTTAACATCAGTTTTCTGCCAAAGAGTAAAACCCTACTTCATGTATATCTACAATCATATGAACACAACTCGAGCTATAGATATCAACTCAGCATGAATCCTATCTCATTAGAAATCTAATCAACAGAAATATAACTTTTATGAAGACTACAAATTCACTAGATCATATTATGACACCATAAACAGGCCAAACATTATATAGAATCATGCTGCCGGTTCCAGAAAAAACTGCTTGCGCACTCGTTTTAAAAAACTCATAACTCACTCGATATAACTCGGATTCATGAAATTCCAAAGGCTAGAGAAAGCTAACAAGAAGAAATATATTTCATATGAAGAACAAATTTTCAGAAAAAAATTGCTTGAAGTCATAACAGAGGAACCTTACCTCCTTCAAGAAAACGAAAATGTGGAGAAATGAAAGAGGTGTTGCTCGGTTCTTCTACTTCTCTCCCTATCTTGCTTGAAATCCGATTTTCTCTCTATTTGCTCAAGTTATTCAGGTTTTTAATGGTCTAATACAGCTAAGGAATGAAACACAAGAACATGATAAGAGGGGACATAAGATCTAGATCCCATCTAAACCTAAAACTAATATTTTACCAACACATGATGCCAAAAGAGAGTAACATGGTTCTCTAACTCATGCATGAGTATGGATTCGGTTTTGGTACTTAAAATGGCTGAACAAAACTTATTAACTTTGTTTTTGATGCTTACTAAAAGGATTGAGAAGAAAATAAATTTTACGGAACCGAAATCGGACTTAAAATTCGACAATAATTGAAAACCGAAGAATTTGACGACAATCAATTTTTCCTCTTCTAATTCGGTTTTTATGGATAAAAATACTATTAAAGAGATGGTAATATAATAGTCTTAAGGTCTTGTTGATTCGTTTTGATGTTCGGGTCACAAGGGTTCTAAAACAAATTCAAACGAACAACAATTCGGCTTACGCAATTAAACCGAAAATTCAAACGAAGATTGATAAAATAAAATCAAACGAGCTATATAATCACAGTATCCATATAATAATATAAAATATAATCTCAAAATTAAGATTCGATAAATAGAATAATCCGAGAAATTCTATAAATCAAACGGGGCGCTACAATCTACCCACCTTAAAAGGAATTCCGCCCCCGGAATTCGAAAATAAAGCAACTAGAGAGCACTAAAAATATACCACGGGATACTCAAAACATGAAGTTCAGATAACGCCTCCTAATATCGTCCTCCTTTTCCCATGTCGCCTCGGATTTGTCGTGTCGACTCCACCGCACCTTCACTAAACTCACTGCCCGGTTTCTCAGCTGATGGACCTTCCGGTCCAAAATGGATGTCGGTACCTCCTCATAAGTAAGGTCTCGCTCGACCTGAAGCTCGCCGAAGTCCACCAAATGGTTAGGATTATGCACATATCTCCGCAACATCGAGACATGAAACACATCGTGCACCCCCGACAAATCCGGTGGTAAAGCTAGCCGATACGCCAAGTCCCCGACTCGAGCAAGGATCTCAAATGGCCAAATATAGCGAGGTGTTAGTTTCCCCTTCTTCCCGAAGCGATCACACCCTAAACTTGTAGCTTCTTCTCCAAATATTGATATTGTATCCCAACTAGTAAGAGAACTAGGAAAAAAAAAGATCAATTTACTGTATGGAGGAACTAGCCTCGCTTTCTTGGGTAGCCTTCTCCTGGCTGGAAAATTCTTTGATATTGAAGTGAAAAGTGTTCTACCATTTCACAGAACTCCTTCAAAAGTTCTCAAATTTTCGATTTTAAGGTAACCGTTCGTTTGAAGTCTGAATTTGGTTCCGTAAATTTTGTTATTCTCATTTTCTTAGCATGTTCCAAGATAGCTCTCAATAATTAATATTTTTCAGCTATTTTTAACATAAAAACCGAATTAGAAGAGGAAAAAATTATTTTAGTCAAATTCTTCGATCTTCGGTTATAGTCAGATTTTAAGTCCGGTTTTGGTTCTGAAAAATTTATTTTTCCTCTCAATCCTTTTAGTATGCATCAAGACCATGCTTAACATTATTTTTACAAGTTAAAGTGACCAAAAATTTAGATTTTAGTGATCATCATAAGGTAATAACCAAAACAAAGAGCATATTAATGATCATAGCCATATTATTTCTTCATGTGAGCACATGATCTTGATCCAAATCTTGTTCCCTACCACATGTGATGCTAAACCAGATCCTTTTGTTCAGCTAAGCTTCCACATTGTTGAGAATCTTGGCAAGACAACCCAAGTCAACTAGACAACACCTAATGTGCACATGAGAAATTTAACAACCATTTGCATATAATTTCTACCATTTTGTCTTGGTTATTCATGAGATACTTTAAGTATCATTCCTTAGCTGAGAATAGCCTTTGAACACTTAGAAAACATTAGCAAAAAGAGAGAAAAACCGAGTTCAAGCAAGAGAGGGAGAGAAGGAGAAGAACCGAGCAACACTTCTTTTATTTCTCCTCATCATTTTCATTTTCTTGAAGGAGGTAAGGTGCCTCTGTTATGACATTATGTAATTGTTTTTTGAAAATGTGTTCTGCACATAAATTGTAGTTCGTCTTGTTATCTTTCTCTAGGCTTTGGAATTTCGATAATCCGATTAATATTGATTGAGTTATGATTTTTACAAATTTATCATACAAGCAGTTTTTCTGGACCCGGCAGCATGAGTTTATATAATGTTTGGCCTGTTTATAGTGTCATAATGTGATCTAGTGAATTTAAAGTCTTCATAAAAGTTATAGGGCTGTTGATTATCTTTCTAATGAGATAGGATTCATGTTAAGGTGATATCTATAGCTCGGGTTGTGTTCATATGATTGTAGATATACATGAAGTAGGGTTTTACACTTTGGCAGAAAATTGATTCTAAATGTTAGTAGCTTTTACACCATTTTAAAGATCTTATCTTCTTTTGTGTTCTAAATAAAAGTTGTAGGTCTATCTCTTAGCTTTCGAAGAATACCAGAATAATATAATTTAGAGATCTGTAGCATGATTTAGAGGACAAATACCGAGGTACTGTTTATATAAAAATTTAGTCTCGGGCAGATTTTATAAATCAAATATTTTGTGTCCAAACTAATTTATATAGTGATTATTTGCCAATGTAGTCTTCAGCAAAGTTGTAGACATTTGAGTTATCTATCACGTGATTTTTGAATCTCATTAAATTTATATCTGTAGCTCCAGTTATCTAGCAATTACTGAAGTCTGGCCGGTTACAAGTTCTCAATGTTTGACTGCTACACAGTTTTGAATGTTTGATGATTTAATTCCTAGTAAAAGACCTTATTTGCTTTTTGTATCTTTATAAGAATTGTAGATGTATTTCTTAGAATTCTAGTGCAACTTGAATCATATTCATCCGAGTTTTGTTTGAAAGTTATGTTGATTTCAAAAACACTGACCGAGTTAAGTTTTGAAAAACGTACGTGGTATTTTTGGAAATGAGATTTACTTGATTAAGTACTTATGTGAGCTTAGTTGGATTAAGTGATTGTTATGATTGGTTGGTCATGTGTTGAATAGTTATTTATAGGACTATTTTAATATATGTAGGTATTTGACGAGCTGAGCTTGCTGCCTACTCGTGTTTTTGTATCTATCGCTTCGGTAACCAGGTGGGTTTACTTATAAAATTTGCTATGCCATATTTGTTTACTTTAATGTTGGTTGGTATGATTTAAGTATGCATGTAAACCATGTAGCCTATCGGCGTGAGCCGATTCGGCCGTCGGTACGGTTGTCCCCGTCGATGTAATACGGTTACCCTTGCGAGGTAAGTCTCCGTAAGACCTAATGAAAGGCCGTGTCTTGTTGTATGGCACGTACCCCCATGAGTTAGGGTAATGAATCCTCTTTTCGTGGCTAATAAAAGATGTGTACACGTGGGTAATATGTTGTGATGTGATTAGGAGACGTGACAGAATAATTGATTTATGTTCATGCTGTAACCATACCTTCTTTACATTATTTATTAATGTGATATACGTGCATAGTGGTGAGCACGCATTTTCATCTTGTGCTCATCCCCACCTGCTCTTCACGGATGCAGGTTAAGCAGGTGCCGGGTGACGAGGAAGGACGAGTGGGTCGGTCTTATGATTATGATTATTTATGCTTCCGCATATGAATAAATGTGTTAGTGTTTGGAACTTTGTTTTGGGTTAAGACATGAAAACTATTTTAAAAACTCCTGTTTGAGTATGTTGAATTTTTGGGATGTTTTGATAAACCTAATGTTAATTGGTCATAATATGTTTGGTTATTTCATGCCTTCGTTTACGAGCTGTATAACTTATGTTGAAAATATGAAGTAGGGTTTTACACTTTGGCAGAAAATTGATTCTAAATGTTAGTAGCTTTTACACCATTTTAATGATCTTATATACTTTTGTGTTCTAAATACAAGTTGTAGGTCTATCTCTTAGCTTTCGAAGCATACCAGAATCATGTAATTTAGAGGTCTGTAGCATGATTTAGAGGACAAATACCGAGGTACTGTTTATATAAAAATTTAGTCTCGGGCAGATTTTATAAATCAAATATTTTGTGTCCAAACTAATTTATATAGTGATTATTTGCCAATGTAGTCTTCAGCAAAGTTGTAGACATTTGATTTAGCTATCACGTGGTTTTTGAATCTCATTAAAATCATATATGTAGCTCCAGTTATCTAGCAATTAATGAAGTCTGGTCGGTTACATGTTCTCAATGTTTGACTGCTATTCAGTTTTGAATGTTTGATGATTTAATTCCTAGTAAAAGACCTTATTTGCTTTTTGTGTCTTCATAAGAATTGTAGATTCATGTCTTAGGATTCTAGTGCAACTTGAATCATATTAATCCGAGTTTTGTACTGAAAGTTATGTTGATTTCAAAAACACTGACCGGGTTAAGTTTTGAAAAACGTACGTGGTATTTTTGGAAATGGGATTTACTTGATTAAATTCTTATGTGAGCTTAGTTGGATTAAGTGATTGTTATGATTGGTTGGTCATGTGTGGAATAGTCATTTATAGGACTATTTTAATATATGTAGGTGTTTGACGAGCCGAGCTCGCTGCCTACCCGTTATTGTTGTGCTTTCGCTTGTTATCGTCCAGGTGGGTTACTTATAAAATTTGCTATGTCGTATGTATTATAATTAATGTTTGGTTGGTATGATCTAAGTATGCATGTAGACCATGTAGCCTATCGGCGTGAGCCGATTCGGCCGTCGGTACGGTTGTTCCCGTCGATGTAATACGGTTACCCTTGCGAAGTAAGTCCTTTAAGACCTAATGAAAGGCCGTGTCCGTAGCGTGGCACGTACCCCCACCGTTAGGGTAATGAATCCCCTTTCCGTGGCTAATGAAAGATGTGTACACAGGGGTAATATATTGTGATATGATATGGGGATGTGACAGGTAATTGATTTATGTTCATACTACGACCATGCCTTCTTTACATTATTCATTATTGTGCTATACGTGCATAGTGGTGAGCACCTCGTTTTCATCTTGTGCTCATCCCCACCTGCTCTTCACGGATGCAGGTTAAGCAGGTGCCGGGTGACGAGGAAAGACGAGTGGGTCGATCTATTGATTATGCCTATATATTTCGCTTCCGTTAGAATAAATCTGTAACACCCCACTTTGATTTTAAAGAAAATCCGGACTTTCCAAAAATCAGTAAATAATTTTTCGAGATCATTTTCGAAATCTAACGGGTGTAAACAATATTTTTCATAACCCAAGTCTTATCTGGGCCCACTGGGATTCATTACCCGGTTTTCACAAGTTTTTCATTAACCCAAATCATATCACATGACAAAATGCTCAACATGAAATATTCAAACCTCATTAAAACCAAACATCATAAACAAGGGTCTATCAAGTATTCCCAACATCAAAAGAAGTCATAAGTTTTTAATAAAATTTTCACAAGCCTCAACATAAAAGGTTCAATAAGACCTCATTTATTCCAACGGAAGCGAAATATATAGGCATAATCAATAGATCGACCCACTCGTCTTTCCTTGTCACCCGGCACCTGCTTAACCTGCATCCGTGAAGAGCAGGTGGGGATGAGCACAAGATGAAAATGAGGTGCTCACCACTATGCATGTATAGCATAATAATGAATAATGTAAAGAAGGTATGGTTACAGCATGAACATAAATCAATTATTCTGTCACGTCTCCTAATCACATCACAACATATTACCCACGTGTACACATCTTTCATTAGCCACGGAAAGGGGATTCATTACCCTAACTCATAGGGGTACGTGCCATACAACAAGACATGGCCTTTCATTAGGTCTTACGGAGACTTACCTCGCAAGGGTAACGTATTACATCGACGGGGACAACCGTACCGACGGCCGAATCGGCTCACGCCGATAGGCTACATGGTTTACATGCATACCTAAATCATACCAACCCAACATTAAAGTAAACACATATGGCATAGCAAATTTTATAAGTAAACCCGCCTGGACGATAACAAGCGAATGCACAACAATAACGGGTAGGCGGCGAGCTCGGCTCGTCAAGCACCTACATTTATAAAATAGTCCTATAAATGACTATTCTATATATGAACAAATTATCATAACAATCACTTAGTCCAACTAAGCTCACATAAGTATTTAATCAAGTAAATCCCATTTCCAAAAATACCACGTACGTTTTTCAAAACTTAACTCGGTCAGTGTTTTGAAATCAACATAACTTTCAGTACAAAACTCGGATGAATATGATTCAAGTTGCACTAGAATCCTAAGACATGCAATTCTTATGAAGACACAAAAATCAAATAAGGTCTTTTACTAGGAATTAAATCATCAAACATTCAAAACTGAGTAGCAGTCAAACATTGAGAACTTGTAACCGACCAGACTTCAGTAATTGCTAGATAACTGGAGCTACAGATATGATTTTAATAAGATTCAAAAACCACGTGATAGCTAACTCAAATGTCTATAAATTTTTTGAAGACTACATTGGCAAATAATCACTATATAAATTAGTTTGGACACAAAATATTTGATATATAAAATCTGCCCGAGACTAAATTTTTATATAAACAGCACATCGGTATTTATCCTCTAAATCATGCTACAGACCTCTAAATTACATGATTCTGGTATGCTTCGAAAGCTAAGAGATAGACCTACAACTTTTATTTAGAACACAAAAGTAGATAAGGTCTTTAAATTGTGTAAAAGCTACTAACATTTAGAATCAATTTTCTGCCAAAGTGTAAAACCCTACTTCATGTATATCTACAATCATATGAACACAACTCGAGCTATAGATATCACCATAATATTAATCCTATCTCATTAGAAAGATAATCAACAGCCCTAAAACTTTCATGAAGACTATAAATTCACTAGATCACATTATGACACTATAAACAGGCCAAACATTATATAAACTCATGCTGCCGGGTCCAGAAAAACTGCTTGTATGATAAATTTGTAAAAATCATAACTCAATCAATATTAATCGGATTATCGAAATTCTAAAGCCTAGAGAAAAATAACAAGACGAACTACAATTCATATGAAGAACACATTTTCAGAAAATAATTCCTTAATGTCATAACAGAGGCACCTTACCTCCTTCAAGAAAATGAAAATGATGAGGAGAAATAAAAGAAGTGTTGCTCAGTTCTTCTCCTTCTCTCCCTCTCTTGCTTGAACTCGGTTTTTCTCTCTTTTGGCTAAAGTTTTCTAAGTGATTTGAAAGCTATTCTCAGCTGATAATGAAGGCTTATGAAGGGACTCAAGTGAGGATAAAACAAGAAAGCAAGAAAGGTTAGGCAATGTTGATTGATCTCCACCTCATGCGCATGTGATGTTAATGAGTTGTCTTGGAATGGTTCCTTGCATGTGGAGGATGACTTTAAGTGTACTAAGGCTGGAAATCATGTGTCTTGGCTGAGCATATGTGGTGGAGGTTGAAGACAAGACTCTTACACATTGATAACAAAATTTTGAAAGCACATGCTAGTAACATGATGTATACAATAATGTTAACTGAGATATAATCCATCATAAACTATACAAATCCGAATTTTTTAAGCTTCTTAGCTATGTAAAATAATGTTAATATTGGTCTTGATTCTTACTAAAAAGATTGAGAGGAAAAATAAATTTACGGAACCGAAATCGGACTTAAAATCCGACTATAACCGAAGATCGAAGAATTTGACTAAAATATTTTTTTTCTTCTAATTCGGTTTTTATGTTAGAAATAGCTGAAAAATATTAATTATTAAGAGCTATCTTGGAACATGCTAAGAAAATGAGAATAATAAAATTTACGGAACCAAATTCAGACTTAAAACGAACGGTTACCTTAAAACTGAAAATTTGACTAAAATTTGATTTTTAACTCTTGATTCGGTTTTTGTTGCTGAAAATACTATTAGAGAGATGACAATATAATATTCTTAAGGTCTTGTTGATTCGTTTTGATGTTCGGGTCGCAACGGTTCTAAAACGAATTCAACGAACAACAATTCGGCTTACGCGATTAAACCGAAAATTCAAACGATGATTGATAAAATAAAATTGCACGACTTATATAATTATATTATCTACATAATAAGATAATATACAATCACATAATTAATACATATAAATAATAAAATGAAATACCATTAGTAAATAAAATCAGAAAAATCTAATATTCGAACGGTTAAATTCAATTTACGCGATTAAACTGAAATCGTCGAGCGACGAACGTTTTATAATAAAATGATCGACTACTTAAATATATAGTTTAAGTACTAAATATTGACGTTCTAAAACGAATTCAAACGAACAACAATTCGGCTTACGCGATTAAACCGAAAATTCAAACGACGATTGATAAAATAAAATCGAACGAGCTATATAATCACAGTATCCATATAATAATATAAAATATAATCTCAAAATTAAGATTCGATAAATAGAATAATCCGAGAAATTCTATAAATCGAACGGGGCGCTATAATATATGTCGTACGTTATATTGAATCCTTCTTTGAAGTCGGATTTTCTTTTGTTTGATTAGTTCATGAATTATGGTGATTTTTGTTGCTCTGTTGTACTGCTATTATGACCATCAGAAACCGACTATTTGATGTTATGCCCTTCTGATAAATGTAGTTCGTTTTGTTAGCTTTCACTGGGCTTTGGAATTTCGATAATCCGATTAATATCGAATATGTTACGATTTTTACAAATTTTTCGTGCAAGCAGTTTTTGTAAAAACCCGGCAGCATGTGTGTTGAATGTGTGGCCTATTTAAGGTGTCTTAATGTGCTCAAATAAATTGGATAATTAATTTTTTGCAACCTGTACTATTCGGGAATTTGGATTTTGCAACCTAAAGAATTTTGTGTACTATATTGCAACCTTTAATACACGACTTTGCCTGTATCGCAACCTCCAGTGGTTTTCTGCTCGTTTTCCACTGAAAAAGCGAGCATGCGAGTCCACGCTCCATATTTGTGGGTAAAATTGGCATTTTAGATGAGCGACCATCGGACTCCCCCAAATATCACACAAATTGGGAACTGAAATCAAAAAATCGATTTTTAGGGTTCTATCTCTCTCTGCGAAAAACTAAAAGAACGTTCTCTCTCTCTCCCTCTCTCTCTGCAAATTTTCGGGCAAATATTTCGTAAATTCAAATTGATTGCAGTTGGTGTGATGGTCTGGACAAAGCGAATTAGTGATGAGAAAATACCACCAGGAAGACTCTGCCAAGATTACAGTTTGTACTTTTGTAACCCCAATTCTTAATTTTTTCTTTTTGTTTTTCTGTTGAATTTGGCCCAAATTTTGAAACAGTGAACATGTTTTGTGATTATGTGGTCCAGTTTTGAATGTGGCGACAACTCTTTTGAAAGTGGTGACAATCAATTGATTATTCAAATATGAACATGTGAATGTTGTCTGATATGTGTTACCTTTTTTGAAATTTATAAATTAGTTTACTTTTTTATTGAATTTTTTTTATTTAATCTTCATGTGAAGGGACCAAGATATTGATTTGTTTAATATTCTTGTCCCCTTCAGGTCCAAGTTCACAACTCTTTACCATCTCATTTCATTATGGTGGACGATTTGTGGAACTTGGTGAGACATGCTACACTGGTGAGCACATGAGGGTAAGTCACGTTGACTACTGCTACCCTGATGAACTCTCACTGATTGAAATTTTTTGTATGACTTCTGAAGTTGGGGCAGAAAGTGTTAGGTGTGTGCATTGCAGTAAAAATGGTGTTAATGATTGCCGGTCTTTGTTTGTATTGAAAAATGATTTGGATGCCATAAATCTTGTTAATTGGATTGATGATAATAGAATGGTTGATTTATATGTTGAACATATGGAAGAGTACATGGCTAGTCTACCTTCTGATTGCTTGCCTTCTGTTGATAAACCATTGGAATTTGTGGGGGATGATTGGGAGAACTTACATGAGTTTATTGATAATTGGAGTCATGAAGAAAATGATGATGATATGGGTGAAGATAATTTGGGTGATTCTGACAGTGAGTTTGAAGTCCAATCTTTTGGATCAGATTTTGATTGTTCTGATAAGTTTGTTGAGAGTGATTGTGATTTCTATGATTAAGATGATAGGATGTTTGAGGGTAATGTAGATGCAGATATTAAATGGGAAGGGATAATTAGAGAGGAACCTGATATGGCTGAATTTGCAACTAGCAAGGGTAAGCAGAGAACTAGAAATGGCCATCTAACTTTTGATCATCAAAAAGACATGAAAAATCCACAGTTTGAATTGGGCATGAAATTTCCTGATCTGAACATGTTTAGAAAGGCAGTTAGGAATTTTGCAATTGCACAAGGTAGAGAATTGTCTTTTACAATTAACTTGAGCTATAAGGTGCAAGCAAGATTCAAAAATAAGTCATGTACTTGGCTCATTTATGCATCCAAAGTTCAGAATGAAGACACTGTGCAGGTTAATACATTCAATGGTAAGCATAAGTGTCCTAGAAAGCAAAAGGTGAGTCATGCTACTCCAAAATGGATAGCTGAAACTTCCAAAAATAATATTGTAGATAATCCTAAATGGCCAGTAGAGGCAATGGTGGCAGAGATGCAAAGGGAATTAGGGATTGTTTTCAATAGATGGCAAATGTATCAGGCTAAAAAATATGTGTCTCAGATTGGTGTGGGGTCTGATTGTGAGCAATATGCTATGCTTTGGTCTTATGCTAAAGATATTAAAAAGAACAACCCTGGGACTACTGTGCAAATTAAAAGGAAACTTGTAAATGGGGAGCCACTGTTTAAAAGAATTTTTATTTGTGGGGATCTTTGAAAAGAGGTTTGCTTAAGGGTTGTAGGAAGGTGATATGCTTAGATGGTTGCCATTTGAAAACCACTTGTGGTGGTGTTCTATTGACTGCAGTTGGGGTTGATGGGAACAACTGTATGTATCCTTTTTCATATGCTGCTGTTGAAAAGGAAACAAAAAAAACTTGACATTGGTTTGTTGAACTGTTGAAAGCAGATTTGGGGATTAAGAATTCCTTTCTTTGGACAATAATGTCAGATAAACAGAAAGGGCTTGTAGATGCAATTGAAACTCTACTGCCAGATTTTGAGCATAGGTTATGTGTCCAACACTTGTATGGAAACTTTAGGCCTTCATTTAAGGGATTAGCCCTGAAAAACTTGTTTTGGAGAGCAGCCAGGGCAACTAGGGTTGTTGACTTTAATGCTGCAATGAAAGAATTGCAAGGAAGAGACAAAGAAGCTTTTGAATGGTTGGCTAAGAAACCAGCAAATCAGTAGTCAAGGTCACACTATAGTTGCCACTCAAAGTGTGATATGCAGTTGAATAACATGTCTGAGTCTTTTAACTCACTCATTCTGAGATCAATGAGTAAACATATTCTTTCTATGTTGGAAACAATAAGACTTATATTGATGAAGAGGACCTACATGAGAAGGGATCAAATGAGGAAACATTTGCATGGGAACTTGTGCCCAAAAATCATGAAGCTGTTGGAGGAATTGAAGAAGAAGTCAATGGGTTTTATATGTCACTGGAATGGGGAAGACCAGTTTGAAGTAGAGGGAAGCTCAGGGACATTCATAGTTCATATGGGGGAGAAGTCATGCACATGTAGGAAGTGGGACCTCACAGGTATCCTTTGTGAGCATGCAATAAGTGGTATGTTCTTGTTGGGCACTCAACAAGAGGATTATGTTGTTGACTGGTACCACAAAGACACATTTTTGAAGGCTTATTCTGAGATGTTGGGCTCTCTTCCACCTCCTGAATGTTGGCCAAATGTAGAAACATTACCACTGAAACCACCAACTATTGCCAGACTACCTGGAAGGCCAAAAGAAAATGCTAGAAAAAAACAGCTCCATGAAGAGGTTTTGGCAGGAAAATCCAAAAAACAAGTTCAAGTAAGACTCAGTAGGAAAGGGAGATTAATGAGATGTTCTCTCTGCAAGAAAGACACCCACAACATCAGATGTTGTCCTTTAAAAACTGACAAGAGTGCACCAACTGGAGGACTTCCTATACCACCCTCTAATGAAGACAATTCTGTGGTCAAGGTAAATGAAATTGTTAGAAAATTATGTGTTTTATTATAAATATTGTTTTCTTCTGAATTGCATTGTTTTTTATGAAGAGAAACAAGAGGAAAACAGCTCAGAGAGAGAGTGAAAGTGAAGTACCAGCCCCTATTGAGGACCTTAATGTGGTTAAGGTAATGTTCTTTGTTATACATAGTGATTGGTATGGTTAGTTTATTTTCCAATTCAAAAATTGCATATATTATACATTTTTTTTTTGTTCTGAAGGGGAAAAAGACCAAACCAAGTGACAAAGTGTGTGAAGTGTCAACCCCTATTGAGGATATTACTGTGAGGAAGGTAATTTTATTTTTTAGTTGAACAATTGTTATTAATAGTGTATTTTATTCATTCAAGAAGTCTGTTTTCTAATCTGAGATTTGCATAAATTGTTAGTGAAGGGGGAAATGAAAGAAACTGTGAGAGCAAGTGATGTTTTACAAACACAAAAATCTGTTGCAATGACACATACTAGGGTCACCAGAAGTCAAGTCCTGTCTGAGCATCATGAGAAAGGAAAATCCACAAGACTCACAAGAAGCCAGTTAGTTAGGCCTAGTGGAGTTGCAACAAAACCTTCAAGACTCACAAGGACCCAAACTCCATCTGCATCTACACCTACTAAGAGAAAAGAATGTCAGATTACAAAGGAGAGGCATATTTCTGTTGCAACTTTTGTTAGAGATATGCTGTAAAAGCTATGTTTTGCAGATTTTAACGATTCCATTTTGATCTGGCCATCATGTTTCAGTCAAAGTACATATGTCTGCAGTTTATTTATTTATGCAAATCATACTCCATGTCTTATATTGAGATAGTGTGGTTCGAAGAGTTTCGAACAGAAAGATCACCTATCAGTTCCTTATAAGACTAAACTATTCGTTCACAGTCTAGACAGGCAATGAGACCCCTCTTTGGAAAAAGGCTGTAGTGTATTCTTGATTCAGTTGGACTTTGACTGAAGAATTGCACTAGCACTTATGTTAAGTGTTGAACAGGACCACGGAAGGATAAGGTTATGAGACTCACTGATCGTTGTTGTAACCTAGACCTTCAGTGATTGATGCGTTCTCTTAAGTTGTAAGATAATATAAAATAGACATATTGTTACAC
>CACSLK010027813.1:4852306-4863494 GCA_902706635.1 Striga hermonthica | reverse complement strand
AGTGATTCCTATTTTATTAGGATGACATACGAAGTATTTTGGTAAGTAAGAATAATTATATGATGTGCTATTATAAATTATTTATGGTCACTATGTTCCAGTACGCTGGATTGATGACGTCCCCGAAATGAGCTAAGGAATGTACATTATGTTAAACCCTGCAGGTAGACGATTGTCTGACATAATGGTTAAGGATCTGAGTGGTACTAATTTCATAAATGAATAAAAAGTTGATTAATTATTTTGTCAGTAATTTAATTTATCAACAAACGTTATATCTTAAACATAGGGAGGTAAATCGATCAATCAGATTAATATTATTTAATATAAAGGCTCGATTTTATTGGTAAAATAGTGGCTAAATGGGGAGAGCAATAATATTACTCTAGTGGGATGTATTATTATTTAATTCCATTTAAATAGGAATTAATTTTATTCCATATTAATTAATTTAATTAGGAAGATAATATTCCTACTAGAATCTTCTCTAGTGTTAGGAGACTAAGGAGTCTTCTAGTGGTCTGGGCATAAGCCCAGTCTAAGGCATCTCAGGATTTGGGGTAGTCCAGCACACGTGCTGAGAACCGATACTGATAAGTTGGAACCGAGAACAGAAGTAAGGCTGCTTGTGGGATATCCTAAGGAAACAAAAGGTGGTCTATTTTATAGTCCCGAGGACCAGAAAATATTCGTTAGCACGAATGCTAGGTTCTTGGAAGAAGACTATGCCTTAGATCATAAGTCCAGTAGTAGACATGTCCTCGAGAAGTTAAAAGGAGTGAGTACTTCAATACCGAGTGCGCTAGATGTTATACCACAAAGTACTACAACACGTATCGCTGATGATGCACCTGAGCAGGGAGTACCTCGTCATAGTGGGAGGGTTGTCCGGCAGCCCGAACGGTTCATGTGTCTGAGAGAGTCTTCTGAGCCCGTCCTGGACATTCTTGAATCTGACCCATGGACATACAATAAGGCACTCCATGATCGGGACGCAGAGTCTTGGCAAAAGTCGATGAAATATGAAATAGGGTCAATGGACTCTAATCAGGTCTTGGATCTTGTAGAGCCACCCAATGGCGTTCGCGCCATTGGATGCAAGTGGGTCTATAAGAGAAATAGAGGAGCAGATGGAAAGGTTGAGACCTTCAAAGCTAGGCTTGTTGTGAAAGGGTACACTCAGAAAGAAGGGATCGATTATGAGGAAACCTTTTCGCCGGTAGCCATGCTCAAATCCATCAGGATTCTCTTGGTTGTAGCCGCTCATATGGATTATGAGATTTGGCAGATGGATATTAAGACCGCTTTCCTTAACGGGAATTTGGACGAGGATATCTATATGCATCAACCAGAAGGATTCATTGCAAAGGGTCAAGAGCATCTGGTCTGCAAGCTGAAGAGGTACATTTATGTGCTGAAGCAGGCTTCGAGGTCTTAGAACATCCGTTTTGATGAGGTTGTCCAATCGTATGGATTTACCCAATGTCCGGATGAGCATTGTGTGTACAAGAAAAGTGATGGAAACGTGGTGGTGTTTCTAGTGTTGTACGTGGATGACATTCTTCTTATTGGAAACAGTGTGAAGATGTTATCAGACGTAAAGGTATGGTTATCCGACCAGTTTAATATTAAGGATTTGGGAGAAGTAGGACATGTTCTCGGAATCAAGGTCATTCGGGACCGAGAGAAGAGAAAGTTGTGCCTCTCTCAATCCACATACATAGACACTGTCCTAAAGCGTTTCAACATGCAGGATTCCAAGAAAGGGGATTTACCCTCCGACATGGAATACCTCTATCTAAGAAGATGTCCCCGAAGACACCTCAAGAGGTAGAGTACATGAAGGCAGTTCCTTATGCATCGGCAGTAGGAAGCCTCATGTATGCTATGTTGTGCACACGACCTGATATTTGTTATGCCATGGGCATGGTAGCAAGATATCAGAGTAATCCAAGACCAGAACATTGGTCTGCGGTAAAGCATATACTCAAGTACCTACGTACGACTAAGGAGTACATGTTGATTTACCAGGCAGATTAATTGCTTCCGTTAGGTTACACCGATTCTGACTTCCAGGCATACTGGGATGAAAGCAAGTCAACCTTAGGGCTTGTGTTTACTTTAGGAGGAAGAGCCATAGTATGGAAAAGTGTCAAGCAGAAATGCATGGCAGACTCAATCATGGAGGCTAAGTATGTAGCAGCCTCAGAGGCAGCGAAAGAAGCTGTCTGGCTCAGGAATTTTCTCCTCGACCTTGATGTGGTACCGAGTTTTCCCACTGCGATTACAGTGTTCTGTGATAACAGCGGAGCAGTAGCAAATTCGAAGGAGCCACGGACTCATAAAGTGAGTAAACACATAGAGCGCAAGTACCACCTGATACGAGAAATTGTTGAACGAGGGAAAGTAGTTGTTGCCAAGATACAGTCAGAGGACAACCTAGCAGATACTTTTACGAAGATCCTACCGGTGAAAGTCTTTACAAGACAAGTAGAAGGAATGGGAGTCAGATGTTAGGGCGTCATAGTAGACTAGTCTTTGAGAATTAGATTGAAAGAAATTGTGGTTAGTTTGTATAGCCATGAGCTTATCAAGCATAAGTGAGAGATTGTTAGAGATATGTTGTAAAAGCTATGTTTTGCAGATTCTATCGATTCCATTTTGATCTGGCCATCATGATTCAGTCAAAGTAAATATGTTTTCAGTTTATTATTTATGTAAATCATACTCCATGTCTTATATTGAGATAGTGTGGTGTGAAGTGTTTCGAACAGAAAGATCATCTATCAGTTCCTTATAAGACTAAACTATTCGTTCATAGTCTAGACAGGCAGTGAGAGCCCTCTAGGAAAAAGACTGTAGTGTATTCTTGATTCAGTTGGTCTTTGACTGAAGAATTACACTAGCACTTATGTTAAGTTTTGAACAAGACCACGGAAGGACAAGGTTATGAGACTCACTGATCGTTGTTGTAACCTAGACCTTCAGTGATTGATGCATTCTCTTAAGTTGTAAGATAATATAAAATAGGCATATATATTTATCACTTATTTATTTGATTTACCAAGTGATTCCTACTTTATTAGGATTACATACGATGTATTTTGGTAAGTAAGAATAATTATATGATGTGCTATTATACATTATTTATGGTCACTATGTTCCAATGCGCTGGATTGATGACGTCCCCAAAATGAGCTCAGGAATGTACGTTATGTTAAACTCTGCAGGTAGACGATTGTCTGACATAATGGTTAAGGATCTGAGTGGTACTAATTTCGGAAATGAATAAGAAGTTGATTAATTATTTTGCAGTAATTTAATTAATCAACAGACGTTATATCTTAAACATAGGGAGGTAAATCGATCAATCGCATTAATATTATTTGATCATGGAGGCTCGATTTTATTGGTAAAATAGTGGCTAAATGGAGAGAGCAATAATATTACTTTAGTGGGATGTTTTATTATTTAATTCTATTTAAATAGGAATTAATTTTATTCCATATTAATTAATTTAATTAGGAAGATAATATTCCTACTAGAATCTTCTCTAGTGTTAGGAGACTAAGGAGTCTTCTAGAAGATGAAGATTAGTAGGAGAAATATTTCCTACATTGGATTATTAATTGGAATAGAATTAGGTTTCTTAATTAAGAATTAATTTTATTCCATGATTACTAATTTAATTAGGAAAAATATTCCTACTAGAATCTTCTCTAGTGTTAGGAGACTAAAGAGTCTTCTAGAAGAGTTAGATTAGTAGGAGATTTCTTTCCTACATTGGATTAGTATTTGAAGTAGAATTAGAATTCCTAGGCCTAATGGGATAAGCCCATATTTAACACTTCCTTAAGTCCCTAATGGAGCCTATAAATACACCATGTCCCAATCTCTCCCAAAAAGTTTATGTTGGCCGATTTTTTCACCTCCACATACGTGAGAAATAGCATTGTTCGAGAGTTAGGGAGATTCAATTAAACGCTCCACCAAGTTTAATCGAAGTAGGTGTTTAGGTAATCCGTTAGAAGGCTTTTTGGTACAATATACTCAAGCCTTTTATCATATATATTTCCGGCCACCTCTCTCAGCCGACCGCCGCCCATCGCCGCCGTCGACCACCACCGAAAAACCATTGTCGCCGCTCATTACTGCCGGAAGCTTCCCAGTGCCCAGCCGCACGCAGCCGCAAGCCAGCAGCCACCACCGCGGGCCGCTAACGAGGCACGCGAGTTCCCAGTGCTCCCTACCTATTCGCGCATCGCCACTGCACGTTCGCGCTTGATCGTTGTCGCCGATCGCGAGGTCCCAGTGCCCGTCTTCTACGCGCGCGACATTCCTCGCACACCCAGGCAACCCGCCAGCGCGCCCGCATGACCCCAGACGCCAACGCCTATCCGCAGCGGTGTAGGAGTCCCGCCCCGCGTGCGCGCACATGCCCCAGCGCATCGCCAGTGCCCGTTCGCGAGTCCCACCAGCCTCGCGTCCTGCCCAGTGCCTGACGCGCACTTGCATGAGCCCGTGACTGCTGCTAGCGTTCATCCGCGCGTGACCAGCACCAACGACCGAGACCCGCGACCGAGCTGCCCGCAGCACTAACTCCGAGACCCGAGCCACCGTGCGTCCGAGCTTCGTTTGACGTGTCGATTAGAATCGAGTAAAGGCCAAATCTATCCGCCCATTAGATTGTGGTATTCAAATGAACTACACCAACGGTACTCTACATCGTCTCAGAGTCGGCAAAAATTTTAAAAGGTAAACGTCCATATCCTAACTATAGATTCCGCTGCATTAGGATTTATTTCGATAAGTTCATCACATTGCATGTTCTTTGATGTTCCTCATAGAACCCCAACTGTTAGAGGTATGCTGTAAAAGCTATGTTTTGCAGATTCTATCAATTCCAATTTGATCTGGCCATCATGTTTCTGTCAAAGTACATATCTTTGCAGTTTATTTATTTATGCAATACATACTCCATGTCTTATATTGAGGTAGTGTCGTTCGAAGTGTTTCGAAAAAAAGATCACCTATCGGTTCCTTATAAGACTAAATCATTCGTTCACAGTCTAGACTGACAGTAAGACCCCACTTGGAAAAAGACTGTAGTGTATTCTTGATTCAGTTGGTCTTTGACTGGAGAATTACACTAGCACTTATGTTAAGTGTTGAACAGGACCGCGGAAGGCAAAGGTTATGAGACTCACTGACCATTGTTGTAACCTCGTCCTTCAGTGATTGATGCATTCTCTTAAGCCGTAAGATAATATAAAATAGGCATATATTTTTATTTCTTATTTATTTGATTTACCAAGTGATTCCTATTTTCCTAGGATGACATACGAGGTATTTTGGTAAGTAAGAATAATTATATGATGTGCTATCATAAATTATTTATGGTCACTATGTTCCAGTGCGCTGGATTGATGACATCCCCGAAATGAGCTCAGGAATGTACGTTATGTCAAAACCCCGCAGGTAGACGATTGTCTGACATAATGGTTAAGGATCTGAGTGGTACTAATTACGAAAATGAATAAGAAGTTGATTAATTACTTTGTCAGTAATTTAATTAATCAACGGACGTTATATCTTAAACATAGAGAGGTAAATCGATCAATCGGATTAATATTATTTAATCATGGAGGCTCAATTTTATTGGTAAAATAGTGGCTAAATGGGGAGAACAATAATATTACTCTAGTGGGATGTTTTATTATTTAATTCTATTAAATAGGAATTAATTTTATTCCATATTAATTAATTAATTAGGAGAATAAAATTCCTACTAGAATCTTCTCTTGGGATTAGGAAACTTGGGAGTCTTCTAGAAGATGGAGATTAGTAGGAAATATATTTTCTACATTATATTATTAATTGGAGTAAAAATAGGTTTCCTAAATTAGGAATTAATTTTATTCCATGATTATTAATTTAATTAGGAAAGGTATTCCTACAAGGATCTCCTCTAGTGTTAGGAGACTTAGGAGTCTTCTAGAAGATGGAGATTAGTAGGAGATTTCCTTCCTACATTAAATTAGTATTGGAGTAGAATTAGGATTCCTAGGCCTAATGGAATAAGCCCATATTTAGCACCTCCTTAAGGTCCCTAATGGAGCCTATAAATACAACGTGTCCCAACCTCTCCTACAGTGATGTTGTCCGATTTTTCTCTTCTACATACATGAGAGAATAACATCGTTCGAGAGTTAGGGAGATTCGATTAAATGCTCCACCATGTTTAATCAAAGTAGGTGTTTAGGTAATCCGTTAGAAGGCTTTTGGGTACAATTTATTCGAGCCTTTATACATATATATTTCCGGTCACTTTCTCCAGCCGACCGCCGCCGTCCGCCACCGTCAACCGCCGCCGGGAGCCAGCCAGGCCCAGCCGATCGCTACCGCGAGCAACCGCCCGTGACCGCGCCCAGCCAGGCCCAGTCCCTGCTCCAAGCAGCGACCACCATCGACGTCCGCGAGCTCCCAGCATGGCCTGTCTGCTTCTGATCCACCATTGCTGCCAGTCGACCATCGCGCACGACCCCAGCGACGCCCGTATGCTCGTTGATCGTTCCCAGTGCGCGACCGTCACGCGCGCACCATCCGAGCGCGCCCCTGCTGCCTTGCTCTGCACGCCACGTGTTCCCAGACGCCCAGCGCTAGTCCACGTAGGCCTAGGAGTCCCGGCGCACGTCCGCGACACGTACGCCAGCGTTCACCCGCGCATCCCAACAGTCCCGCACGTACGTCCAGCGCCCAACGCTCCCCGCCAGTGATCCGCACGTCATGCTAGCAGTCCGCGCATGCTGTCTGCGATCCGCGTACGCGCACGCTGTCCGCGCCTGACACACACGAGCTGCCCGCTGCACCCGACGATCGAGACCAAGCCACCGTGTGATCAAAGCCTCGTTTGATGTGTCGATTAGAATCGACTAAAGGCCAAACCTATCCTCCTATTAGGTTGTGGTGTTCAGACGAACTTCATCAACGGTACTCTATATCGTCTCAGAGTCGGCAAAAATTTTAAAAGGTAAACGTCCATATCCTAACTATAGATTCCGCTGCGTTAGGATTTATTTTGATAAGTTCAATACTGTGCATGTTGTTTGACGTTCCTAACAGAACCCAACAACTGGTATCAGAGCCCAGGCTTAATGCAAACTCGTGCACAGTTTGAATTTTGGACTTTGCCTGTGTACATGAATTATGTGCGTACGGACGCAGTGGCATAGTAGATTAGAAATTGCAATAAGTTTTTGCAGGTTTTCGAATCCGACTATTATGGCCCGTATGTATGGATTTTAATTCATGTTGAATGTATGTTGTTTTTAAAGCCTTGGACATGTCAAGGAATTTTTGGGTTGGTGAATGCTTGTAATAAATTATTCGCGCGGTTGGACACTGCATAGTTTATTGCTTTCATAGAAACTCATGTACGGCTTCTACGTGGGTCATAGGATGAATTATGTAATTGTTGTTTATATTATTCGTTATTGATACGGCGGGCGTGGACCAACCTTGACGGGGCGAGGCGATAAACACGTACACGGATGCCATGGTGATGATCCAATGACGACTTTCTCGGAGACAACCAATTCAGTGGGAGTCACTGCGAAAGGGAGTTCCAATACCTGAAACGGAGGACACACTCAACAAGGACAGGACTGTGTTTTCTCCGTAACATTGGAGATTTATTAATGGCCATGATAGTTGGATTATAGTTCCTAGTTTATTATTGCTCATTAATCATGCATGTTTTATGTGATTGCTTATGTGCAAATACAAACATGTTTTCGAAAATCCCATAAAATAAAAATTATATTAAGTGTGTAATGGGTTGAAATAAATTACATCCAAGGCCTCCATTATAGGTTTGTCAGTGAAGTGATTTAATTCGATCCCAAAGGACGTTTTATTTCACAGTTCACAAGGACGAATCTCCTTCGGGATGGTTATAGTGAGCTAGTTCAAAAGCGTACGGGTCACACAAAGGTGGACGTATAATTTTGGTAGTAAACTTAGTACCAATTAATGGGTTACACTTAAAGTGCAAATAATTAAGATAGTCCCAAAGGATAAGGTCGTTTTTATTCTTTTATAAAGTTAATTGCGTTGGCCAAAAGATGAAACCGACTATTAGTTAAGTATTGGTCGTCAGTATGTTAAGCTAATGGGATTTATCCTTCCTCTTGCGAATGTTTGAACCGTAGACGTCCACACTCCGTGGCCTGCGGGGATTCAGTGTTTTGAGGTGTTGGTGAATTTATTTGAATATTGTTACATGGGATCAATATTTGATGTATAAATTCAAAACTACTTGACTGAGTAAAGACTATGTTAGCATGATCCCAGGAATTCAAAATGTCTTTCAATTCGTTGTCCGTAATTCTCAAAGAAAACATACTTGTTGTTCCCAATTATATTGACTGGAAAAGGAACTTGGATATTGTGTTAACTACTGAAGGGTACAAATTTGCTACTGTTGAGGCTTGTCTGGCTGTGCCTGCTGACAATGCACCAAACCAAGAGAAAGAGGAGTATGCTCAGTGGAAAAAGGCTGACGAGATGGCGAAGTGTTACATCTTGGCATCTTTGTCAAATGTACTTCAACATCAACATCAGTCTATGAACACTGCAGCAGAGATGCTTCTCAATCTCAAGGAGTTATTTGGTCATCAGTTGCGGGCTGCCCGATAAGAAGCCATGAGGGTTCTGATGAACATGACCATGCGCGAGGGCACTCCCGTAAGGGAACGTGTTCTTGCTATGATGGCCCAGCTGAATTAGCTGGAGGTTCTTGGGGCTTTTATTGATGGGGAAACCCAGGTCGATATAGTGCTGCAGCCTTTGCCGAAGAGCTTCAAGCAATTCCGATTGAATTACAACATGAATAATATGTTGATGACTTTTCTGGAACTTGTCTCTGAACTTCAGTCGGCAGAGGGCCTGTTTCGTCAGAAGACCCAAGCTATGGTGGCCCAGCGGGGAGAAGCTTCCACTTCTAGGGCTCCTAAGGGCAAGAAGAGGAAGAAGTCCGCAGGAAAAGGCAAGGCGGTCATGACTGACGCGCAACCTCGACAAAAAGCAAAGAAGTCGAAAGGCAAATGCCACAATTGCCAGCAGAAAGGACATTGGAAGGAAAAATGTCCTTTCCCCAAGTAGTCCAATAAAGGTACACCTTTTGCTTTAGTCGTTGAAACATGTTTAGCGGTGTTATCTACCAGTACCTGGTGTGTAGATACAGGGGCCACTGATCATGTCTGCAATTCATTGCAGGGGTTCCAGGAAACCAAGCGACTTAGGGAAGGAGAAGTTACCATCTACTTGGGCGATGCTAGTAGAGCGTCAGCAGTTGCAGTGGGAGACGTCTATTTAGATTTTGGCTTAGATAGGTTTCTAGTTTTGAAAGATTGTCTTTATGTTACTTGTTTTAGAAAGAATTTGATTTCAGTTTCTAAGTCGTTTATGAACCGTTTTTCCGCTACGTTTGATAATAAAGTTGTTATTCGTTTTGGCAAAAAGTTCATTAGTTGACAACCTATACATTCTAGAATCTAAGTCATCTCCACTGCAACAGAAACAATTACTTAATTCATCATCTAATCTAAATAAGAGAAAAGAACCTTCTAAAATGAACAAAACATATCTTTGGCATCTAAGACTTGGTCATATTAACCTTAGGAGGATTCAAAGGTTGGTAGCAGACGGGATTGGGGTCGTTAGAAGTTGAGGCTTTTCCAACTTGTGAGTCTTGCCTGAAGGTAAAATGACTAAGAGGGTATTTAGTTCAAAGGGGCATAGAGCCGAAGATGTGTTAGGGCTAGTTCATTCCGATCTATGTGGTCCTATGAGTATTCAAGCGAGAGGTGGTTTCGAGTACTTCGGTAGGTTTATCGATGATTACTCGAGATATGGGTACATTTTCCTTCAGCACCGCAAGTCTTGTAACACCCCGCCTTATCGTGAAATCAGAGTGCGTAAATTTCGCAAAGTTATTTAAAAATAAAATCTTTTAATTTGCGAAAACTGGTCCGGGGTGCTACCGTAAAACGTGACTTATTCTGAGAAACCGTTATTTTAAATTTTTAACAAAAATCTACGATTTACTGAAAAACATTAATTATCCGAAGGTCTGATCAAAAGATAAGTTCGTCATAAGCAAAGTCAGCAGAAACGTCGCATCATCAAAATATATACAATCACATGCATAAAAGTCATGAATCATCCGTCATCTCACGCCCCCGTCCCGACATCCTGACCTGAAAAACATGATAAAAGTGGGTCGTGAGCACTATAACACTATGCTCCGTGGAAACTCATACTTATGTAAACAGTGAAAATAATAACAATATCATAATCCTGGTATATAAATAACCTGAACATGAAACCGGTAATAACATGAACATGAATCTGATATCATCACGTGAATGTGAACCATGACCGTTACCTCATCTGTCGGCACAAACTAATGTCGGACACCATGTGCACACTCTAGTGGGCAGATTAGGCCACTAGAACCCAGAATGGACCGGCGACCATTCCGAGCGAATACTGAATGTACATACCTCAAACATGGTAGCGATATTATAATCAATGTAGTACTTAGTCTGAGTCCCCACCTGATCCGTAAAACTGAAGGTAGTGCTGATGCCTGATCAAACTGAAATATAATATAAACAATTACTACTGACTATGCTCAGACTGTTAAATTAACTGATTAATTATGTTAAGATGCTCTATTGAACGTGACATAACATTTGGACTTAACCGGTATAACCGGAACTGATCTGACATGAACTGATCGAACATGAATTTACTTAACTGAACTAGTCTCGGAATTTTAACTGAAAATGATACTGAAATCAAGAACCGGGGCTAAAACTATGAAATATGGACTGAACCGGTCCAGCCGGTCTGAACCGGTCTGGACCGGACTGCCAGTAGGCTGAACCGGGCAGTCGGGTGCTGACTCGGCAAGCAGCCTGCCGAGTGCTGCGCACATGGGCGCTGCCTGGCAGCTGCGGGCGCTGGCTAACTCACTGGCTGGCTGCCAGCGGCACTGGGTAAAGCCACGCGTGTTGATGCGCGCTGGTGCGCTGCTGAGGTGCCGCTGGGCCTGGCTGGGTCGCGAGCGTGCACTGGTGCGACGCTGGCGCTGAACTGGACGCTGCCCCGCGCTATGTGCGTG
>CACSLK010027813.1:4809413-4827094 GCA_902706635.1 Striga hermonthica | reverse complement strand
TTTTGTACAATTTAACTGAACATGGCCGTGGCGAGCGCACCTTGCGCCGCCGACGGCGTTAGGCCGTCTTTCGACCGAACCCACTTTTCTCTCGGCAATCCATGCATGTCCAAACATAAAACATGATTTACTGAATAAAATAGCATGAAGTGCTCGAGGAACTTGAACTTAACCTATTGGACTCACATGCACGGCCCGTGGTGCGCTACATGCGCGACCACCTCCCATGGCCGAACTACTGAGCAACATGAACATTAATCGAGCAACATAATACAACTGAACATGATATTGAATAATAAGGCTGATTATATAACAATTACTCGAAAGAGTGTTGATTCTCACATGACCATGACTAACCTACACTACACGCACGGCCGAAGCAAATGAACATGATTAAATAAATTGGAGATAACATGACTTAACAAAGGTAAGCTGAGGTTACCTCCTTAACTCTCAGTTGATCGCCCTAAATGATCAAAACAACCGAAGCCTCTGGCGGTACTACGCTTCTCGTCGTGCGATGCGCGTGCGGTAGGCGTGTGCGTGCGTTGCTTCTTGCTAAGCTTGATATGCTAGAACTTGGGAAATTTCTCTAACTCTCACTCTCTCAATATACTAATATAGGAGCTGAAGGTGATGTGAAAAATCAGCCCCAAACACTCCTTATATACTTGAACCGAATGGATGGAAAAATTTGTGGGATGAGGTGTTGTTTTGTTGTCTCCACCATAACTTAACACTTGCTAATTTCTTATAGGTTAAAAAGTGATTAGTCACCCCTTAATCTCTCTTAACTTGACATGTATAATGGCTTAAAAAGGAAGGAAATTTATTTCCTTCATGCTAAGTAATGACTTACGGCAATTGAAATAAATTGGAAAATCCGTACAGCTTTTGAGCAATTTCGTGTGATTAATTGATAATTAATCACTTCATTATGTTTAATTATCTAATTAAACATAATGCTTAATTACCAAAATTATTCCGAACGTAAACGGAACGTCAAAAATAATTTCGGGTAATGTCGACTGAAATAATTAATTCCGAAAATAACAATCAACAACGTTATAATATCGGAACTAAGACATGGTTTATATTAATAAACTGGCGGGATATTACAAGTCTGAATGCTTTGAGAAGTTCTTAGAATATAAGGCAGTTGTGGAGAAGCAGTTAGGAAAAAGTATTAAGTCATTACGATCAGATCGTGGTGGCGAATATCTCTCGAATGAATTTAGGAGCTACTTGACGGATAATGGGATTACGTCCCAGCTAACTGCGCCTGGCACGAGAATGGCGTAGCAGAACGGAGGAACAGGACTCTTATGGAAATGGTTAGGGCAATGATGAGTTATAGTAGTTTACCAGATTCGTTTTCGGGATATGCCCTAGAAACAGCGGTATACATTCTGAATAGAGTACCTTCAAAATCAGTACCGTCTACACCATTGGAGTTGTGGTCTGGGCATAAGCCTAGTCTAAGGCATCTCAGGATTTGCTGCCTATCGACCATCGCGCACGACCCCAGCGACGCCCGTCTGCTCGCTGATCGTTCCCAGTGCGCGACCGTCATGCGCGCACCATTCGAGCACGCCCCTGCTGCCTTGCTCAACACGCCGCGTGTTCCCAGACGCCCAGCGCTAGTCCGTGTAAGCCTAGGAGTCCCGGCGCACGTCCGCGACACGCACGCCAGCGTTCACCTGCGCATCCCAACAGTCCCGCGCGTACGCCCAGCACCCGACGTGCCCCGCCAGTGATCCGCATGTCACGCTAGCAGTCCGCGCACGCTGCCTGCAATCTGCATACCCGCACGCTGTCCGCGCCCGACGCGCACGAGCTGCCCGCTGCACCCGACGACCGAGACCAAGCCACCGTGTGATCAAAGCCTCGTTTAACGTGTCGATTAGAATCGACTAAAGGCCAAACCTATCCGCCCATTAGGTTGTGGTTTTCAGACGAACTTCATCAACGGTACACTACATCGTCTCAGAGTCGGCAAAAATTTTAAAAGGTAAACGTCCATATCCTAATTATAGATTCCACTGCGTTAGGATTTATTTCGATAAGTTCAATACTGTGCATGTTGCTTGACATTCCTAACAGAACCCAACACCAACAACCACCCACAAAAGTCACAAAGAGCCAAACTCAATCTGCACCTGCACCTACACCTACAAAGAGAAAAGGGAGTCAGACCACCGGGCAAAGTTCTGTTGCAACTTCACCCACAAGACTTACAAGAAGCCAAAGTGTATCTGCAACTACACCTACAAGGATAACAAGAAGTCAGTCCAAAGGTCTTACACCTACCAAGGAATTGTTGCCAAAAAGGACCCAAAAAGTTGTGAACAAGAGCAAGACATTGGGTTTGAAGAGGAAACTAGAGGTATTAATAATACTCATTTTCTTGTGATTTTTTCCCTATGTGTTTCAATCTGTTGAAATGATATCATTTTATTATTCTATTAATAGGTGTCCAGGAAACATAATCCATTAACTCAAGGTCCAAGCTTTTCAACAGCAAAAGGACCAGTTGTGAACAAGCAGGTGGTGCAATCTCAGCCTGAACCAGAGATATTGGGAACATATAGGGTTACTAGGAGTTAGTTCTTTTGATAATTGTTGTGGATTTTGGAACTGTAATGGTTGTGGTTGGTAGCTTTTGGATTTAATGGCTGGTTTTGGATATATTATGGTTAGTTTTTGAACTCATATTGGATGTGGTTTTGAACTCAGATACAATGGTTGTTAGTTTGTGGTTTGGTCATCTATTTTGGTTGTTGACTTGGTTGTTGGCATTGTAAAAACCTGTTGGGAATATTGTTGGAATGGAAGGATTATGGCTCTTACATAATGTGCAATTTCTGTGTTGTGTTATGCCCTTGTAAAAACCTTTTGGTCATCTATTGTTTTCTTATTTCTGTTATACACACAGCAATTCACACATCATGTAAAAACATGTTACTAAATTTCTAAAGAAAGTCATCTGCAAACAACTAATGCAAAATGATATCAACAGATACAAAAAGACATCAACACTGTATATATTTGACCCACCAAAATGGTGTTTGATTATAACCAAAAGAGTTTGAACAACACACATAAGCATTTCCATTACAGAACCACAAATACAAAAGACATCAACACGACCTAATACAAAAGAGAACCACAAATCTAAAAGCTTAGAAAACACTACATCATGCAATATATGATCACCCAAGATATCAGAATTACAATCCACAACCAACGCTCACGAGCATTTTTTCTCTTCAAAAACAATTCAAGATAGACCCTTTCTTCCATGACATTTTCAATACAAGCTCCAGCCACTTTCAAATCTGATTGAAGTTTCTTCACATGAGATTGAAGTTTCTTCACATCAGCTTCCAACCTCATGACTTCTACTTCAAACATTTGAGCTTCACCCTCAAATCTGTTGGCACGTTTTAAACGGCCGGGAATGATTTCACGAGCTCTAGGGCACAAAGGTGGTTCAATCCATGAAAAAAAATACACAACCACCATCATCCTACCCTCAGATAAAGAAACATATTAATTTAAGGAAATCTATGGTTTATTGAATTCGCCATATTTTTGGAATTAGGGTTCACTGAATTTGCCCAAAATTGATAAATTAGGGTTAATCACTTACTCGATTTTTTGCGCAAGTAATGTATCTTCTTCCTGGATTTTGAACACTCCACGATGTTTTCGTCACAACATTCATCCCACAATTTCATAGTTGAGCCATCGCCTCTGTTTGTCTCCAAGCTCCGCCGGTGAAGAAGAAAAAGAAAGAAAGAAGGGTGGAATGACAAATTCGCGCCTTATTGTTATATAAATCTGCTAAGACGATGAAATGACACTCAAATATGGTCGAACGCTCGCTTTTCTGGTGGAAAATGACCGGAGGTTGCGATACAGGCAAAGCCGTGTATTAAATATTGCAATATAGTACAAAAAATTCTTTAGGTTGCAAAATCCAAATTCGCGAATAGTACATGTTGCAAAAAATTAGTTACCCAATAAATTTGTAGTCTTCATGAAAGTTATAGGTTTGTCGATTAGCTTTCTAATCAGATAAGATTCATGCTGAGGTGTTTTCTGTAGCTCGAGTTGTGTTTATATGAATGTAGATATACATGAGATAAGGTTTAATACCATGGCAGAATCTGATGCTTAAATGTTAACTGTTTTTACACTACCTTAATGATCTTATCTGCTTTTGTGTTCTAAATGAAAGTTGTAGGTGCATGCCTTAAATATAATTTAAGATTTGAATCAAGTCATTTGATGGTCTGTAGCAAGAGTTAGAGTCAATTTACTGAAGTGTTGTTTGTATCTTGTTTTGGTTTCTGGCAGATTTCATGACTCGCATGTTATGTGTTTAAATTTATTGATAATGTAATTATTTGCCAATGTGCTCTTCAGCAAAGTTGTAGATAATTGTATTGGCTGCATTTTGGTTTTGAATCTCATTAAAATCATGTCTATAGCTCTAGTATCTAGTAAATACTCAAGGTGGTCGGTTGCATATTATCAGATTTTAACTCCTACTTTATTTTGAATGATTTCTGAATTATCACCTACTAAATGACCTTATTTTTTTCGGTGTCTTCATAAGAATTTTAGATGCATGTCTTAGGATTCTAATGCAACTTGAATCATGTTCATGTGATTTATGTGCTGCAAGTGGTGTCGATTTCAAAATCGCTGCCTGGGTTAGGTTTTGAAAATCTTACGTGGTGTTTTCGGAAATGGAATTTCCTTGATTAAATGCATGCTTAAATGCTAATGTGAGCTTATTTGGACTAAGTGATTGTTATGATTAGTTGTTCATGGGTGGACTAGTCATTTATAGGTTATTTTATTAAATTTAGGTGCTAGATGAGCCGAGCTCGCCGCCTACATCTACTTTGTGATATTTATCGCTTCGGTAACCAGGTGGGTACAATTTGTTGTATCTATAATTATCGCACTTGTTATTTCATATAAATTTTCGTTTTGATAGTGCCATTGATGAATGCATAAACAGTGAGAGGTCGCCTGCCCGTTTGCCTAGTCGGGAGGTGGACACCCTGAACCGTTTGCCTAGTCAGGAGGGGAAAAAAGCTCCACTGTCTTCCGGAAAGGATCCCTTTGCTTATGTCGAGCTAGGGAGGGAAGGTTTCCGGTTACTTCTTTGCCGATGTCTGATCGGAAGGTTGTTGTATGTACATAGGAGGTTTGTGATAGGGCCGTATAGGGAGTAGACATGGATTCTATGCATACCTTATTTATGGTTTTGAATCTTTATGCGAGATATACTGTGCAATATTGGTGAGCATGATGGTTTTGCTCACCCTCATTGTTGTTTTCCTCTTGTTTCTGCTTCCTATCTTTAGGTTGAGCATGGTTGGCGGCGACAGCGAGAGACGAGCAAGTGGTGGTCACTGGATTGTCGTGTCATTTGCTTCCGCTTTACTTATCTATGTTGGATTGTTTATTATTATTCTTCCGGCTTATTTATTTTGAACATTTTGGACCATTGGATCATGTTGAATCACTTAGTTGTTTTTGTGGAGAGTTAGGTACAAGTTGATTTGATTTTCAAACTGTTAGTTTATGCATGTGTAGGTTCTTTATGTTTATTTCTTTCGTTTATTGTTTGTTAGTAGTTCAGTAGCGCCCCTTAATGTTTAATGTTTTTAATTTGATAACTTGTGAAAAATTTACTCTGATTTTTATAAATAAATTTGGACTCTTTAAATTAAAAAGGGGCGTTACAGTATGGTATCAGAGCTAGTCTGCGTTTCTATAGACTATCTCTAGTGTTAGTATGCTTAAGGACCATTGACCACTCACTTTCGTCTCATTGCGCCAGTCCGAGGTATGAGTTTGTTGTTTTATTTATTTTATATGGGGCTTAGGACTATCCACCTTTGTGGTAATTCGAATTCTAGTGTTTAGTGGTAAACTCTAGAAATTTTCTCGCTATAAGTTTCGAGTTAGCACTTTGAGCAAGCTATCTCGTTGATAGTTGAGATTTGCGCATATGCACCATAGCTTTTTTGGTGACCAATGTCAGGATGCCTTATTGGGATTAGACAACCGAGAAGTTCCGAATGTGTGGGATCACTGGAACGTCTGGGGCAGCTGACAAGTGTACCGGAGGAGTAGTGGTGGAATCCAATCATTGAAGTGCGATGATAGGGATTTAAAGCTTCGAACGAGTTGTCAACCGATGCCGAAAAATTCTGTGGATCGATGGAGTATTGATAACGTGAATTCTCGAGGATGGCGAATTCTCGAGGAAAGCAATGGCTACTTTTATTATGAACATTGACCGCGAAGGCTGACAGTGTGACGGAATGACTCCGTAAACTCAAGTGGATCTAGCGTACTGTTTACGCAGAGTCCTAATTCGACCATTCTGTTATCATTCGCTGTACCGACTACTAGAGTTGAGGCCAGAAGATGATCGTGCCATTTCATTTCAAGTGCGAATGAAGAAGAATCATCACCGAGGAATAATTCCCTTGGAGCTGCCATGATTGCATATAGTGGACAACTGACCTAGAAATCGAGATCGTGTGTTGGCTATTAACTTCCCATTTCTGTGTGCTATCTTTTAATCGGTTGTGCAATTTTTGTGTTTTATGTGTGGAGCTAACTTTTTTAGAGGCTTTGTGTACAAATAAGGATAAGCAATCTGTTTTCTGCTAGATCATATTTGTTGCAAGGGTCGTGTTCTGTTTGCGATAACTCCGAGTCCGTGTACTCGAAAATACAAATGTTATTCCAATCCTCTATGGTATCGTAACCTGAAGGCCAATGATGGTCATTTATCAGGTTGTGATCGACTCGTATGTGACACTAGAGATGGTTTACCCTGAACTGGAGTCGTTGATGATTGCAAATAAAGTGTTGTACCTTAAAAGATTATGAAGGATCTTTTAAGGAGGGTAGTGGAGCCTGGAGTAAGTGCATTATGAAGCGTAGAGCCACCTATATTCTCGAACTTACGTCTCGTTATAAATTTTGACAAGTTTTCAATCTTTTCTTTCTTTTTGGCCTTTGGGAGAAATCTTTCACTTCATTGGACATTTGCAAAACCTTTGAAAATCCTTGTCTTTGTTTTCTTGTTCGCTTGGAGTTTCGAGATCAAGTTTTACGAGCTGATGTACCAACTAAGACAAGTGTTTCCAGCTTTCTGCTTGACTTATATCATTCTTTTAGTTGTGTTTGGGTATTCCATTCATCCGAACCAATTAATTTTTATCATTATCGAGGACGAGTTGGACCATATTTTAGACTCACCAATCATCTAGGTGCACCTAGAAGTAGTCCAGAGGAACAGTAAAGAAGGCCACCAGACGAGCAAGGCGAGTTGCAACCAACCTGAACCTTGGAGGAGCCGATCTGTTTCATGGCAAAGAATGCTGCAGATCCACAACCGTAAACCTAACCGATGGACGAGGAAGGATGGTCAACTACTATCACTAAGTGAAGACCTTTTCAATCAATTGAAGACAAATGTATCATTGAAGAACAATCCGAGACCCGATGTACCATTAGCAGAAGATCGAGGAGTCGATGTATCAAAACGGGCTCTGGAACCCGACGAGAATATCTACAGTCGGATAGTGGTTATATTCGTGCTAAGTAACACAATGGCAACTACGACGGAATGTCTGGTTGTAATTCTGCAATGATGTCATAGTCTATCTCTAAGAACGCCGAGACGTAGCGGAAATACCCGAAGACGTGATCGAGGTCATTTCGATGAAAAAAGCCTCTCGCCTAGACCTTTTGGTGTGAACTCTGGGTTGTACGGATAAGTGAAGCTCGTTCAGGACTGCTCGTACTATTAGCTACTAGAGGAAGAGCTTACGTGACGGTCGACGCTGTTAGTTGGAAGAGCCGAAGTGGGCTAGCTAGTTAGTGTCTTGGAAAGAGCAGCTGACCTAGTACCATTCTCGACTGGAGAGCTGCATTAGATTTTCTTTGAAGATTTCTGCCTATCTCTCGTGTCGTGTCTTTCACGTGCTAGAGTGTGTTGTTGAAAAAGGTAGTGGACTTAGAACTCGGTTTTATGCCCTGTTATTTTTGAGACATTGAAACTTTTGAATTCTTGTAAAACTAAAAAGCTTGTTGGAATTAACCCCATTGGTATATATTTTTGTGGAAAAACCCCTCTTTTCTATTGCCTTAGCTTATGTGAAATCCCAAATCAAAAAGTTTTCGTATTGAGAAAAACCATGGATTGAATTTTTATGTCAAACCTGAATCAAACACCGACCCTAACTGGGTGTAGCCACGAGGTGGTGGTCGAGTATGTATGCCCAGACTGAGAGAGGAGCGGTCGATCGTTGACTCACACGCAAGCTGCAGCTGCCATCACTGGATACATGGAACTCCCACGCTAGCATGTTTGGCCAAACCTTGACCTTGCGGCTGGTCTCTGAACAGGTGCACGTGAGCGTCCTGGCGCCCCGCATATGCAACGCCTGCGAGCGTGTCGCCACTCGGAGGACAGTGCATTAAAAATTCAAACCTCCATTTTATTTTTCTTTTGCACGGTTTGACCACCGAGATTTCTAAGTTCCACCGAACCGCGTTAGCATCCTTGATCGATGGTTTTGATAAGGAAGTGTGGTTGATGAGTTTCCTATGCCTATGCGAGGATTTCTCGAGATGGCAAGATAGGGGACTTATGTTACCAACAAATGGAGCCATGAGGGATTACGTTTGTGTCCAAGAATCGTGTGTTGTAAGTATGATTATAGCGTGGCTATACTACGTGCATGGTTGCACAGTTACCGTGACAATTGCTTCGGCAAGAAGTCACGGGTGTGTCGAGATTGTGGGTAAGTTTTCAGCGTGACCCGGGCACCATGTTGAACCTCAGCTCCACGTATCGACCACGATTGTTTGCCCGATGAACTCACGGTCAAGGCACTATAAGACCTGTTGAGGTCGTGTGTGCATGTTGTGTGTTGCATTATGCGATTCTCACCATCGAGCGAATATCTGGATAGTACCATTCGTGTTTTCCCTTTCGTATGACTAGAGGTGTGGTATACCTTAGTTTGGGGTAAATGGATCCGCTGTCGTGTGCGGTTAGTCCTTTGAGATCCTTGCTTGAGTCGGTGACTTGACTTAACGGCTAGCTTTACCACCGGATTTTTCTGGGGTGCTTGATGTGTTTCATGTCTCGATGTTGCGTAGATATGTGCATGACCCGTCCACGTGGTGGACTTCGGCGAACTGCGGGTCGAGCGAGATCTTACCTATGAGGAGGTACCGGTGGCCATTTTGGACCGGGGTGTCCATCAGCTGAGGAACCGGGCAGTGAGCCTTAAGAAGATGCAGTGGAGCCGACATGACGAGTCCAAGGCGACTTGAGAAAAGGAGGCCAAGATTAGGGGGAGATTCTCGACCTTCTCATTTTGAATCCCATTGTATTCTTTTAGTTTGTTAGTTTCTTTTGTTTTCGAATTCCGAGGACGAAATTCATTTTAAGGTGGGTAGAATTGTAGCACACCATTTGTTCCGGATTATTTATAGAATTATTATTTATTTTAGTTGTCCGGTTTTATTTTCTTCGTGCTCGATTATTAAATTCTTTTGTGATTATGTGCTCGTAATTGTCTAGTTGTTCTTATATTATTATTTAATAAATATTAATATATGTATTACATATAATCGGTTTATTTAATTTTATCGTCGCATTAAACCGAACCACGTATATTATTTAATTATCGAACCGAGAGTAACCCTCGGCCCAAATAGTGATCTTTATTTTCAGCCTAAATCTTTGCATTGTCCTTAGGGCCATTTTGGTTGCAAGTATTTTGGCCCATTTACATAAAATTCTTGGCCCATTTGATAACTTAAATTTGGCCCAAAAAAAAAAAAAAAAAAACAAAATTCATTTTTGCAGATTTTATTCTTTCTTCTCCTTCATCGGCGAAACCGGGTCAATCGCCCACTATCTGCACGTTCAAATTTTTGTTTCGATTTTGTCGCAAGATTCTGATACACGTTCTCCCTCTCTCGTTTTTATACATTGCGCATGCCATAAACTCAAACCAGCTCTCAATATCTCGCTCCCTCCATCGCACTCTGCACATAAGAAAAGAGAAGAGAAGTCCCTTCTTCTCTCTTAATTCCAATCACCGATCACCTCACCACCACCCTCTCTCGCTCACTCTCCTCTCGATATATATATAAAAAAAAAGGAAACCTGAATTCCAGCGACGCCATTATTTCTGACGAGTGCTACACCCCCGGCTATGCGCGATTAACGTGGAGGAGAGGAAGACGGGCAACAGTGAAGTTACCATCTTCATCGCTCGATTTTGCAAACCTCGTGTAATACCCCATTGGATTGTGGATTTTTAGAGTTATTATTTATTTTTCCTTAATATTGTTTGTCCTCTTTATTATGATTATTATTTTGCTAATGTAATTATTGTTATTATTATTACTCTATATTTATTTATCTAAATGTGTTTAAATGTTTAAATGTTTATTATTATTATTATATAAATATTATTGTTCTTTAAATTAAATGTCTAAGTTGGCTAATTGTTTAAGTGTGTATTATTATTAAATAATAAAATGTGTTTAATTGAGTATTAGTAATAATATTAAAATATATGTTATAGATATATATAATTATCCCGGTTTTATTTTAAATATCGAATGTTCGAATCGAGCCCAATTATTCGTAAGGGTTTAATCGAGAGATCCCGCTAATTGGAAGCCCGCACCTCGGCCCGGTTTCCGTCTCCCACACAGTGGCTTGGGTGGAAAGTCATCTAATGAACCCTACATCTATATAATTATGAGAGAAGAAAACCTTAGCAGAGAAATTTTCATCCCGCAGCTTTTCCTTTTTTTATCTCTCGGCTTCTCTCTCGCGAGCAAAGGGAATCTTCTCCTTCGCTTTCGTTCCATCATCCTCATATTAATCGATCATCATCATTCTCTTTTTTCCTGCCACCATCAATCCGACCATCACTATCTTAATCTGATCGCCATCCTCAGCTGCCATTATCATCACCATTCCTGGCGAGTTTGAACCAGCCCGGCGAGCCTCCTCCGCCACGCAGCGGCAACACCGCAAGCCCCAACGTCGCATGTTGTTCCCATTATTCACCGCCGGCGCAAGCAAGTGAACCTCAGCCACGACCCTTGCAACGATCAGCAGCTTCTGTTGAGCCCCGTCAACCGCTGCTCTTCCGCCGGCGAGCCCAAGTGAGAGCGGTCGAGTTGTTCATCCCGCGAGCAGGCCTGTCGAACATCCACCTGCTGCTCCTCTCGTGATCAGCCCCAGCAGCAAGCCGCCGAGCTGCTGTCCGCGCAAGTTGTCGTGTCGTTCGTTCTTTCGTTCCGTTTTTCGAACGTTCCCGAGAACGGTATCGAGTCTCGACCTTTCGTTTAATTTGTATGTGAATTTGTCAGGATTGTTCGTACTCTACGTGTTTATTTGATGTGTTAATCATGCCCTATGAATTATACATGCTCTATGAACTAATGTGTACGTTTGTTTCGGTTCTTTATGATAATTGTCGTGTTATGTATGATCATCGTCGATTCGTGTGAATCGAACGAAAACACGTTAACTCGTGTTAAGTTGCTGTGGAACTGGAACATATCGAGTCCTTGGTCTTAAGGTGAAGACCTAGGACGATTTCGTTGCAAATCGAGTCGTATATGAATTTATGATAACATATGCTCGCTCTTTTAGTGTTTGAATTTTTTAAAAATTGTGTACTGATCCAATTGCTTTGAAATTTTAACTGTAACTACCTCTATTGATTTTATTATAGCTTGTATAAAAATTTCATAATTTTGCACGACTTGTAGCTATTTTAAATAATTAAAGTGATTTATGGGCAGAAACGTGTTAAATTCATAATAAATCGGTCCGTGCTCCAAAATTGATGAAATTTTAGTATGTTGTCTCTCTGTCTGATCTATATATTGCGCAAAAGTTTTAGAATTTTTGGACTGATATTGATAGGGTAAATAATTTATTTATGGTTTCTGCTGAAAGATATTTTAATTATCATAAATTGGTCAGTTGCTCAAAAATTCTGATTTTTGGCTGAGGTGGTTGCTTTTATGTGTAGTTTCATACTATAAAACATTTAGAATTTTTGGAGTTCAAAATGTTTCGGTTCTATTTAAAATTCAAAAACTACTGAATTTTGTATGAATTTTCATAATTTGTGTATTTGATTTTAATTTCTGGAATTTTTATATGTTGGTCCTTACCTGTTGTAGTTGCTCCAGTAAAAATTTCAAGTATAAATTCGTTCAATAGCCTGGTTGTGTAATTTATATTTGTTTTTGCTGTTAACTTGTAGAAATTTTATAAAATTGTGTATAATGAGTTTGGGGCTGAAACTTGGTGGTTTTACTAAGTTCAAAAAGGACGATTTTATGTTAAAGTTTTAGAACCTAACTCATTCAACATCTTGATCAACCTAATTATGTGATAAATCGTCTTCTATTTTTCAAAATTGAGGTTTTGTGCAAAAACCTTTTAAACTGGATTTCTTGTTGAGGTTGTGACTTGTTTGAACTATCTATTATGTGGTACGTGATCTCCTTTGTTTTGGTTGTTCGATTCTAAGTCCTCGATTTCAACATCCACAGGACTTCACGAACGACTTGGTTGAATCAAGTTCGACCAAGTATGACTTGTGAATTTATTCTAAGGTCAAGATAGGTATTGATCTTAGAACCTTGACTTAATGTAGGTGTTTGAGGAGTCAAGTCTCAACCTACGTCTCTTCTATTTTGCTGTTATCAATCTGGAATCCAGGTGGGGTTACTTATAAAATAGTCTATTCCTTGAATTTTGAAATTTGTTTAGTTACTTGGGAATGATCAAAGTATGAAATGTGAGTATGTAACTTTCGGCGTGAGCTATACCGACCGTCGAATGGTATCCCCGTAGTTATGAAACGTACCCCGATTGGGTAATCTTCTCTTGGTCCTTCGCAAGGACCTTGGCATGAGCCTTGGTCGGTGATGGAATTCCTGCATAAAACCCTCGGGGTTGGCAGACCTGTCTAATACCCTCGGGGTTGACAGTGGATTTTTGTCTAATACCCTCGGGGTTAACGGATGACCCTCCTACTTTGGCGACGGTAGAGTTCCCACAGGGAGACGATACATGCACCAAATGTAGTCTATTCTGATAGGTGTGCACATGAGATATGATCGAATCTGGATAGGAGATGGGAAAATTTATTGTCTAAGTCTATACTTGTGACCATGCCATATTTACTTTTATACTCATTTATTATAAATGTTCATGCGCATAGCGGTGAGCACAATGGATTCCATCTGTGCTCATCCCCACCTGCTCTTCATGGATGCAGGTTGAGTTGACGGCTGCATGGTGGCGAGAGACGAGTGGTGGTCGGTCGTTTGACCGGACCTTATTATGTAGCATCCGCTTTGCTATTATATTATGATTATTTTTGTCATCATGTCAAACTCTGGAATTTTCTTGCATTTAAACCTTGGGTTTTATTTGTATGGTTTTTGACTTTGGATAATTATAACATTGGATTTCGAACTCTGGATTACTATGGTTTGAGAAATGCGAACACTGGTTTGGGGAGATGCCTCGTTTGCTAATAATCGATTTCAGAACATTGTTTAAAACCCTGTGAGGGTGGTTTCGATTTGACTATGGGTATATGATGATGTTTAAATTACTTGCGAGTAACTGATATGTGAAAGTTCGTAATTGTTGATTATATGTCGAGTAACGCCAAACGATTTATGAAAAGAATTTCGAAAAAATTTCGTTGACTTTTTGAAAAGTCCTTAACTTTCGTCAAATAAAAGTGGGGCGTTACACCTCAGACCAAGATCGTCCACCCGCCATCGCCGAGGAGCAACCGCCGCCGTGAACGGCCACACCCCGACAGTCAACCAGCGCCGCGAACCTTCTTCTCCGGATGTCCTATCCACCCGAGCAGCAGCATCCCTGTCGTGCGGCAGCGGGCAGCCGACCACCCTCGTCGAGCAGTCTGTTGAGGTGAAGTCATGCAGAAACCAGTGTATCTATCCTTTAATTGACGAATCACAATCGGCTAGCATGTCGCACCTTGAAGAGGACCATCGAACAACAGCAGAAAATTAATTCTCCATTTTTTCAATATATAAGCTTATTTTCATGTCGACTTCGGGTGTTCCGTTGGACCTCGATAAGCGAGTTGAACATTAGCGAGAAGTGCTTTCGAGAATGCACGAGAAGAGGAGAAGTCGTTTGTCGTGTCAATTTATTATTTTGAGGTTCCGATCATTTATTTTGAGCTTACCATCATCGTCTCGAGAAGAATTCCGGCCGTCTTTTCCGGCAGAACTCCATTCCCGTCGTTTCGTTCAATTCCTTTAACCGAGCTCGTAGTTTCCTGAATGGGCAACATTTCCGAACCTACTTGTTATTCTGGTCGTGTTCGTATATCACATGTTAGATATACATGTCGTACATTATATCGAATCCTTGTTTGAAGTCGGATTTTTTTTCGTTTGTATAGTTCATGAATTATTGTGATTTTTGCAGCTCTGTTGTACTGCTATTACGACCATTATAAACCTATTATTTGATGTTGTGCCCTTCTGATAAAATGTAGTTCGTTTTGTTACTTTCTCTGGGCTTTGGAATTTTGATAATTCGATTAATATCGAATGAGTTATGATTTTTATAAATTTGTCACGCAAGCAGTTTTTGTAAAAACCCGACAGCATGTGTGTTGAATGTGTGACCTATTTAGGGTGTCGTAATGTGCTCGAATAAAATTGTAGTCTTCATAAAAGTTATAGGTCTGTCGATTAGCTTTCTAATGAGATAAGATTCATGTTGAGGTGTTTTCTGTAGCTCGAGTTATGTTTATATGAATGTAGATATGCATGAGATAAGGTTTAATACCTTGGCAGAATCTGATGCTTAAATGTTATCTGTTTTTACACTACCTTAATGATCTTATTTGCTTTTGTGTTTTAAATAAAGGTTGTAGGTGCATGCCTTAAGTTTGATTAAAGATTTGAATCAAGTCATTTGATGGTCTGTAGCAAGAGTTAGATTCAATTTACTGAAGTGTTGTTTGTATCTTGTTTTGGTTTCTGGCAGATTTTATGACTCGCATGTTATGTGTTTAAATTCATTGATAATGACATCAATTTGTCAATGTGCTCTTCAGCGAAGTTGTATATAAATGTATTGGCTTCATTTTTGTTTTGAATCTGATTAAATCATGTCTATAGCTCTTGTTATCTAGTAAATACTCAAGGTTGGTCGGTATCTTCATTTGCTAAATGACCTTATTTGAAGATCAGAGTAATTATTTCTAGAATTTATAAAATCAGAGTAAAATTTTTGCTTTTTATTTTCGAAAAACTCTTAAACTTTATTTTCGAAAATACTCATACTAACTTGCGGGATGCTACTAACTTAAACTCTTTCTCATGCAGACGTAAATAAATACATGCAACCTAATCAAATCCGTTATATAAAGGTACCACGGAGATAAAGGCATTATACATGCATAAGTCTGATAATCTCATAATACATACTAAGTCTGAAATGTGCGGAAGCTTAAACATAACATGTCTACGCATAGTAATAAAAGTACATGTTCAATAAATGACATGCAGATGCGTTACAAAAAGACTGCTAATGACCATGACCACCACTGAAACCTCACGCGCCACGCGCCGCTCCGTCACCTGAAAAACGTAATGGGGGCGTGAGCAAAACCACTATGCTCCGCAAAGACCAGTACTTAATTATGCAACATCGTTAATAACAATATCATGACTTTAAGTATATAAGAACTGATCTGAACTGAAACTGTAACTGGGGCATCTGGTGGTCATAAAGACCCTGGGGCTTAAAAGCCAATCATGTGCACACTCCGGGGGATCATTAAGGCCAATTAAGGCCTCCCTCAGAATCACGGGGGATCATTAAGGCCCGCCACGGCCTCCCTCATGATGATCTAACTATTTCTCATACATACCTCGGACATGGTACGGAAATTAAAGATGAAGTATAACCAGTACATGACCCCCACCTGATAACTGCTACTGCTAGGCAAGTGCTGACTCACTGGTAGCTGTCGGAGGCTCGACTCTCCTTAAGCTACATAAATATTCGAGCAAAATGTACTAAGTACTAAGCTCAAATAAAGACTTGATTCTTATTATTAATATATCTTACTCGGTTCTCTCGCTCGATTAAAATATCATTTAATCTGGATTTAGATGCTTTGAGCTATTCTGAAAAGATTTACTGACTTTGAGGCATTCTAGGGTTCTCTGAAATATTTCTAAGTCTGGTCTGCTTATCTGATTTATCTGATCTAACTTATCTGATTGATCTGATCTCATTTATCTGACTGGGTGCGACTCGACTTAATCGTGGTCCGGGTGCATACGCACGGACACGACATCAGTCGACGCACAACTTTTCTACTCGGATCTAGAGTTCATCCGGACTGACCGAAAAAAGGCCAAACTAGGGTTCTTTACTCAACCGGCTATCTATCTCGGTTCAAGTCAAAAACTCATACTTTAAGTTCAACTCGATTTCTAGTGATTTTAGCTAAATCTCAACCGGATAAAATCTAGGGTTTTCACCAAAGCAGCTAAAGTCTCGAATTTGTAGGCATACCAAACGACCTCTAAAACTTATGAAATTTAAACCACGACATATTCAGCATTTATAGGATTTTTCGTGAAATTTGCATCGAATTCCGAGGTCTTATCATATTTCTCATAAATCGGGCATTCAGCTACATATTCAAAAATCCAGTTAACATACTAAACGAGCGCCAAAAATTACGAAATTAAAACCTAGGCCTCAAGTCAGCTATACGAATTTTATCACGCTAGTTTCGCATTTTTTCGGGCAGCAACCAATATTTACGGAATTTAATGCCATTTAAGCCGATAAATATAATGCTCGAAATCGCTTCCCGTAAATTTTATAATTCATCTAAATTCTCGATTAAGCTCATAGAGTAAGGTTTAAGCTGATATACCTCTCGAAAGGATCAAATCGGAAATCGGAACTTTGATAAAGACTAGGAAAAATAGATCGGCTATGGATCGGGCAACAAGTTCGGGTCAGTTTTGAGGCGCTGGACTCGGATCTGGGCTGCTGGGATGCTGTCCGGGTCGGAACTGAGGTCAGGTGGTCGGTTCGGGGCTGAAATTGCCGGTCACGGGCTGCTGTTCGGTCGCGGCTTGGTGTACGCGTGAACGGGCCGCCGGAAAAATAGAGCTGGGAAAGAAGGAGCTGCGGTCGCGGGCTGCTGTTCTTGCCGTGGGGGAGCTCGCCGAGAAGGTCTCGCCGGAGATGCTGGTTCGCGTGGAGGAGATCTGCTCGTCGGGAAGGTCGCGAACTCGCCGGAAAACGGAGCTGGAGGTCGCTGTTGCGGGCTGAGCGGGTCGCGGGCCCGGTCTGCTCGTCGGGGTGTGGGCCGTGTGGAGTTGGTCTGGTTGCTTCGTGGAGCTGGGAGGGGACGGCGGCGCGTGGCTGGGACGAGCTTCGCCGGAAAAACTGGGCACGCGCGAGGTGGAGCTGCGGATCTGGACGGGGCTGTAGCTAGGGTCGCGGTGGCTTTCGGACAGGTGTGAGGTGCGAACCGGCGTGAGCTGGAACC
>CACSLK010027813.1:4767235-4777883 GCA_902706635.1 Striga hermonthica | reverse complement strand
CTGCTGATGTCCATTTATTAATATAAACGGACTGAGATTAATTACTATTATTGACTCGGTTAATAAATAAAATTAACCGGATATATTATTGACTTAACGTCGAACTTGGAACTTAACTAGCTGAATAACATAGATTTGAATATTAACATAAATATTTATTAACAAAGGCTAGCTTTTACTCGAAAGCTAGTATTTCCCTTTATTAATAAAATACGGGGCGTTACACGCTGAGTTAGGATTAATCCTAGCTGGGGATGCTGATGTCCGATCTCTTGAGAATTCTATTTATATTCCTATCGTTTATATCCGTGTGATTAATTGTTCTGAATTGACAAAAGGGTGGTGAACTTGGAACTCAGTTTTTTTTTTTATTTGCCTTGTGTTGATTTGTAGCCCTTGGAACTCTTTGAGATTTGCTTAATTCCTAAATCCTGGAGAAAATTTGTTTTGTTGAACCCCAAACTTTGTCTTGTGGAAATTTATAACTATTCGAAAACCTTGGAGATCTTTGAGCCATGGAATTGAGAACTTTTTGACCGCACCTTGACCCGAACACCGACCCTGACTGGGTGTAGCCACGCGAAGTGATGGTCGAGCACGCAAGCCCGTGCTGAGAGACGTGAGGCTACCGGCTGGGGCCGATCGTTGACTCGCACGTGAGCTGCAGCCACCATCACCGAACGCACGAACTCCCCAGGACAGTGTGTACGGTTAACCCTTGATTTTGAAGCTTTCTCATGAACCTTGAACCGAGAGCTCCAAGTTTCACTTAACTGTGGTTTGACTTCCCTAGATCAATAAATTTGGACAAGTGAGACTTGTTGATTAGTTCCTATGCCATAGGTGAGATGTTCTCAAGTTGGTAAGTTGTGACCCCGCATTGTTGATATCCGGCGTCATGAGTCTCGATTGGAGACTATGTATACTTCGTAGGTTTGAGGCTACGAAGAGTGTGAGGGTTTTGGAGATAGTTGGTTGTTATGGAGTACCGTGTTGACCGTTTCGACGGAAGAGCACGGGTTGTGATAGTGGACAAGTTATCAGCGTGACCCGGGCACGATACTGAAGCTTAATGCCACCTATCGACTCCAGATTGGGAGGATTGCAGCATACTGTCAACACACAGGAAGATCGTTGTGAGTCTTGTGTGTTGATAGATGTGTTGTGAGGAGTTGTACGGGCGTACGTGGAGAACTCCGCTGTACTGGATCGAGGTGGGTGATCCTGTGTTCCTATAGGATGCACCGAGGGATGGTGTGATCCATTTCAGGGCGAGGAGAAAACTTCGGTCGTGGCCATGTGTGATACTCGAACGAGTCGGTGACCTAGCATACCGGTTGGCTTTACCACTAGTTTTAGCGGTGTTCACGACGTATCCCACGTGTGATGTTTCGTGAGAGCGTGCGTGACCCTGAGCACGTGGTGTGGACCTTGGCGTGTTACGGGTTTGAGACCTTACCTAGGTTGAGGTACCGGTGGCTGTTTTAGACCGGAGGGTTCATCAGCTGAGAAATCAGGTAGCTAGACTCGTCAAAGGTGCGATGGAGCCGACATGGCGAGGATGAGGCGACTCAGAAGAGAGAAGCTGATATCCAACAAAAATATCCAAACTTTATGTTCTGAGTTCCCCGTTGTATTTTATTGCTTTCTAGTTTTATTTTCGAATTCCGAGGACGGAATTCTTTGTAAGGTGGATAGACTGTAATACCCCATTTGAATTTGGAATAATTGGATTATAAATTATTCATTTTATTTATTATTATTATTAATATTAATATTACTATATAATTATCTAATATGCCTAATTGCTTTTAATTGCCTAATTGATTAATATGTATTACTAAATGATATTATGTGTATATTATTTAAATAAATGTGTTTAATTGTCAAATTGCCTAAATATTATATTTTATATAAATGTGCTTAATTGTGTATTATTAATAAAATAATAAAATGTGTATTATATATGTATATATTAATGTCCTGTTTTCTTTTATTATCGTCCGATTATATCGAGCCCGAGAGAACCTTGGCATCCGGCCCAAGTAACCGAACCCGCACCCAGTCCCAGTCCATTATGCACGTGTTGGTGAAATATCTTGGTCAACAAGATTTTAAACCTACTAATATATATATATTTATATAAGTGTCTCTATTTATCCTCCCAGCAGAACCAAAAAAAAAAAAAAAAAAAAAAATCCCGCAGCTTTGGGAATTTTTCATTCCCGCAGACCCTAAGCGATTCTCGCTATCTCATCTTCACCATCCTTGTTCGTCGTCATTGTTCCCCTGCAACTGATCCCCATCACCATAATCAATCATCACCCTCTGCCTGCTATCATCGTCATCGAGCCGCCATCTTAAACCGCCAACACCATCAGTAATTGGCGGCTATCCCAGAAGCTCGCAGCAGGCCTCCTTCTTCATCCCGTCGGGCCAGCACCATCATTATCGCCATCGCTATTGCACCTCCACGAAGCTCTCCGGCGGAAAAACCTCCATCGAGGCCCTACTGTCCGTGAACTTCCGGTCACCATCATCACCACGTTCGTTGTGAGCAGAAATCCACGATCAATTCCTCCACGAGAACGGCAGTCCGGCGAGCCCCAGCCGCTGCAACCATAACCGGCGAGAAGGACCAGCAATCTTTTTTCCGTTGTCTCCGACCGCTGTTCGAGCCTTCTGATGACCACCGAGTACCCGTTGATCACCTCGCGTTGCTGTCCTCAGGCCACCGCAGGAACCTCCTCACAAGCCTTCGCTGCCCGCAGGCTACTTCCGGCGGTCCCGTGAAACCTCGTCGACCACATCAGCCTTACGGTGGGTCCGTGCCCCTCTGTGAACCTCCACCGAGACCCTTGCAGTGACGAGCAGCCTCCATCGAGCCCCATCAACCGCTGCGCCTCCGCGAGACGAAACGAGGTCGTCCAGCCCGTTGTCACGTGTGGCGTTCCTTTCGTTGCCGTTTCATAGTCCCGTCCCGAGAACGGTACCCGGGCTAAACCTCGACTTACTTATTTTATTTGTATATAAGTGTTTAAGTGCTCGAATACGTGTTATGTTGCTGATCGTGTGATGTATAAATTTTTTCCGTGCCTTGGATATATTATCAATATATATTTGCTAATGTGAATGCCAAAGTGATTGTCGTCACTTGGAAAAAATTATCGAGTTGAGGCTAATATGATATTTCCCATGGAAGAACTATGGATTATTGGACTTAGGAATGTCCTTGACGCACTGGCCTTGGCCTTGCGTCGTTTCGATGTGTATTAAGTGAGTTATAGATTTTTAAAAATCATGCTACAGCCTGTTTTTCCTAAAATCATTATAAATCGTATATTGCTCCAAAAATTCTAATTTTTGGTTATGTGGTCAAGTTACTGTTGTATTGCTTGTGATAAAAATTTAAGAATTTATTATGGCCTGTAGCCTCGTCAAAACTCAAAAATGGTTTCTAGACTGTTCCGAAATAAATTCATATAAAATCGAGTTCTCGTCCGAAATTGCTAATTTTTGATTATGTTGCTGTCCCTCATGATATCTTGTTAGTGTAAAAGTTTCAAGTTAAAATTCGAACTGTAGCTATTTTAAATGATTTAATTCTCTTTCTGGCCAGATTTTACGTAAATTATGTAAAATGGTTAGGAGCATGTTTAAGGGTTTTCCTTTGGTGAAAATGTGTGTTTTTCAGCCTTTCATATGCTGTAAAAATATGAATTGTAAAGTCCAAACCTAACCCCTGATTGTCTCATTCAATTTATTTTAATCTAGTCCTTTTTAATCGTTTTTGGCTTTGTTGACAATTGCTTGACCCGGTGACCCCGTTTTTATGTCAAACTTTCATTTTCTACTTTTATAAGATTATTTAATTGGTTGGTCGAGTCTAGGAGTCGTCCTAATGTTCCAACTCCACAAGTTTCTTAGTCGATGTGATTCGACTAAGTATAATTCTCGTTATCTGTGTAAGAGTCGAGATAGTTGCTTATGAGACTGTCTTGACTTATGTAGGTGTCTGACGAGCAGTGTCTCAACAACCTACGACTTCTGATTAATTTACTTTATCAACCGATTCCAGGTGGGTTTTAATCTAAAATTTGCTATGCCGTATGTGTTTATTATAATGTTGATTTGGTATGATTTTAGTATGTACATAAACCATGTAGCCTATCAGCGTGAGCCGATTCGGCCGTCGGTACGGTTGTCCCCGTCGATGTAATACGGTTACCTTGCGAGGTAAGTCTCCGTAAGACCTAATGAAATGTCGTGCCTTGTCGTATGGCACGTACCCCCATGAGTTATGGTAATGAATCCCCTTTCCTTGGCTAATGAAAGATGTGTACACGTGGGTATTATGTTGTGATGTGATTAGGAGACGTGACAGAATAATTGTTTTATGTTCATACTGCAACCATACCTTCTCTACATTATTTACGTTGTGATATATGTGCATAGTGGTGAGCACGCTTTTCATCTTGTGCTCATCCCCACCTGCTCTTCACCGATGCAGGTTAAGCAGGAGCTGGGTGACGAGAAGAGGCGAGTGGGTCGGTCATTTATTTATGCATTTATTGCTTCCGTTAGAATAATTAAGGCTTTTATGGACCTTTATATGGAGACATGTTTAAACCTTTTTCCAAAACTTAAGACTTGTTTGTTTTTGGAAAACTTGTGGAACCCTGATGTTGGGTATGATGGTTTGTTTTAAATATTCCCGTTTGAGAATCTTGTCTGGTGTTATGTTTTGGTTAATGAAAACCATTTGTGAAAACCGGGTAATGAATTCCCGTGGGCCCAGACTTGGGTTATGAAAAACGTTGTTTAACACCCATTAAATTTCGAAAATGATCTCGAATATGTTATACTGATTTTTGGAAAGTCCGGAATTTCTGTAAAATCAAAGTGGGGTGTTACAGCACCAAACCTAGAGACTCCAAGAAGCTGCAAGAGCTGAAGACCCAGACGCCAAGAAGCTGCAAGAACTAAAGACCCAGATTCGAACTGTGAATTGTTGGACCAAGAGCGTCATGACCCTAGGGTACGCCCGATGGTTCGTGAAGAATGGATATGTGCACCAATTACCAAAAGTTATGTAGACTCAAGGAGGAGAGTAAGTACTCACCTTTGAGAGTTGAAATGTTGTCGACCCATGCGGGAAGACAACAAGTTCCAAGATTGAACTTGAAGCTCGGACATCCTCTATGAGAAGTTGAGAAGGCCGAAGCCTCAAGATCAAAAGCACGAGAAAGTTGAGGTGATGAAGTCATCTCCAAGTACTAGTGGTGTACGACTAGATTTAGATTAAATGTTGAGGGAAGAAAGAACAGAAAAGCCTCAACATTGAAATTTTTAGTACCCTTGGGTAAATTTTACCCATATAAGTAGTGAGACCCTCGATTTGTACGAGGAAGAAGTTAGATTCGAGTCGTAGTGCGCCGAGTTAGCTCAGCGCCGCAGTACAGTGAATCTACTAGCATAAGACGTGGATACGACTGTGTTTTGTGTCTGCAAGTGACACTGACGCTGCAGGTACATCACACGTAGGTATCGATTGCAGGTATTCCATGCCCGTCGGTCCTGGGTAGTGGGTAAACCGCATGCAACGTACCGTGTTAAACATACCGCATTATTAGGAGCTGGGTCACAACAAGTCGAACCGCAATTGCTAGTTGTCCTCATCAATGTTACAGATCGAGGGACGATTAGAAGCTCAGAGGCTTGCGTTTTGAATGACAAATCCGTTCGATAGAGCGATGCGCTACCAAGGTAGTTAATAAATGTCGACTGGCATGGCATCGTACGATTTAGTGTAGACACAAGTGTGGATCACTGACGTACATGGAAGAAATAGTGAGAGAAAGATTCTCGGTCAATCGTAGACCGACAGACAATAGGGAAGAGATCAACAATCCATGCAAAGACTAAGGCAACCCTGAACCGATGAAAGTCGCGTACAGGCCAGCCACAGATAGACCTTCAGACTAGTGTGACGACAAGTTGACCCCGAGGGTCACAGCCACCTAGGAGCGATTGTTTAGTTACCCCAGTCATTTTCAATATATAACTGAGACGGCGAGCTAAGCCTAACAGTTTAGGCCTTACCACCGAAATTCTCGGGAGATGTTTAGCGATTTTTCCCCATTTCGAGTTCAAGAAGATGTGCTCAAGCTCGAACATTACGACCACTTTTTGGCAGAAGGTACTCTAGATAGAGAGACAAAAAGTAGGTCTCTCTGAATCCAAGAGTGTCGCCATAGCTAAGGCGATGCTGCTAAGAGTATAGATGAGCTTCTTTTGAAGTTCCCTAGTATAGTTTCTAAAGTTTTGTCTTGAATTTAATCTAAGGGAAATAGTGAGATTTTAGCGAGTCGCCATGGTGAACGAGTACCAGCGAGACCGGCCGATGCCGGTACCGCCCTATAGCAGTATCCAGATAGAGACTCCAGTTCTTGAACTTGGGTTAACGGTGTATAACAGCCATAAGGCCGGGTAAATTATGGAGGCTTGATATAAGAGTCACTAGTCCGAATTTACCTGGGGGCTTGAAACCAGAATTGCCATGGCATAGCCAATATCACTAGTAGGAAGAAGTCAAAATTCAGAGTTAGAAATCTTAGACTCGAGTTTGATCTGTAAGTTGAGTTTTGATATATGCCTTTGCTTAGTTTTTCCGAGTTCGTGGAAAAGGTGCTTGGTTTGCCAGCAAGTGAAGGCTGAGCACAAGTTTCCACCCAGTTTTCGTGCAGCCATTAGAGGTTCCATTAATAAAGTGGGAGCATGTTACCATGGATTTTGTTAAGGGACTACCAAAATCAAAATAGCAGCTCGATGCGGTTCGGGTAGTTGTGGGCCGACTAGTGAAGTCGGCCCACTTTTTGCCGTAAGGATGACGATGACCATGGAGAAGTTTGCCAGTATATACGTCCGTGTGATTTCTCGATTCCACGGAGTAGCTGAGACCATAGTGTCGGAACGAGATATCCCCTTCCTAGACTCGTTCAAGATTCGCGATCAAGTGGGCGAGGTAGTATACCGTTAGGCGTTGCCACCCAAGATTTCGGGCGTGCACAATGTCTTTCACGTGTCGATGTTGAGAAATTACGTGCATTATCTAGGGCACGTGTTTAATTTCAGCAAGCTCGAGGTCGGGCAGAACCCTACTTACGAGGAGCAGCCGATAGCGATTTTAGACCGAAAGGTCCGACTGAGTAATAGAAATGCATCACTAATTCGAGTTTGCTAGAGACGCCACGACGAGGCCGAGGCCACTTGGGAGCGAGAGGATGAGATCCGAGCTCGTTACCCATAGTTTCAATTCTGACTAGTAATATGTACTTTTCGATTCCTAGTTTCTAGTCGAGTCGGACTTATGTTTAGTTTTAGCATTTCCGAGGACGAAAATAAGTGAAGGAGAATAGATTGTAACGCTCAGATTTTTAGTTACTATTTATGGATCTCGACTTTATTTCCATAAATAGTCAGTTTCCTAATTCTATGTATTTATTATATTTATTTACATTAAATTGAATAATTAGCCTTAAAGTCTAAGCCATGGAGAACTTATTCGATTCTAATTATTAAAGTCGGATTAATTTAGCCCAAGTATCAGATATATTTTAAAACCGAGCCTTGGATTAATCAGAATTTTATTAAAGCGAACCAAAGCCGAATGATTAATTTATTCTATAAGCCCAATCATTTTCGAGCGAATCCAATAATTTTAGTAGGCCCATATTTTAGTTCGAGCCGTAGTCGATTTTAATTAGTCGGACCATTTTAAATTCAAGCTATCATGTTTCTTTGTCGGTCCAAGTATTATTTAATTTACCGAGTGCTAGTAACATTAAAAGCCAAGTACAAGTCCGGTCAAAGCCCGACTATACGAGTCCAAGTCAAATTAATTAAAAGCCCAATGTTGGGCCCAAATTACAACACAAACCCTAAATTTTCCCTCCACTATATATATTCATATACATCATCCCCTCATTCCTCAAAACCCTAGCCACCATCATCATCTACCATACAAAATCCGGCCACTCCCAGCTCCGGCGAGCCGCCACCGTGCCCAGCTCCGGCGAACCTCCATGCCGGCGAGCACAACAACTTCCACGTCGTTCGCTGCACTACACTGAACCCACCTCCACGCAGCTTGTCATCTTGCCAGTTCCAGTCACGCCGCCATCACACGCAGCTCTGGCGACCTAAACCCGCGGCCACCTCTTCGTGTTCCCAAGCTCACTACCAGCTCCGGTTCGCTCTCTTGCAGCTCAGCCCGCCATCCTCTCGAGCTCACCTCTGCAGCTCCGGCGACCACTCTCCTGTCGTCATCCCTTCACGCCGTCGCAACTCAATTTTCTCGCCGACGAGCACCGACGCACTCTTCCCAGCTCAACCTCACGTCGCTGCGTCTATTTCCCGGCGAAGCCCGCACTGGCGGCCCATCCCGCACCTAAGCCCAGCTCCGTTCAGCCGTCACCTGTCGCAGCTCGAGCTCAACGATTTCAGACACTCATCACGCTGGTGTCACAACCACTTACGCAACCTCAGCTCGCCGTTCAGCTCTCCCCACCGGCGACCCGTCATTTGCAGAACCCAAATCCACCGAGTTAAGCCCGGTCGTGACCGAGTCGACCGAGTTAGGCTCTGTCCAGCCCGAGTCCGCTGCAACCAACCCCAGTTCCGACTTGCCCACGGTCGTGCATCGCCTCCCAGCCATCGCCGACCCGAGGCTCGGCCAGTTTAGGCCCAGTCAACTCGACACTGAGTTGACCCAGTCTGAGTTGACCCGCTCCAGCGCCCACAACTAACCTGGTCCGACCCGAACAATATTAAATTCGACCTTTGGAGCAGCCCCGACCCGATTTCACCATATCGGCTCATTTCCATAGTCTTTCTTTTTTCTGATTTATACGATTCGAGCCGATTTGATGTAAAACGGCTTGAACTCGACTCCATGAGCTTTGATATGTTTAGTATGATGATATAAAAATGTGAATTTGATGATTTGAGTGAGTATTGAATTTATTGGGATTTATCGAGCTTGAAGTGGGTCTTTTGGACTTATTATATAAATTCGATAAAATAACGAAATAAAATTTATAAAAGTCATTGAGTTGTCTTGAGGCTTAGGAAGCGAGTCGGGAAATTTCTAGAATTCATTTGATAGACAAGCGAAACTTTTGAACGGATTGACTGGTTGAAGCGATTACTAGTTGTATGGGTTTTGAGTTGAATTTGGACTTGATACTTTGATCGTAGATCACGTATATATTGAGGATGTTATGTTTCGAATTTCGTGAATTTTAGATGTCGTTTGACTTAGATTAAAAATTAAGACTTTAGTCGTTAATGCGATAAATATTGAATATTAGTTCGGTTGCGATTTTAGTTGCAGCTGTTGATTATAAAATCAATATAATCACATAGAAATTAGTGATTTGATTATTGGCCTTAAATGAGTTAGGTTTTCAAGAATCGAGAACGCTAGTTTTATCCGGTTCTAATAACCGGGTATTTTTGGATCCAAGCTTAACCGACCGAACTCTAGTACAGTTTAATTAATTTCTTAAGACGTCGTAACAATAATTCTTAATGTGTATCATCGTCTCGCGCACATGATCGACTCTCGTCTGACTTTGGAGCCAAACCGCCGAGTGTGTGCCCGTGCACCGAGTCCGAGTCAAACCACCGAGTGCGTGCCCGTGCACCGAGTCCATCCGTCTACCATCTACGCTCTGTTTCCGTCAGCAGCGATCCAAGCACGCCCTTGCGTCAGTGACCGTGGCACAATTTAAAACCCGTGCATCTGCTAAGTTGTGTCAGTCGAGTTCGTGCCGGCCCGAGTTGCCACGCCGAACTCGGACCACGGTCAAACAGAGCTGCACATAGTCAAGCTAATGATCGACCGACTCCGAGAGAGTCGTCGGTCCATTTCAGTAGAACCAGTCCGGACAGTTCGTGAAATTTAAGATAGTATGTCAGATAGGATTCCAGATAGTATATCAGATAGGATAGTCGGTCCAGTTTATTCATATATATGTTGATTTCATAGTTTGTTATTAAATGTGCTGAATATTCAGTGTCGGTCCCAGCGGAGCACCGTTGATTCCTTTGTGCTCAGCCTCCCCACTACCCTATTTTTCAGGTGATGGAGTCCCGCGTGGAGTGTGAGATGGATGTGGTGGTGGCCATCAGTCAGGATATTTGTGTTATGTTATGTTATGTTTTGTATTGTTTGATTTATTTATGCCTTATTTATGTTTCATTGATTGCTTGTATGCCCTTGATGTTTGAACCTATATTTGCTTCCGTATTCTAGAACTGTATTTCAAGACTAGTATTTCAGGATTTCAGACTAGTATTCAGATTAGTATTTCAGTAGTTCGGAATTTCATATTAGTATTTCAGTAGTTCAGAATTTCAGATTAGTATTTCATGTTGGTGTTATATACTTAAGCTTTACTTTAGTGGATATTACACTTGTTATTTCCTGATGGATGAGAATTATGTTTGGTTAAATAAGTTCCACGTTATGTTGGTTTGCATGTAGATAAGTGGGTCGTCATCGGGCGTACCGAAGATCACTATCAGTTACTTGCGAAACAAGAATCATTGGTTCACAACCTAGATGGAATTGAACAACCCATCG
>CACSLK010027813.1:4749235-4763369 GCA_902706635.1 Striga hermonthica | reverse complement strand
GTCTTCGATCTGATCGAGGAGGCGAATACCTCTTTGGAGAGTTTAGGACATACCTATCAGAAGCGGGGATTGAATCCCAGCTGACTGCACCCGGCACGCCCCAGCAGAACGAGGTTGCAGAGCAAAAAAACAAAAATCTTAAGGAAATGGTTAGGTCGATGATGAGTTATTCGAAATTACCAGATTCGTTTTGGGGATTTGCATTAGAGACAGCATGTCACATTCTGAATTTTGTTCCTTCAAAGTCAGTAGACAGTACTCCTTATGAGTTGTGGAAAGGGCGCAAGCCTAGTTTCTCACAAATTCGAATTTGGGGTTGCCCTACACATGTCTTAGTGCAGGAAGCTGGCAAGTTGGAGGAACGTTCAGAAGTGAGACTGTTTGTCGGCTACTCCAAGGAAACGAAAGGTGGTTTATTTTATAGTCCTGAGGATCAGAAGGTTATCGTTAGTACGAACGCTAGATTCTTGGAAGAAGACTATATCATAGATCATAAGCCCAGTAGTAAACTTGTCCTAGAGGAGTTAGGGAGAGATATCAATAGTTCCCCACCGAGTGCGCAAGTAGATACATCACATAATACTGCAACACGTAACACTGATAGTGTGCCAGTACAGACGGTACCTCGTCGTAGTGGGAGGGTTTTTACACAATCCGACCGATGGATAGGTATTGGAGAGTCATCAGACTCAGTTCCAGGAGACCTAGAATCGGATCCAAGAACTTATGACGAGGCACTCTAAGATAGAGATGCAAATTCGTGGAAGGTTGCAATGAAAGCTGAGATGGGGTCTATGGACACCAATCAGGTCTGGGATCTTGTAGAACCACCCGATGGGATACGTCCCATTGGATGCAAGTGGGTTTACAAGAGAAAGAGGGGATCGGATGGAAAGGTGGAAACCTTTAAAGCTAGGCTTGTTGCGAAAGGTTATACCCAGAAAGAGGGTATCGATTATGATGAAACCTTATCGCCAGTAGCTATGCTTAAATCCATTCGGATTCTCTTAGCTGTAGCCACTCATATGGATTATGATGTCTGGCAGATGGATGTTAAGACGACTTTCCTTAATGGGAACCTTCAGGAAGACATCTATATGCAGCAACCAGAAGGATTCATTGCAAAAGGGCATGAGCACTTAGTTTGTAAGCTTAATCGGTCCATTTATGGACTGAAGCAAGGTTCAAGGTCATGGAATATTCAGTTTGATGAGGTAATCCAGTCATATGGATTCACCCAATGTCCGGATGAGCACTGTGTATACAAGAAGATTAGTGAAAGCGTGGTGGTGTTTCTTGTGCTATACGTGGATGACATACTTCTTATTGGCAACAACAAGAAGAAGTTGTCGGATGTAAAGGCGTGGTTGTCTAAGCAGTTTGATATGAAGGACTTGGGTGAAGCAGGACACATTCTTGGTATCAAGATCATTCATGATCGTGAGAAGAGAATGATGTGCTTATCCCAGTCTTCATATATAGATACTGTCTTGGCCAGATTCAGTATGCAGAACTCTAAGAGAGGTACATTACCTTTCAGACATGGAGTACCTTTATCTAAGGAGTTGTCTCCTAAGACGACTGAGGAGATAGAGGACATGAAGACAGTTCCTTATGCTTCGGTAGTAGGAAGTCTCATGTATGCAATGTTGTGCACTAGGCCTGATATTAGCTACGCCGTTGGCATGGTAGCGAGATATCAAAGTAATCCAGGAAGGGAACATTGGGCTGCGGTGAAACATATACTCAAGTACCTGCGAAGGACTAAGGAGTTTATGTTAGTTTACCGTGCAGACAGTTTGTTTCCGCTGGGTTACAGTGATTCTGATTTTCAGTCAGATAGGGACGAAAGTAAGTCAACCTCAGGTTATGTGTTTACCTTGGGAGGTGGAGCAATATCATGGAGGAGTGCTAAGCAGAAGTGCGTAGCAGACTCCACTATGGAAGCCGAGTACATCGCAGCCTCTGAGGCAGCGAAAGAGGCAGTTTGGCTCAGAAACTTCTTGGTGGACTTAGAGGTGATTCCGAGTTTGCCACGTGTTATTACCGTGTACTGTGATAACAGTGGTGCAGTAGCAAACTCAAAAGAACCACGAGCCCACAGAGCAAGAAAACACATAGAGCGCAAATACCACCTTATTAGAGATATTGTGGCAAGAGGAGAAGTTGAGATCACCAAGATTGCATCAGAAGACAACCTAGCTAATACTTTTACGAAGAGTTTGCCGGAGAAGGTCTTCACCAAACACGTAGAGGGAATGAGAGTCAAATGTATGGTGATAGGAACGACATAGGTCTTTTAGGATACGGATTGATAGAACTATACTAGTAAAGCGACAACTTTAAGTATAAGTGGGAGATTGTTGGTGTTATATACTTAAGCTTTGCTTTAGTGGATATTACACTTGTTATTTCCTGATGGATGAGAATTATGTTTGGTTAAATAAGTTCCACGTTCTGTTGTTTTGCATGTGGATAAGTGGGTCGTCATCGGGCTTACCGAAGATCACTATATCAGTTACTTGCGAAACAAGAATCATTGGTTCACAACCTAAATGGAATTGAAGAACCCATCGGAACGGTTGTAGTGTCAACCGTATTGACCGATTAGTTGCACTAATACATTTATGTATTGAACAGGATCCCAGAGAGGGATGTTCGTTTTATACTGATCATCGTAAACGAACTAGGCCTCAGTTAATTATTGCGTACTCTTAACCCGTAAGATATTAAATAGACATGTGCACATAATTGTTGTTGCTTTGATTCTTTGGGTAAGATCCAAGCCGGGTCGACATACTTAATGAATTGGGTAATGACATTATCTGTTCGATGTGCTATTAGGATATTTACGGTCACCATGTGCGTTAGTCTGATGATGTCCCCGAAGTGAGTTTATGAAGGAATATTATGCTAAACCCTGCAGGTGGATTTATTCCGGCATAATATGAATGCTATGAGCGAGCGCTAGCTTCGGTAATATAATATATTAATTAATTCTTGATTATTAGTGATTGAATTAATTAATGGACATTATATCTTAAACATGTAGAGGTAAATCGGATAATTATAATAAGGAGTCTCAAATGTAATTTGGGATAGGTGAGGGGAGTGCAATAATATTATTGTGGTGGACTTTAATATTATTAATATATTAATTGTGGGGTTGCTCCACAGTATTAATATATTAGAAGCCCTTATCCTATTCTCCTTAGGGTCCCTACTGTAGCTCTATATATACATCATTAGGCTCATGGAAGGGAAGAGACAATCCCATAACCTAGCAACTCGTCCGCCCCCCTCTCTCTCTCTCTTCCAAGGAGTTGTTCTATTTCTTGTGCTCTACTGATACAAGATCTAGATAGCTGTTTGAGAATACAGTAGAAGATCTTAAGGTATATACGGGATTCCAATCAAATCTATCATCCATCCAAACCGGAGACCAAAACCAACAAGTGACCATACCACGACGACCAGAACGTCGAGTCGGAGAGATCGCCATCGAGATCGCCGCCAGCCGACGCCGCACGTGCCCGCACGCACCACCGGAGGTTCGCTACTGCTGGGACTCACACGCGCGCGTGAGAGCGCGTGGACCCCCTGATTTTCGATCGGTCAACGCCGTTGACTTCGCCGTGACGCCAGCTTCCTGGATTGGTCAAGTTTATTCGATTCCGAGAAGATTTGATTTGCGGTCATCTGTTCGGGCCAGCCAGATCTACATAAATTTTAAGCCGTAAGTTTTCTACATCAAACCTTTAGATCCGCTGTGCATAGGTTTATGTAGAATGTTTATCCGTGATTTGTGCATATCGAGATCCTCATAGGTTCCAACATTTCAGTAGTTCATAAATTTCAGATTAGTATTTCAGGACTTCAGACTAGTATTTCAGTAGTTCATAATTTGATATTAGTATTTCAGTATTTCAAAATTTCAGACTAGTATTTCAGTATTTCAAACTATGCATGCTTAAATCCTGAGATGTTTATGGAGCCTTATTGGAGTAATGGATTATACTCGGTTGCATGCCTAATAGTTTAAAGATATTAAAGATTCAAGATTTAAGATTAAAGTTGAGTAGCATCTCGCATATTAAAGTTAAAGTATTTTCGATAAATTAATATAAGTTTTTGAGAATTAAATCATAGCTTTCCTTTGATAGCGCAAAAAATTTACTCTGATTTTAGTAAGTTTAGGCGGGGTGTTACACGCGACCTACGCTCAGGTCATTATTGCTAACCACTAACCCTATCGCAACCTCGTTCCATCGCGAGCTCACCGTGTTCAGCATCAGCGCCGAATTCCGTCGTCGCTATCGCATCACCACCGTCATCGTGTCCCTGCACCCCGCGAAGTCCCGTTCCCTGCTCGCAAGATGACTTGCGTACCCGTTGTTCGTTCACGGGTGCACCGTCGCTATTCCAGGCCATCGATCGTCACTCTGTGATCACGCGCATCGCGGTCCCAGGCCACCTTGAACTCACGCAGACGACGGCCAGCAACGCACCCGTGAGTCGCGCATCACCGCCGAGCCCGCTGGAGCGCACCGACAGCCCAGTTTTGACCTCTTCTCAACCGTCTCGTGAATTTTTCATGATATGTTGATGCTTTAAGGTACATGCATGTAGGGCTTGCTATTTCATGTGTTTATGTGAGTTATGTACGTGTTCTATGTGGCTTGATGTTGAATTTGTGTTAAAGCATGCCAATGATGTAACTGTCCCCTTGATATATATGTTATAATGAGATATATGGTGTTCATATGATGTAATGGAGTTGCTTATAACATAGAGATTCATTGATGAAGTTTCCTTGAGTTTTACATGATGAATCATGATTTAACTGTCTCTGTTGTGCCTCTGTTATGACCATCAAGATCTCGTTTCGTGAAGATGGGTTCATCGTATGAATTGTAGTTTATCCTGTTATCTTTCAGTCAGTTAGAATTTTGAAAATCCGATTTAAATTGAGTGAGATATGAGTTTTACAAAATGACTGTGCAAGCAGTTTTCTGTAAATTCGGCAGCATGTATATATTAAATGTCCAGCAAGTTTTCGATGTTTGTATGTGCTCAAACTGAACAATGGTCTTCATGAGTTGTAGCCTTACTTCTTAGCTGCTGTTGGTTTTTGAATCATGTCATTTGGAGGTCTGTAGCATGAATTTTATGATAATTACTGAAGCTCTGTATGTATAATATTTCAGTTTTCTGGCTGCAACTATGTTATAAATGTTTGTTGAATTATCTCCTGGTAAATGACCTTATATGTTATCGATGTCTTCATAAAAGTTGTAGTTGTATGGCTTAGGATTTATATTCAACTGGAATCACGTTTATATGACATATGTGTTGCAAGTTATGTTTATTTAAAAATTGTTGCGCTGGTTAAGTTTTGAAATACTTACGTGTGCTTTTGAAAATAGAATTTAGTTTTTAAATGCATGCTCATATGGCTTATATGAGCTGAGTTGAACTAAGGGAATGTAGTTGTACGTGTATTCATGTGTCGGATAGTTATTTATAGGGCTATCTTGATAAATGTAGGGTCAATGAGCTGAATCCTTGACCTAATTACTTGCCTTGTGTGAATCTACCACTTCGGTAACCAGGTGGGTTTATTTAAAATGTTATGTCGTAAATCTATTTATGTTCTGTTGTATGGTATGACCAAAGTATGCATGTGAACCATGTAACCTTTGATGTGAGTTGTACTGGTCGTAGAACAGTTATTACCGTAGCTATAGAGCGTATCCGATGGGTAGTCTTCTTTATTTATGCATGGCCGTAAGACCAGTACATAGGCCCTCAGCTAGTGATCCCTGTTTGTAAGACCAATGCGTAGGTCTTGGCCGTCGGGATGTATTACTCCTACTGGCTGGGCATCGTTGTAAGACCAAGGTATAGGCCTTGGCATTCGAATCATGTATCAGCAGTAGTCTATGAGTAGGTTTGCACATGAGGGTTGACTCTGGGATAGAAGATGGGATGATTTATTGATTCGTATACATACTGCGACCATACTTGTATTACGTGATTTATGATTTATTTGCATAGTGGTGAGCACCACGGATTCCATATGTGTTCACCCCCACTTTTTCTTCACAGACGCAGGTTGAACAGGTTGCAGACATGGCGGAGTGGAGCGATCGGTGGTCGGTCTATAAGAACAGATCAATATTTGTTATGCTTCCGCTATTTGAACTCATTTATGATTTTATGATTTCATGACTTGGAATTTTATGAACTTAAGATCTTATGATGTTTTGGAATAATGCTGGGGAGATGCCCCTTTGACAATGTGATGATTCGAGAAAACCCGGTTTGGGTTGATGACTTGGTACGAACCCGTTTTGGGAGTTGGTTATGAATTGATATTATTGATAAGACAGTTGATGTTGTTTTTAAAAATCAGAAACGCCACAAATGTTTTGAAATGAGTTTCGAAATGTTATGTTGATTTTTTTGAAAGTCAAGAATTTCTTTAAAATCAAAGTGGGGCGTTACAGTCTTTGTGGGTTTGATTTTGCTCACATACATATACATAACTACATGTATATATGTAGCTTTTTAAACTTGTTTGTTAATATTTTCTTTTTTAGGAACGATTTGGTGGTGACCTAAGGAAGCAAATTGGTGGTGACCTAAGGAAGCAAATTGGTGTGTAATTTGACAAAAAAATGAGAGGTATAATTGGCGAAGGTTTTCGTTTCAGCTGCTTTCTGAGAAAAGTTAGTCGAGATTATCTCTTGACTCCTAATTTTGTTTGTTTCATTATGGGTTTTGGGTTGTGATGTTAATTAAGAATCCCTTTGTCATGGATTAATTGTGATTATGGGCTTCTAGGGCTAATGAATCTCTTTGTCACAAGCTTCTTATGTTGAATCTCTTTCTGAAAAATGTAAGTCATGCTTATCTCTTTAACAATGCAATTAGGTCGATAATGAGTATTGCCTCCGTGTGTGTGTATGTATGCGTGTGTGATTCTAGCATTTCCAGGTCATGACAATTTGATATTTTTAATTATGTATTGCAGTTTCTATTAATGGTTTTAGAGAACTTAACGTACATGAAAAAAACGTCATAGTTGAATTTTTATTCAACCCTATTTCAGATCTCAAACTTTGATCTACAAAAAAAAATAGTTTTTGAATGGTGTAAAAAAATTAAAATTAGCCAAGCTTGTGAACATTTATCTATTTTAATTATAATGTGATGAACTAATTTTTCCCTGCCTACTTACTATAGTTATTTAGCTATGGGGTATAATGTACTCTTAGGCAAATACTTAGGTGTGCCAGAGCCTTATGTGAATTACATCCCCTCTAAAGGCGCGTAAGAGGTAAGGGGGTAAGTGCTTTTTTTTTTTTTTAAATGGGACATGTGTCCCACTTTTATTGAGTAATGAATTTCATTTATCATATTATATAAATTAAATTATCATTTATATTTTGTATCAAAAAAATAAAAATAAAAATACCAAAATTCATAATTTTTTATTCTCTATAAATGGAGACCACATTTAATATTTTTTGGAACATAATTAATTTATTATTTTTTACAATTAATTTATCTTATTGGAAGATTATGACGCAAATCTATAATTAGATGAATATGTTACATAGTAAGATGAACATGTTATAGAGTAAGATGAACATATCATAGAATAAGATGAAAATATTATATTTTCACAGATCAAATTTAGATAAACATATTCTAAAATAAGATGAACATGTTACATAATAAAATGAACATGCTATAGAATAAAATGAACATGTTACATAATAAAATAAACATGTTATAGAATAAGCTGAACACGTTACATACGTAATAAAATGAACATGTTATAGAATAAGATGAACATGTTACATAATAATAAAATGAACATGTTATAGAATAAGCTGAACATGTTACATACATAATAAAATGAACATGTTATAGAACAAGATGAACATGTTACATAATAAAATGAACATGTTATAGAATAAGATGAACATGTTATAAAATAAGATGAATATGTATTATTTTCAATCTGCAATCTGTAACATGTTCATCTTATTTGGAAACATATTCATCTTATTATGTAACATGTTCATTATATGTCAATATAATAAAATAATTATACGAGAAAATGAAAAATTATGAATTTTGGTATTTTTATTTTATTTTTTTAATATAAATAATTAATGATATTTTAATTTATGTAATATGTCTCATTTTTTAATTAAAAAAAGTAAAATAGGAATGTGCACTACACTCTCTTAATTTTCCAGTTTTGGGGGGTGAGGGGCGCGTGCAAAATGTGCCCTGGCACACCTAGCTAGGTGTGCCAGAGCACACAGTAGTACTTCTGATACTCTTACTGCAAGTCTGACTGAAAAGTCACAACATTAGAGCATCCCTAATAGAAGGTTTTCATAAGGTTTTTATGAGGTTTGAAAATCTGATGCTGAGAGGTTTTCTATTAAATACATCAGGTTTGAGGTTTGGTATTTTAACACAGCTCTTTGATTTCAAACCTCCATTTAAAATTATATAAAAATTATAATTACACATGCATAGAGGTAAGTGATGTTCAAAATTCTCATGAAATGTGTGTGTGAGATGCACAGCGCGTGGAGAGAAAAAAGAGGTTGGCCCCACAATAATCAAATGTAGATAGTGGTTGTCTCCTCTCTTTTGCTAACGTTTTTCTTTTTCTTTTTTTTTTGTTGTTTTATATTCGAAGTGTTTTCTTTCTTTTGTAAATTGACTTATATATTTATATATATAGAAATAAATAAATATATATATATATATATATTAATTCAATATAAATTGAACTTAATCAAAAATGTATTCCTTCCTTTTAATATTAAATAGTGCAATATAGTTACATATAATTACATTATTATTTTTGTATGTATTTATGATAAATATGTGAAACATTTAAATTATATAAAAATAAAATTTAAGTTATAGTTTTAAAAAGTAATTAAAAATAAGAGTATACTATTAATTAAAAAAATAAGTGGAAAACGTGTGGGACCTATAAAAAAGAGGTTTATGAGGTTTGTTATTATTGGAGGTTTATATGTGTAGGAGTAAGAATGAGGTTTTGGATGATGTGGCATATTGAGAATAGATAAAAGAAGTTTGTGTAGGAGGGTTATTAGAGATGCTCTTAGTGTTGGAGTTAATTAGGACGCCGACCTATTGACAAATCACACAACTACCTAGATGGTAGTATCATTGATAGGGTAAGGTCCATGATGAAGTTCACTTTGCATTACAACTGAAAAAGGTTGATAATGGAAAAGCACACCTATAATAGTTTATGCTCCTTTTTTAAGATTCACTTGGAACCATTAGGTTGTGAATTTTTGCAAGGACCATGCCATTAGAACAAAGTACATCTTATATCCTGTTAACTTTTGTAAAGAAGTATATTTATTTATCAAACTTCAATATTGATAACTTATAAATTGGTGATTATCTTATGTCAGTCTTGCTTAAAAAAAATGTCATTTAATTATGTAATATCGATATATGGATTTAATGAGGTTGTTGGTTCTTTAAGTTAAGCTATTTTTTTTTTCTATTTGATTGCCAGGTTAGATAAAAAAATTAAAGATAATAGCTTTCACAGTGTCTGCGGTACTTTGTTCAGAATGCTTAACATAAGATGAGCACATTATGCCTCATTGAGTTCTTTCAGCTGGTGCTTATATAAATTTAAACCCACGTGTAGTTGGGCACCGTTAACTTCACATTGAAATATATTGGTGGTTATGTAAATGTGAACCCGAGTTTAGTTAAGCACCTTTAACTTGACATTGAAAAATGTACTGGACGGACTGTGTTTAACACAGACGTTGAGTTTCTAGTGCGTATATATATATACATATATATATACTGATTATGGGTATATTTGTTTTATATGTTGTAACATTTGTATCGTATAATTCACTTTGTAATTCTATTAAATTTAGTGTACAAATTTAATTTTTGCATGTTTCAGCATTGTGTTTATTACAACTATATATTACTTAAAATTATACCAAATGCGAAAAAATAATAACCATTAAAATTGTACATAGCAGTTACTGGTCTCTCATTTTTTTCGGATACCTACAAGTATTCACATTGTGCCCTTTCTCATGGCATTTGTTGTATCTATTTTTTTACCTATGCTCCCAACCGACTTTACCCACTGCTTGCGTGGTTGCCCTGGCCTAAATTTTGAATTTGGGGGATATACCAATGTTTGGTCAGATGGTGCTTCAAACGTGAATGCTATATTACCTTCAATTGGTATAACATCTTTGTATAAGTTGCCAACATAGTAGAGTTTAGGTAGTACAAAGAACAGAATGGGACCGGATCCAGGTGGAGTGACTTTACAACATGTATAGCGTGCGGGCACGGCAGCTCACCAACTTGAAGCGGTGGCATGTGCACGACTTAGATTCTATGTCTACTATAAAGGCCTTACCGTCGGATATCACTTTACAAATTTTCTCGCTGGATTTTTGTACTTGTCACACGTAGTAGTATATGTGCAGTATATTTTCGGTTTATATCAGGTAATAAGTTACGAAAAATAAAAGTAAAAAAAAAACCTGAATACAACAAATAAAGAATCAATAAAACTTACTGAATATCTTGCTGTTATTTTGTAATTAGTTTCCAACATACCATTTGGCTTTTTTGCAGAGTAAAAGCATCCTTGGCTTCATCTATGTTTGCCACATTTCATCTCTGTTGCATGTCCCTAAGCGCCTCTAGTAGTGTTGTTATGGGTAGGTCACGAACGGATCGGATGGCAGCATTTATTGATTCAACGGCATTAGATGTCATGGTAAAGTATCTATTATTGGGGCAATGAACTCTTACCCACTTGTTAATGCCAATATTTTCTAAATATGTTACGACACTCAAATCCAACTTTATTATTTGATACATATGCATATCGAACTCCTTTATAGTATAGGCCTTGCTGCTGCATAAAATTCTTCCTTTACTGCTTGTGCCTCATTCTTATAATGCACCTTCAATTTGTTTGAGATGTGATATGTGCACAGACAATGCGCTGCATTAGGGAATACCTACATAAACAAGAGAGGATTGTTCAGTGTATGTACTAGTAAATATATATACGTAAACAAATGAACAATAAACTGGATAAAAAATACACAGTATATATACTAATAAATATACTTAAATATCAGTGACATATACTATCACCTTTTCTACGGCGTGCCTTATACTTTCATGACCATCTGAAACAATGCATAGACCATCCCTCTCACCAACAACAACTTGCAATTTGGTGAAAAGCCACTCGTAGAAGTGGTTATTTTCTGAGTCAACAACACTAAATGCAAGCGGTAGAATGTAAGAATTTTCATCTTGACAACATGCTTATACCGAAGTAAAAAATATCCCATCGACAATAATTATTGGCCGACAATGGACCCATCCTTTGACAGATGCACCGAGTGACATGAAAACGTACAAGAAATTCTTCTTCGAAGTGGTGCTCACCTTAAAAATGCTACTCGGGTTTGATGCAAGTACATTCAAAAGATATTGATGAACATAATTGTAAGATTCATCAACTTTGCCACGGACCTCCACGCTTTTTGGTACGTCAAGTTTATCCCATAACGACTTTGCATGTCGTCAACGATACAAAGGGGATTATATGAAGTCTTCGTGTTCGTGAATTTTGACTTGATAAAATCACTAACAACGGTGATATCGCCTGTCTCTGGTTACTTGTTCGAACATCCAATGCATATATATGTTAAGTCCCGACGCCCCTTATCTTAAAAGTGTTTGAATTACCCAGGCGTGATGTTTTCACAAACCATGAACAATCGCTCGATACACACCTTACATAATATTACTTGGAGCAAGACTTCTCCACCTTGAATTGATACTGATGTGTTATAACATGCATGGTCAACATTTTCTGCAACTATTTTTATCCTTTAGCAAACGACCATCAACAATAATAGAGTCAAAATCTTTTTCAAAAGTCAACCCCATCTCAAGATCAGGGTTTATGTTGAGTATATGTTCGGTATATGCTGCAGCTTCTACCATCTCTTCAGCTACATTCTTCGCGAAAGACAAGAAATTTATCAAGCCATCTGTGACATCAGGATACCTGCCAAGATCTGGATAACTCAAAGGTGCAACATTTGACTCGTAATTCATAGAACACATATTTAGTGCATTATGCAACGAATCTTCAGCAATACTATGAGCCTTCACCTCCAAGCAAATCAGAAACTTCATGTAGTCATCTTCCTTGAACTTCAAGAAGACATATAAGCCAAGGCTTCTGTAGTCTTTTATGGACATTGGTGGACACTCTTCCTTCAGCTTATATTTCAGTTTAATGACAGATGATTGCGACATCACACAACACACATAATTCCTTGAAGCTGCAATCTTTTCGTACCAAATACGAGAAAGACAGTAATTCACGCAATCATTCATGATCCATTCACCCCCATGATGTATGAAAATCATCATGCTCGAATCCATATACAGAACAAAAGTACACATGTTCCGTGAATTATTCTTGTTGAAAACGATTAAATCCCAAATTAAACGTTCAAATCAAAAACACAAAGTTATGTAGTATTGAATATACGTTAAAATTACATAAATATCCTCCATTCTATCGCCCATGAATTCACGGTTTTTGCAGTATATGTTCCATACACTTGTTCTTACTAGAATCTTCGACGATCACCTCAGTTTTTAATTTTATTTTATTTTTTTTTTTTTGCGTCTCGATTATCAACTCGTTTACATTTCAAATCTCATATCTTCTCATTTTCTTTTTCTGATATCCATTTCATGTTGAAGATTCCGATTTATGTTTTTTCATTTTTTTTTCTTGTTTCCTGGTCACGTTGCGGAAATCATGCCAACAAGATATGGAATGGTGGACGTTACAAAGGGTTACAGCTATTTAGACAATCACGTAATTATGTTTTTCTATTTGGTATACACCAAAATTTTTGATATTGGATGGTAAATTCGAAATTTCTTTAATTTCATGTAGTATGTATAAAAATTTTCCAACAATAAAAGAACAACCATTTGGGCCAAGCAATTCGGTTTGTCCTTTATGGAAATAAAGACACCGTGTGTCTTTTGTAAATAATTTATGACTAGTTAAGTCAGGGTGATTCTCAATTCCATTTTTACTCCATTTCGTTCCGACGATCATTTCTCAAGTCATTTTTTAGAATTGAATATACATTCAAACCGTGTGACGGTTTCTTTTCTTCTCCATTTTCTATGTCTTATCTTTCTGTAAAGCTTCACCCATTTTGTTGCAAAGATTTTTTCCTCTCTCCCCCCTGCTTCTTCTTCTCTCCTTCTTTCTTCATCTCGCAAATTACCATGCTCTATTTTTTTTTCTTCTTCAAAATTCACACATACACACTTTGTAAACACCAGTTTTTTTTTTTTTTTTTTCATTCCGAAGAACATCATGTTACACAATGTGTGTTTAAATTACAACGGGAACCTATGAACTGACTGAAGTGTTCAGTTCGTACAAAAGAACTAAAAAAAAAATTAAATTACAACTCGAACGCGGAGAGATTTGAGCCTAGGCGATTGAAATCTATCCGCAAGACAAATACGCCCCTTGTAGTGCTGACGGGTCAGTGCGTAATGTCCCCAAAGATACAATGGCTTTAACACTCGGAAGCTGTAGCACACCAGCCTTCAGAGTCCAGTCGAACAAGAATGAAGTCGAGAACCGAGAACTATGATATGATGCATGAGGCTTTGAGAGTATTAGATTGCATGAAATGTTGTGTGCCTTCTCAGCAACTCAATGTCCTATTTATAGGACTTCCATCTCTGAGGGAGAACCAAGGGTTACACCAGCCACTTAAGGCTGAGATAAATGGCACCATTATTCTTAAAACGTTTCAGGTGTTAAAACACCATTAACCAGGTGTTAAGGCCATTAACCAGCCATTAACATCCACCTGAACAGTCACTTTCCACGTGAAAGGTCACATGTCCATGTTCATTGTACCTGGAGAGGTTTAACTCGGGTTGGGTCAAAACCGAGTCCAAATCCAACTAGAATTGGATTTTTCATTTGGGCCTAAAG
>CACSLK010027813.1:4730984-4741688 GCA_902706635.1 Striga hermonthica | reverse complement strand
TATATATGTTGTTATTTATTTGTCCGGTCGAATTACTGATTTTTTTTTAAAAAAAAAAATTAATTAGGTGAAGAAGAAGAAGAAGCAGCCACGCCTGGACCGACCGCAACATCGTCTTCTTCGGTACCACGGCGGCCTCGGAGAGGGTCCCGAATGCGCAAGCCTAAGAATGCATATACTCCTAGCTAGTTTATGTTGTATTATGTGATTTTGTGGACATTTTATTTTTTTTCTTTTGTTTTTTGTACTGGATTTTGAGATATTTATTCTTGATGGTTTTATGTACATATTTTGTAGTTCACTTTTTGTATATAGTGTTTCGTGTGTATGTATGCATGTTAGGTTATTATTTGACGAATGAAATGAATTGATATTAAAGTGATATTATTTCGTGTTCAAAATGTTAAAAGCAAAATTTATAAAAAACCTTCATATTGAAAGATAAGAATAAAAATGCAGTCAAAATAAACGCGGTCGCTATATAATATATACTATTATAATATAATATATACTACATACTATATATTATATTATATACTATATGGTATTATATAGTATATATTATATTGTTTGTAATATAATTGTATATACTATGATAAATTATAATATATATGTATATACTATATATTAAAAAACTATATACTATAGAAAATATTGATATTGAAGTATAAGAATAAAATTTTTGCAAAAATAATAGCGATAGCCTAGTGGCCTAGTGGTAGGAGGTGTGCCTAGAGAAAACGGACTCGCCCACATGTACAGGGTTTGAGTCCCGAATCCGGGGTCCTTCTACCATTTTTTTTTTTTCAAAACACGGATTCTCAGAATCCGTTTTTCTATTAATTAAATTAAAAAAACGGATTCTTAGAATCCGTTTTTTAAAAAAATATAAAAAATGAATAAATAAATAAAAACGGATTCTTAAAATCCGGTTTAAAAATTAAAACGGATTGTGATAATCCGTTTTACAAAACACGGATTTTCAGAATCCGTTTTTGTTTGAATTAATTAAGTTAAATCACGTCATTAAGGAAAAACGAATTATGAAAATCCGTTTTTCGTTCAAAATTAATTAAAAACGGATTCTGAGAATCCGGTTGTTTGATATTTTTCCACAACATTTTTTTTTTTTATTTTTTGCCACTCCTTTTTAAAAAAAATAAATAAATGATTCTTAAAATTTAACAACTTGTCGTCTTTATTGGCGCTTAAATTCGTTCATATCTGTTTTCAATTTAGGTAAAATAATTAAATGATTCATAAACTACAGTTAATTTAAGATAGCCAACAAAAAAGAAAAAAGAAAGAGAAAAAAAAAACAACTGGTAAATATTCCTCAACATATTGAGCATTTTACAATGGGTGGTATATATTGGGGGCTAAACATTTTTGTAGTATGATGATGTTCAAATGTCGCGAAATGAAAATTGCAATTGTATAAGAGTCGCTAACAACATTTTTTTTTTAAAAAAAAAAAACAATCCAAATGTTAATTTAGATGTTCGGCAAATTTTGTATCCATTAATGACTAAATATGAGTCGCTTGTGCGTGCACCGCCAGTAGACCACTAGTATCATACATGTTATTATGTAGATACTAAAACAAAGTAAATAATTTTTATTTTTTTGCAATACAATTGCAACTAAAATTGATTAGAATAAAAAAAATAAAATTAATCATTAACTTAAAAAATGGTTAATCATTTAAATCTTTTCTAAATCAGAGTCCGTTGAAAGTTTACACAACTGGACGCAGGAATCCACAAAATGGCAATGTATGCAGCTGATATTAAAGCAGTTCGTAATTTCTTCAGTTGCTCGAAAACCCTAACTATGGCAGAATCGAGTTGTATTGGTCACGATTAAGACCTAGCGGAAAGAATCAAGAGTTTCTCACTCTCTAAAAAGGAGAGTCTGATCACTGGTATTGAGCACGAGGATATCAAACTATGTGCAGATGAATGCGAAAGAAGTCTATTTGGGAAAGTGATAGGCGATCGTAAAGCTAGCTGGCTCGGAATTAAGAGAGCCATGAGCCACATATGGAGACTGCAACAGCAAATGGAAGTGAAAGAGCTTGGCCCCAACTTCTTCTAGTTCATATTCCAAAGCAAAGATGACATGAGAAAGGTGGGGGATGGAATCAGCTGGAGCTTTGATAATCAGCATCTGATTCTTAAAGAATGGGAGAAATGCCTAACAAGCAATCATCCTGCCTTTCAAGAAATCACTATGTGGGTTCAGGTATGCAACCTTCCTATTAACTGCTTGAGCACGGAGGTTGGGCTAAAAATTGGGAAAATTTTCAACTCAGTTCAAAATGTGATCATAGCCAACTTAGGAAATCATGGGGAAAGAATTATAAGATTACTGGTTTCCTTGGATACAAATGAACCTTTACCGAGGTGCACTAACATTCAACTGAAAGATCAAATTATTAGTGTGGGATTCAGGTATGAGAAACTGCACAATCTTTGTTATTACTGTGGGCTCTTGGGACATTTGGACAAAGGATGTAAAAAAAGAATTGCTGTTATCAAAGCCAAGACAGTTAGAGAGGGACAGTATGGAGACTGGTTGAAAGCTGTGGAGGGTCAGAATTGGATAGATGTTGGTCTTTCAAAAACTCTAGAAATTCTCCTTCATCCAGCAAAGTCCCAGATCAATCCTCCCCTCCCAGAACCTCTTCGAGCATGATTGATAAAGGAAAGCAACTAGTACAGGTGTATGCTCAACCCTCCAATAACTCTCCTCCTGATAGGGAGGCCTTAAATTCAGTTCAGGAAGAGTCTACACCTCAAGCCCCCTCTTCAATCAAGAAAGCTTCTTCATCTCACCCTCAGAAATCCTTAGAGATTATTCATACAGTGATAGAAGAAGCTTCTCAAAACAAGACAATGGATATGGACCTGGCAATTCAAGCTCCCTCACTACCTATTCAAATAAAGGCCAGTCACCTCAAACCCTCAAAGCCTTCAGTCAGCATCAAACAGAAAACTTGGAAAAGGGCTCTGAGTAGAGAAGGAAGATTGAAAAGAAATGATGAGCAAGAGTTGATGATTCAGGACAACCAAAGCAACAAGAGGAATAAAGAGAACTTTTTCTCCTCTCCTCAAATCAAAGATCAGGATTTGATCATCTCAGCAACCAGCAAGAAGATGAAAGGTATACAGGGACAAGTGGAGGATGCCAGCCTCGAGTGGCACCCCAATTCCCAATGCTAATTGCGGTGTGAAATATAGAGGGCTGGGTGGGCCCTCTACAATTTCCCAAATCAGAGAGTCCATTAAGGCTCATCACCCCTCTTTTTTCTTTTTATCAGAAACAAAAAAAATCAAATGGCTTTGTTAAATCAGTGGCTAGGAAGTTGTGTTATGAAGATAGGTTTTCTTTTGTAGATCCTGTAGGTTTGAGTGGGGGATTACTCTTATTATGGGACTCTAATGTAAATACTATTAATATTATGCAAAAATCTTTTTATATTGCAGTTGAATTTGAATTAGCTCCTGCCCCTTCTCAATGGGGAATTTTTGTTTATATGAGCACTTGTAAGCATATCAGAACTCAATAGTAGGAGGAAATGGAAAGGGAAAAAACTTACTGGGGATCTAATTGGTTTGCCTTGGGTGACTGGAATGACATTTGTGTCAAGGAGGACAAATCAGGAGGCCTAATGAGGAGTGACAGAAGTCTCTTAGGCTTCAATGCTTTTATAAACAATATAAAGATGGAAGAGCTGCCTATGCAAGGATACAGATTCACTTAGTGCAATCTCAGAGATGCAGAGGGACTGGTGGAGGAAAAACTTGATAGAGTCTTTGCCACAACTGATTGGTTGATGGACTTTCCAAATGCCACAGTTTCCAGTAAAGTGAGAAGTGCATCAGACCATTCAATGCTCCTTCTAAGCAAAGGAACAGCTCAACCAAAGACTCCAGCCAAGTTTCACTTACATGGACGGTCTCAATGATATTGTCTCCTCTGCTTGGACTCAACTAACTTCAGGGACCCCATTTTTTAAACTCAAGAAAAAAGTGAAGAACACAAGGGATGCCCTCCTCATTTGGAGCTCAAAATTCAAGACCAGCAACCAGCAAACCATTGAAGTGCTCACTAAGAAGCTTGAGGTGCTGAGAGAGGAGAAAGCAGATGACTACTGGGCTCAATGGAACAGCACAAGGACAGAGCTAAATGCAGCCCATAGACATGAAGAACTACACTGGCAACAAAGGTCAAAACTGAAATGGCTCAAAGATGGCGATGGTAATACCAAGTTTTTTAATGCATACACTCTCCAGAAAAGGAAGCTCAATGCTATCTCAAGGCTCTTAACTCCTAATGGATCTGTGCTTTCAACTCAGGAAGACATTGAACATCATATTGCCGATTTTTACTCAGACTTATTCACTTCAGAAGGGAGTTGGGATGGTGAGTCAATTATTAATCTCATCCCTCAGACAATCACTGATGATATGAATCAAAGCTTAATGAGGCCAGTTTCAGAAGAAGAGGTGAAGGCTGCTTTATTCTCCCTACCCCCGGAGAAATCCCAGGTGAGGATGGCATGAATGCCCTTTTATTTCAACACGTTTGGAATTTGGTTAAATTGGATGTCTTTGAAGCCATTCTCAGCTTTTTCCAATCTGGAGCAATCTTGAGGTATTGGAACCACACCATTCTTTCTTTGATCCCTAAAGTAGCTCAGCCAGAAACACTTTCACAATTTAGGCGAATCAGCGTATGTTGTGTGATCTACAAGGTTCTATCAAAGGTTCTAGCTCAAAGACTCATGATTTGTCTAAAAGATTGCATCATTCCTCACCAGTCAGCCTTTGTGAAAGGGAGGCAGCTCATGGACAACATCATAATTGCACAGGAGGCCTACCATTTCCTAAACAGACACTCCACAGGCAAGAATTGCTTCATGTCTTTGAAACTAGACCTTATGAAGGCTTTTGACAGACTTGAATGGCCCAACATTCAGAGAATTATGCTTCAAATGGGCTATCAACCTAACTTTGTGAAACTGATCATGGTCTGTGTTTCAACTACTACAATCTCCTTCAAAGTTAATGGTAAGATCAGTGGCTACATCACTCCATCCAGAGGCATAAGGCAGGGGGACCCACTGTCCCCCTATTTATTCTTAATTGCTGCAGAGTTATTATCAGCCCTCATTTCAAATGCTCAATCCCAAGGTTGTCTTCAAGGACTCAAACATTCAAGCAATGGTCCTGCCATCACCCACCTCTTATTTGCAGAGGACTCCCTGCTTTTTTGCAAAGCTGGAGTGGATCAATCAAACCAACTTATATCTCTCCTGAATAAGTACAGAATGTTCACAGGGCAGAGAGTCAATCTTCAGAAATCAGGGATTTACTTTAGCAGGAATAATCCTCAAAGTCTGAGAGATAGTATCTGTGGAGTGTTGCAGGGTATTGTTCCTCTTAGATCATCAAGATACCTTGGATTACCATTGGGGATTGGAAGATCAAAAAAGGAATTTTTTTACTATATCATATCCTCTATCAGAAACAAAGTGCATGGATGGAAAAACAAGCTTCTCTCACTAGCTGGCAAAGAGGTACTGGTCAAATCTATTATCCATGCTCTCCCTATATTCTCAATGACTTGCTTTAAAATACCAGTAGGAATTTGCAAACAAATATCTAGATTGTGTGCTGCATTTTGGTGGAAATCTGGTGACAACTCAGAATCTGGAATTCACTGGAGAAAATGGGAGAGACTCACTCTCCACAAACTCAAGGGTGGCTTGGGTTTCCATGATATCAGCCTTTTCAATGAGGCTTTAATTTCCAAACAGTTGTGGAGAATCACCTCTAACCCTGAGTTGCTGGTTAACAAGATCCTTAAGGATAGATACTTCTTCAATGATTCTATATTCAAGGCAGAAAAACCCAGAAAGGGTCTTGGCTTTGGCACAGTTGGCTTTCTGTGATGCCTACCTTTGCTCAATGTATAAGAATAGAGATCAGAAATGGGCACACAACTAGGATTGATTATCTGAATTGGGTGCCAAAGTTGAAGAAACCTCATCCCTCACTGATTGAGATAGCAAGGGGACATTTAATTTGGGTTAAGGACTTGCTCCAAACTAATGGCTCTGAATGGAACAAATGGCTTGTTGAGCAAGTATTTGACCCTGAAGACAGTGCTGCAATCCTCAAGATCAACTCCTTGAACCCTGCTAGACCAGATAGGCTGTTTTGCGGCATGGAACCTAAAGGCCATTTTTCAGTTGCTAGCACATATAAATTTCTGGTAGCTAAGAATTTCTTGCAGATGGACATCCCAGAGACAAGCTTTAATCCTTTTCCTCCCCATCAGATCTATCAAAGATGTTGGCATATGAAGATCCAAAATAAAATTAAGCATTTCATTTGGAAGTGCATCTCAGGAACATTGCCAACTGCTGTCAACTTGAGGAATAAAGGAATTGATATAAATGCCATCTGGTCCATCTGTGGAGATCAACCAGAGACTTCAGAACACATCTTCTTTTCATGCCCAAGAGCAAGTAGGATCTGGGAATCTGCACCAGTTCACTGGGATGGCTTACAGCATTGCACCTTCTTCTTCAAAACTTAGTGGCAGCAGATTAGCTCCATTAAACAAAATGATGTTGTTAAAGCTAGGATTCAACTGTCCATCTACTTGTTTTGGTGGCTATGGAAATCTAGGAATCTCTGGATTTTCAAAGGATCTCTCATGCCTGAGCACATAGTGATTTCTGTTGCACAAAAGGATTGGTTGGAAGCTTCTTTAGCTGCAGGACACTGTGATGTTCCCTCCTCTTGTTAGAGTAGCTTTTTCTTTTTTCTTTGTTCTGTTTGGTTTTGGAGTTTTTATTTTGAAGGGGTGTATTCTAGCTAGGCCTTATGGCAGTAAAGAGATGCATTCCCTCTTTCTGTTTGGTTATTTTCTAGTTTTCTAGTTGTTGAGGTTCTAGGTGCTTTATGTAGCATCTCTCAGTTTTATATTTTAGTAGGTTGTTGCCTCTTGTATTTGACATTTTTCTCGGTGGTTATATATAGCTCCTCGATCGTTCTGGCCAAAAAAGATATTAAAGTTGAAATAATAATAATAATAATAATAATAATAATAATAATAATAATAATAATAATAATAATAATAATAATAATAATAATAATAATAATAATAATAATCTATATTAATATAAAGAGGTTGTTGGAAAAATACTCATATAGTAATTTTGACTTAAAATAAAGTGTTGACTTACTAATATAAGTAATATTCTACAACTCACCTGCCATAATTTAAAAATTTTGGTGAACCTTTTAGCCAAAAATTTGGTAAGGGGTTCTAATTTTTTATCATTTTTTTTAACAATCTTCACAATATGATCGGATTCTTTGGGTTTTTACACAAAACCTCTAGCAATTTTGGTAAATCTTTTAGCTAAAAATTTGGTAAGGGGTTCAAATTTTTTACCCTTTTTTTGTAACAAACTTCACCAATATGATCGACTCTTTGGGATATTTTTTGAACAAATTTCACAAATATTTACACAAAATCTCTGGCCGAAATTTTGTAGGGGGTTCGAATTTGTTAGCATCATTTTTGTTGTAACAACCTTCACAATATGATCGGATTCTTTGGGTTTTTTTTACCAAGTTTCATAATTAATTACAAAATTTCTGGCCGAAAATTTGGTAAGGAGTTCAAAATTTTTAGCATAATTTTTTTGTAACAACCTTCACAATATGATCGGATTCTTTGGGCTTTTTTTGTAACAAATTTCATAAAAATATTGTTCGAAAAATACATATTTAGTAATTTTGACTTAATAAATAAATGGCTAACTTACTTTATAAGTAACAAATTCAAACACTTACGTGATAATTAGTTTAAAAATTAGATATTTGGATTGTATATTGCCACACTGTTTTATTTGGTAACTAAATTGTTTTACTTATTCTTTCCTACTTAAATCCATGTGAATCTCTTTAAAACTAAAGATTTTTATGCTTGGATATAAAATTATCTCAAAAAAATTCAAACATTTTTAACTCAACCACTTTTTTAACTCAACTTTAACTCAACCCCACTATCATCAATATTTTACTATAATTAAATAATATCAACCAATCATTTATACACATCACATCAACTTTGATTCACTATTCACCCACTCACATAATTTAACTAACCATCACTTCAAATCATCTTTCTCATACTTTTATATCAAACCAACTTTAATTATTATATTTTAAATATTATTTTAATATACCCACTAACAACTAACCATACAACCTTTTTCAAAATTAACCAAACCAAACTAAAAAATCCAAACAAATCCAAAAAATTTTATATTTAGGTTTTCAAAACTCAAATCAATAAATATCCCATAAAATTGGAAAGCATTTGAATTTGAAAAATATGAGATTTGAATGTGATACACATGTTAAAAATGTATAAGTACATTTTTGGTAAACAAATAAAATAATTTTTATAAATTAAATTCAAATCAACTGATATCCCATACATAATTTGTGCATATTTAATAGAATTTAGTATCTTATTTTCTTTTTGAAAAAAATAAATTATATAAAAAACCCAATTTATCTCATCTTTTTTATTAGTTTATCAGGCATATTATGAAATAACGTGTAATTTCATATTTCTTACGGGATATCCTCACGCGAATTTTGTATCCTTTATTTTAATTAATAGGTTCAAAGTTATTTTCTTAATTCAAGTTTTTTTTTTTATATTTCACACAATAGACAACACTTTTCATTTTTTTTTTTAAAACAAAATCGGATAATTTTTTTGTTTGATATCAATCCTAATCCAATTGTTTAGGAAAATAAATTCAAATAAAATTAAAATCCAAATGCAAATCATTTCAATTTTTTTCATCTTTTTATTTTTTTTAATAAATTAATTTGGGATGTATATTGAGTACATATATGCTACAATTGTTTTCAAGTAATAGTGATACACTCCCAATACGATCAAAGTCATCTTTTTATTTTTTAATGAATTAATTTTAGAATGTATATTCGGTGCATATATGCTATGATTTTTTTTCAAGTAATAGTGATACACTCTCAATACAACTCTTTAAGCAAATCATGATACACACTAAATAATGTTTGCTAATAATTATCCTCCGTAAAATGATCCTCTTTTTATATCTTAACAAAATCCGTGTGAAAAAATTGACAGATTTTAAGGTTTTGAAAATTCAAATCAATTGATATTCCATAAAAATTGGCAGATTTTTAGATTATGAGAATTCAAAATCCATTCAAATTTTCTATCCTTTTTACTTTTGTAACAAAATTTGTTAGCTTTGAACTTTGTGTCATTCATTATCCAATTAGTTGGGAAAATAAAATAAGATCAATTTAATGTCAATCATTGATTACATTACCAAATATCTGAAAATTCAATTTTTAATTTTTTTCTATAATTCTTTTTTTAATTCAAATTTATAGGTAGATGGCATATGCACAATCACTATATAAACACCACATTGGTATGATCATTGAACCAAACATCGTCAGGAAATAATGCATCCCACAAAACAAACTTTTGAATAAGTTTTTCCATCCCCATTCAAAGTGATTTTGGTTTTTGGAAAATCAAATACATAAAAGAACTAATATGCCAATGATCAAGCTACTCATCACATAATGTTCAAACGCATTGAAGACGAGCGCAATTATCAACACGTTCTTAAGATTATATTTCATGATTATGAGGTAATTTGTCCTTATATTATTTATATGCATCATTTTATGCTACATTTTTTATGATTTTTTTATTTAATTATTGAATATGTACTTTCTTAGGGAGGATGAATTAGTGGTATAATCCGACCCGTCAGTATTCCACAATTCATCGGCGAAATTGAAGATGTTGGCACTTATATTGATGGGTCTCCTCTCAGATCTGGAGTGAAAACCGATGGAAAACCGCCCAGATCTAGAATGAACCGATGGGAATGAGCTCAGATCTGACTCGATAGCCTCCAAACCGTTGTTGAACCACGAGAAAACCTGCAAGAACTCAACGCTGGAGGGGGTTTCCGGCGTAGAGCCTCCGACGCTCAAGTCAGTAATGAAAAAGATGAGATGAAAGAAGCTGTTCTGAGAGCAGCAACAGTAATGGAGGAAAGTATAGAATGAATAGGAGTTAGGATTTTGGGGTTACCTTAGCTCCTTTATATAGAAGTAAAACATTTACCTGAAGTCCCCAAAATGCCCTGGCCGACTCACTGGAAATGTCCAGAATACCCTGGTCGGTTCGCATTCCGTCGATCTCCTAGTCAGCATTTAGATTCCTTCTTATCCTTAGTAGCCTCCTTCTTATCCTTGACAACTTTCCTATGGTAAGTTGAAGTGTACTGGAGTCGCCGAGATCTACGAGCCTCGAGACTTCCTCAGTCGGCTGGGGATACCAACTCGAGTCGACTGGGTCATCTTCAATCGTCAGTAGACCCTGACGCGCTTGACCGTCTTCCTGGAGGGGATCGACTTTTGCTAGTCGACATGTGGAAGTCGACTAAGAGAAATGCCTGGACCCTTAACCGGAGATATCATAAAGAATCTGCAGACAGAGTCGACTTTGCGTAAGTCGACTCGGTAATCTCTGAACCGTGATGGTATTGAGCCGTTATACGATAGTGTGGCTATATCATCTAGTCCCCCCCCC
>CACSLK010027813.1:4706297-4718777 GCA_902706635.1 Striga hermonthica | reverse complement strand
TAAGTTTTTCGAGTCATCTTCTCCCAACCCATCTTGCCAGCTGGTCGAAGTCGAGCAACAGTTTCGACAGCTTCATAGCTGTTGAACTAATTTTTTGAGTCGTCTTCTCCCAACCCATCTTGCGAGCTGGTCGAAGTCGAGCAACAGTTTCGACAGCTTCATAGCTGTTGAACTATGTTTTTCGAGTCATCTTCTCCCAACCCATCTTGCGAGCTGGTCGAAGTCGAGCAACAGTTTCGACAGCTTCATAGCTGTTGAACTAAGTTTTTCAAGTCGTCTTCTCCCAACCCATCTTGCGAGCTGGTCGAAGTCAAGTAACAGTTTCGACAGTTTCATAGCTGTTGAACTATGTTTTTCGAGTCGTCTTCTCCCAAACCATCTTGCGAGCTGGTCGAAGTCGAGTAACAGTTTCGACAGCGTCATAGCTGTTGAACTAAGTTTTTCGAGTCATCTTCTCCCAACCCATCTTGCGAGCTGGTCGAAGTCGAGCAACAGTTTCGACAGCTTCATAGCTGTTGAACTAAGTTTTTCGAGTCGTCTTCTCCCAACCCATCTTGCGAGCTGGTCGAAGTCGAGCAACAGTTTCGACAGCTTCATAGATGTTGAACTAAGATTTTCGAGTCGTCTTCTCCCAACCCATCTTGCGACTTGGTCGAAGTCGAGCAACAGTTTCGACAGCTTCATAGCTGTTGAACTAAGTTTTTTGAGTCGTCTTCTCCCAACCCATCTTGCGAGCTGATCAAAGTCGAGCAACAGTTTCGACAGCTTCATAGCTGTTGAACTAAGTTTTTCGAGTCGTCTTCTCCCAACCCATCTTGCGAGCTGGTCAAAGTCGAGCAACAGTTTCGACAGCTTCATAGTTGTTGAACTAAGTTTTTTGAGTCGTCTTCTCCCAACCCTTCTTGCGAGCTGGTCGAATTCGAGCAACGATATTGACAGCTTCATAGCCGTCTTCCTTACAGCATAAAACTTTGACCTATGCTTAAAGGCCCATAAATTCGTAGTTGTTTAGGTCGACCTTGTGGCCGTGTGTGACCGGTTCTCTCTTTTTTTGTTGATGGATTGAGTCGGCTATATAGCCATTTTGAAAAATTCGATATACCCTGTTAATCGTGTTACTTCTTCTCGACTTTGGGATATCCGATTTTTCCTTGGTTACACATTACGCCTCGCTTACTTGGGCCGAATATTCTCCATTAATACCCATCTTTTAAGATAGGTCTGACACTGATGCTTCTTCTCTTTCTTTTTTTTTTTTTTTTTTGAATTTCGAATTTCAACATCTCCTATGATTGACACGCGTCCTGTCAATCGCTGACTCCTCGTATTCTGTGTTTCATCTGGATCGTTGATTTCTTTGTCAATCTAACGGCCCATATCTATCCTCATCTCTTATAAATATGGTTGAACTTTTTCTTTGAACACTTTTTCCCCTCTTCTAAATTTTCTCTGCAACTCCGGCGGCCTAGCAATCCGAGCTTTCCCGGCGACTTTTTCTACAGCACCGGCGCCTCCATCAATTTTCAAGTCATCATGAGTAACATGGGTAAGTACTTACTCTTTCTATCACTCCATTCCTTCTTCCTTTCTTATTTTTTTGGGTTTTTGGGCTTTTCTGCATCTTGGTGTGTTCTTCGTGTTCTTCGAACTTTTCTTTGAAGATTGTGTTGAATCCTGTGTGTATGTTCTTCGCTCTAGTGAACTGTTAGCGCGTGGCTGGGTTATAGCGTGTAACCGCTTGTCGACTTTTATCATGTCGATTCTTATCAACACCCTCTTTCTTCGTTTGTTCTTTCCCCTGGTTGGCCTCTTGTCGGTTTATCGTCGTATCCTTGACCACACCATATTGTTCTCATTCTTAATATTGTTGTCGATTTGGGTGAGTCGATTGTGCTTCGTTTGACTTTGTTTTGCAATGATTGATCCTTGCTTTCGATTCTTCTCTTTTTTTTCTAGCTTCCAATTCTGGCTCTTCGTCTGACACACTCGACAAATTGATCGATCGGGGCCTCGATCAGTCCGACTCAAGCTCAGTCGAGATAGTCGGTTATAGGATGGTCGACGCTTCTCCTTCATCGCGTGCTTCCCCCCCGAAAGTCGACTGGGCTGAATATGATCAGGCACTTTTAGACGGTGGCTTAGTGGAGGTCACGGAGTCCTCGTGGAGATTCTCCCCGCCTCGACTTGATTCCTCGAGGTATTCCCCTTAGGTTATTAGATATTCCTGTATATAGCACCAGCCCTGTACCTGTATCAGTAGTTACTCCCCTCGACCCTCGAGAGATTGTATCAGTAGCCTGGCCTTTAGCCAAATTGGCCACTTTAAACCCTTTTTCTTATGCCTCTGTGGCTCAGGTCGAGAACTTTAGGCAATTTAGCGGGCTTCCCTCCGATTGGGAGTTGGTTGCCCCGGGCCCTGACAGCGACTTCGCCTGCCCCCCGGAGGGCTGTCATATTTTTTTTGCCGACCAAATCATTTTTGGCCTTCGCTTTCCTATCCAAGTCGAACTTTTGGAGATAAGTGATCTGTACAGTATCCCGATAAATCAATTTTCTCCAAACGCTCTATGTATCATGATAGCCTTTATTGTTGTTTCTCGCATAGTTCTCCGTTTCTTCTCAGCCGAGTTTTTTCATTACTGCTATAGTTATCGGCTTCAAAAGGGGGCCCACTGCTTAATTCGTCGTTTCGGGGTCAACTTTCTCGATGACCTTTCCTCAAACATTACGGATTAGAAGTCAAAATTTGTGTTTATTCGTCCTCCCGTCGGTGCTTATCCTTACGCAAATAATTGGATAAGTACTAAAGTTAAAAAAAATAAACGTTCTCGATCTGAGAACTTCGAAAGGATTTTAGAAGAGTTGAATAAGTGTACTTATAGTGCTCGACACATAATAAAAGATCGTGAGTTGGTCAATCACGCTCGAATCGTTCTGTATGACGATATCTCTCGGCTCGACGATCCCCGTAAGCTGTCTGACGTTTCTCATATTGTAGAGCTTGATTTCTATTTTCTTTCGACCTCGTTTGATTATTTGTTTTTGTTTCAGTCAAAGCACTCAAGCGCTTCGAAATAAAAAAGAGACAGCCGACTGGGCAGTTGGTAGGCGGGTCTGCTCCTCCCCCACCCGGCGGATCCGGATCGAAGTCGATCTCTGCCGCAAAGCGATCTAAAACCTCGGGGCCCAGTAATCGTAAGAGGCCTCAAGACGAAAGGACCCCTTCTCTCCTTCCCGACGACCTTAAGCGCCGTAAGGTCGACAAGGGCAAGGAGAAGGTCGTTGAAAAAAGCACTGCTTCTGCCGTCACCCAAAACGATGTGCTGGTCAAGATGCCGTCTCGGCTCTGGAATCACCCAGAGCCGCATAAGGTGGCGAGATACCTCCATTCTCTACTCCCCGAAGCCGATAAGGCCCGTGTCGAGGGGAATGATTATGAGCGTTCTTGCTACTCCACTCAATGTCTTACTCGGGTATGTGTTTTGTACTTGAGTTTAGCGTTTATGTTTATGTATCCTTGCACTATTTCATCATTCTTTTCTTTGTGTAGTTCTTAGCTGCCATCCTCCCTGGCCTCGAGGCGGGTACCAAAGCCCCTACCTCTTCTACCAAGGCCCTCGAGGACAGATGCGAGGCACAGCTTAGGGAGATCTCCCAGCTGAAGAAAGAGCTGGAGGGGTCTAAAGCGTTAGTCGATAAGCTGAAGGCCGATAAGGCCGTGGCCCAGCATGACAACGAGAAGCTGCGGGCCGATCTCGAAAAGGCCCGAGAGGAGGTGGTATTCGAGAAGGATATCAGCATCGTTCAGGGCCGAAGGTCATTTCTAAGGACCGACATGGGTTCTGCCTTTATCGAGGCCTACCGCAAAGAAGTCGTCAAGGCTTTCTGCAACTCGCCCGAGTTTCTCGACCGATTTTGCCCTGCTGCCGTCCAATATTTTGACCATTCTTTCGACGCATGGGAGGCGGTGGTGGCGGGGTCTGAGTTTGCCGGGAAACTCGACCGCGAAGCAATGAGGCGTGCGCTTCCTGACCCCAATGGTTATGAGGGTGAACCATTCCTTCCGGATGATTATCCATGGTGGTCTAGCCTCGAGGCCAAGACTATTCAAGTCGCCCGGCTTTCGTATCAATTGGATGCTCCTTCCACTCCCTCGGCTGAGCCGACTGGACATAATCTTGAGGAAGTAACCCAGGAGAGCGATTTTTAGGGTTGCGCGGAGGCTGTTGCCTTTTTATTATTATATTATTTTTTTAATTGTCGCTCTCGACCTATTTTCATAATGTAAAGGTCGAGACGATTCTCTTGTAATGACTTTGTTATAAATAACATCATTTTCGCCATGTCTCGTCGTTTTTCTTTTGTTCCTGCGTTATCGTAAATGCTTGGTAGTTAGGGTGGGCTTTTATCGATTTTGGTATCCTTGAGTGTTTGTTTGTTTTATTTAATTTTTTTTTGAATAACCTTCGTGGTTATTAAAATTGACTTCGTGGTTGTAAACTTCATAGCTTTGTCGAGATTCTACTTGAGTTACAACTTCGTAGTTGTTCAAAATCGACTTCGTAGTCGCGGACTTTATCGGGATTCCACTTGTTACAACTTCGTAGTTATTTGGATCGACTTTGTAGTCGTGGGCTTCGTAGCCTTGCCGAGATTTCACTCGAGGCATACAACTTCGTAGTTGTTTGGGTCGACTTTGTAGTCGTAGGCTTCGTAGCCTTGCCGAGATTCCACTCGAGGCATACAACTTTATAGTTGTTTGGATCGACTTTGTAGTCGTGGGCTTCGTAGTCTTGCCGAGATTCCACTCGAGGCATACAACTTTATAGTTGTTTGGATCGACTTTGTAGTCGTGGGCTTCGTAGCCTTCCCGAGATTTCACTCGAGGCATACAACTTTGTAGTCGTTTGGATCGACTTTGTAGTTATATCTTAACCTGTTGTAGTTCTTAAGAAAATTTATGTATGTGGGTAACCGCGGTAAAAATGTAAAAAAGACAATTCAAACATCAAACTTGAAATTCATTTCATTACTGATTTTAATTTGAGCGTTTTTCAGTACAAAAGAGGCTTTAGACTCAACCTTAGGCGTAAAAGCGTTTAAGATGGATCACATGCCAAGATCGGGGCAATCGACGGCCTTCCCCGTCTTCTAGCTCGTATGCTCCTCTCTCGAGAACTTTTGTGACTGTGTAAGGCCCCTCCCAGTTGGCTTCGAGTTTTCCGACATGCTTTAAGGCATCGACCCGCTTGAGGACGAGGTCTCCCACTTGGAATCGCCTGGCTCGGACTTTCTTGTCGAATGCTACGCGCATCTTTTGCTTGTATGCAACCGACCGCAACCAGGCCTCTTCTCGTTCCTCTTCAATTAAATCGAGGGCTTCTTTGGCCATTTCCTCGTTCTTTCCTTGCTCAAAGTATGTCGACCTGTGCGAACTTAGTGCAATTTCCACTGGCAAGAGGGCATCCATTCCATATACCATATTGAATGGTGATTGGCCTGTCGAGCTTCTCGGCGTAGTCCGGTATGCCCATAAGACAGTGGTTAGCTCGTCAATCCAGGCTCCCGATGCCCTCTCCAATCGCTTCTTTAGCCCCTGCAAGATGGTTCTATTCGTAACCTCGACTTGCCCGTTGCCTTGGGGGTGAGCGACCGAGGCGAATCTCTGTTTGATCCCCATATCAAGGCACCATGCCTGAATTCGTTTGCCCTGAAACTGCGTTCCATTGTCTGAGTTTAATATCTTCGGGATTCCGAATCGACAGTAGATGTTGTTAAATAGAAACTGGATCATTTTTTCCTCGGTAATTTTTGCCAGCGGTTCTGCCTCGACCCATTTGCTAAAGTAGTCGACTGCAACTACCAGAAATTTTCTTTGTCCGGTCCCCATTGGCAAAGGCCCCACCAAGTCGATTCCCCATTGAGAAAAGAGAATCGGGCAGTTGATTGTCGTCATGGTCTCACCGGGGATATGAGGAATCGGGCCATGACGCTGGCATATTTCGCATCCTTGTACTAACTGCTCAGCCATTCTCCTGATTTTCGGCCAATAATAGCCAGCCCGCAGAACTTTTCCAGCTAAAGCCCGAGACCCGACGTGAGCCCCGCAACATCTTTCGTGGACTTCCCGCAAGACATATTTTCCCTCGTCTTTAGAAATGCATCTTAAATGGGGCCCGACATACGACCTCTTATATAGCACCCCTTCAATTTCAAAATATTTACTCAAGTATCGGGCGGCTTTTTCGGCTTCCTGCTTATCCCCTGTAGGTACTTTCTTTTGCAAAAGCTCGCGAATCGGCATCCTCCAGTCGCCCTTCTCCTCAACTTCCATAGCTTCACCCAGGACACTCTTTTCCAGGTTCATGGTGGTAATGTGGCTCCCCATCTTTCCCTCATTTGAGCTGGCTATCTTAGCGAGCCAGTCGGCTCGTTTGTTCTCCACTCGAGGGATTTGGGTCAGCTCGAATTTTTCCAAGCCTTGCACCAGGCTTTGAATTTCCTCGACATACTTCTGCATTCTGTCTTCTTTTACTTCATAGTTCCCCATTACTTGGCCCACGACAAGTTGTGAATCGGACTGGGCTGCAATTTCTGTTGCTCCGCCACCAATTGTCAGCTGGATTCCTTTAATCAATGCCTCATATTCTGCTTCGTTATTTGAGGCTTTGAAACCCAATCTGATGGCGAAGTCGAGTTGTTCGCCTTTGGGAGATACTCCCAGACCCGACCCTTTGGCTGCTGAGGATCCGTCGACATGCATTATCCATTTCTTCTCTTCTCCCTTAGTTCCTTCTTGGATAAAATCGGCCAAGGCTTGGTCTTTTATGGCTCGTCTCGGTTCATACTTAATGGAGTACTCACTTAGTTCAACTGCCCATTTTACGAGTCGACCCGACACCGTAGGTCGACCCAGAGTCTCTCCAAGTTGGCAGTTTGTCCTTACTACTATCACGTGATTCAGAAAATAAGGCCTCAATTTTCTAGTTGTTATTATCAATGTCAGGGCGGCCTTCTCGACTTTGGGGTACCTCATCTCCGCACCTTAAAGTACCGGACTGGTATAGTAAATTGGCTGTTGGGCTCCTCATGTCTCCTTCAGTAATACTGAGCTTAAGGAGAATATCGCTACTGAAATGTAAAGCACCAATTCGTCGCCTGGTTCTGGTTTTGTTAACAGAGGCAATTCGCTCAGAAACTCCTTCAGTCTTTCGAACGCTACTTGCGCCTCGTCACTCCATTGAAAGGCCTTCTTTTTAAGCAACTTGAAAAACGAAAAACTTTTCTCCACCGCTCGAGCAATGAACCTGCTTAGGCCAGCGATTCGACCCGTCAAGACTTGTACTTCTCTGATATTTCTGGGTGCGGCCATGTCGAGTATAGCTTTCACCTTATCTTTATTTACTTCGATGCCTCTTTCAGTCACGACATAACCCAAAAACCGCCCCGCCTTTACCCCGAAAGCGCACTTACTCGGGTTCAGCTTCATCCCAAATGTTCTTAATGTCTTAAATGTTTCACTTAAATCCTCTATGTGTGAGATCGAGGACTTGCTCTTCACCAAGATATCATCTACGTATACCTCCATATTTCGCCCCGATCTGAGATTTAAACATTCGATCCATTAACCTTTGGTATTTTTTCCCCCGCGTTTTTAAGCCCAAAGGGCATGACGACGTAACAATATGTCCCCTTGCTCGTCACGAAACTAACTTTGCTTTGATCCTCGGGGGCCAGCGGAATTTGGTGATATCCTTGGGACGCGTCCATCATACTTAGCAATTGACAGCCAGCCGTGGAGTCGACTAGCTGGTCGATTCTTGGCAAGGGGTAGTGATCTTTTGGGCATGCTAAGTTCAAATCGCAAAAATCAATGCACATACGCCATTTATTCAACGCTTTTCTCACCATCACAGTGTTCGATATCCATTCAGGGAATTGAATTTCTTTGATATGTTTGGCTTTCAGTAACTTGTCTACCTCGACCTCGATTGCTTTATCAATTTCTACTCCATGATGCCGAAGTCGTTGCTTTACAGGCTTTTTGAGGGGGTCGACATTAAGTTTGTGTTCCATGACATCGGGGTCGATTCCTGTTAATTCTTCAGGGGAAAAGGCAAATATGTCTCTGAATTCTTTCAACAATCCCACCAATTGTCTGCGCAATTCATCCTCCAACTCTCTCCCGACTTTCGTGGTCAGCTCCTCTCTTTCCCCGATTTGAATTTCCATCAATTCCCCAAGCGGCTCAAGGTCGCTTTCCCTTGGTCTCTTTTCACTCGACATTGGCTTTTTTCTTCCTTTACCTCCGATCGTTGTCTTCCTTTACCTCCGCTCGTTGGTTTGTCTTTACTGCTATCTGGTAACAGGTTCTTGACAACCTCTGGTCTCCTTGGGCCTCCCCTACTCTATCTCCAACGTGGAACTTTAGCTTCATGTGGTAGGTTGACACTACTGCTTGGAATGCGTTGAGCGCTGGCCTTCCCAGAATCACATTATAAGTCGACTCGACGTCGACTACAACGAATCGTACCATCTTTACTTTCCTTAAGTCACCTTCCCCAAGGACGACAGCGAGCGTGGTTTCTCCTAGGGGTGCGACTTCCGAGCCATTAAACCCAAAAAGTGAGGTGTGTAGGGGTGTAAGCTCGATGTCGAGTTCCATCCGCTTGAGACAATTGTAAAAGATCACATTCACCGAACTCCCTGTGTCGACAAAGATCCTCTGTACTTCATAGCCTGATATTTGAGCGGTGATCATTAGAGCATCATTATGAGGTCTTTCGACCTCTCCCACATCTGCTGGCCCGAAATTCACCACCGGACCGTTTTCCTCAACCTGTTGTACTTTAACTTTCCCGTGGCGGCCTCGAGCATACGCCTTTCTTGCTTGATTTGAATCTCCATCAGTCGGCCCTCCGAATATCATATGAATTATTCCTCTTTTCTGAGGGAGTTCCTCCTTGTCGGGTGTCCTTGCTCTCTTGCGAGGGCTCTTACTTCCTTCCTTCGCCGACTGGTTCGCTCTCGATCCTTATAAATGAACTCTTTCAGATGGCCTGCTTTGATTAGTCTCTCGATCTCATTTTTCAGGTGCCGACATTCGTCGGTGTTATGCCCGTAATCTTTGTGGAATCGACAATACAGATCGCTTTTGGGCTTTGTTGGTCCATCCTTTCTCGTCCGTGGCCACCTGACGACACTTTCGCAAATCTCTTTCTCCATTACCTCCAATATCCTTGCATTCGAGGCCAACAGGGGGGTATATTGAGTTGTCCTCCATCCCCTTGATCGCCCCGCCCTCTCTGGCTTCGGGGATCCCTTCCTTTCTACCGTCGTGATTGGTTTTTTATCCTTCTTCTCATCACGGGATTCAGTTTTTGCTTTAGCCGCTTGCAGAAAGTCGGCTTCCGCTTCCTCTACATTCATGTATTTGGCGCACCTTTCTAAGACCTCATCGAACGTCCTCCCGGGTCGTTTGGCTAAGGAGTTTCTGCACAGTCCCGGGAGGAGTCCCCTAGTGAGTCCTCCTGACTTGATTTCCTCAGTGGCCGAGGGGACGTCGACGCACGCCCGCGTGTATCTCGCCACGTAATCCCTCAATTATTCTCCTTCCTTCTGTTGCATGCCTATCAAAGTAAGGTAAGATTTCTCTTGGGCCTTCACACTTGCAAATTGGTTTAGGAAACTCGAGCTAAATCCATCAAAGTCCCTGATGGCTCCCGGGGATAATTGATGAAACCAGTCTTGCGCAGGTCCTCGCAGAGTCGTCAAGAAAGCTCGACATTGAACAGGGTCATTGTAGCGGTGTAATACTGCCATGTTTTCAAAACTCCTCAAATGTCGAGAGGGGTCAGTCGACCCATGGTACCAGATGTTAAGCTCTCTGAACCCCTGAGGCAAGTCAACATCTGGAATATGTTGCGAAAAGGGGTGTCCTCTCGAGCTCCCCGTTTTTCTCCCTTCGACTCGAGCCTGCAAGTCTCGCACCTGAGCTAGCAACTGCTCGAGAGTGTCGTTCCTTGCTTGTGGATTGACAGTTCTGACAGAAGACTCCTCTTCGTCCGCCCTTCTATTTTGTCTTTCGTGGGATTGGGCTTGCTGCTCATGCTCCGGGGGAGGCTGTTCGATTTCAGGTTGCTCGACCCTTGGCCGGTCGATTCTGGGCTGTTCGACTTGCGTCTGTTTGAGTTGGGCCGCTACTGCCTCTGCAATCATCCTCTGCATCTCGCTTCTCGTCATGGTCAGTGTTTGCTCCTCGACTTGGGGTGGTGGCCTTGTTTCCTGATCAAGTCGCCCTGGCTACCTCCCCAATCTCAAAGATGTTTCGGTCGATGCATGACCATCCACTTCTCCGCTCGTGTCCTTCACGTGACTGGCCTCCCCTTGGGTGAGCACTGGGATCTTGACTCTAGGTGGGGTGATAGGCGTCTCCTCCCCTATACGCGCTCCTGACGGTGCGTGTGTTCCGAACGGTGGAAAACCAAACACTTGGAGCGGTGGCCTGGGGTTGGGAATCGGAGGAGGCCGCTTGTCAGTCCATGTTGCCCTGAAATCCTCATTCAAATTCTTTTGTAACCCTTCCTTCTCAGCCATTAGAGACAGATCAAAGCTAGGTGTAAAGCTCTTAATTCCTTCAAGAACTCCCCACAGACGGCGCCATAATGATGGGTCTCCTCTCAGATCTGGAGTGAACCGATGGAAAACCGCCCAAATCTGGAATGAACCGATAGGAATGAGCTCAGATCTGACTCGATAGCCTCCAAACCGTTGTTGAACCACGAGAAAACCTGCAAGAACTCAACGTCGGAGGGGGTTTCCGGCGTAGAGCCTCCGACGGTCAAGTCAGTAATGAAAGAGATGAGATGAAAGAAGCTGCTCTGAGAGCAGCAACAGTAATGGAGGAAAGTATAGAATGAATGGGAGTTAGGGTTTTGGGGTTACCTTAGCTCCTTTATATAGAAGTAAAACATTTACCTGAAGTCCCCAAAATGCCCTGGCCGACTCACTGGAAATGTCCAGAATACCCTGGTCGGTTCGCATTCCGTCCATCTCCTAGTCAGCATTTAGATTCCTTCTTATCCTTAGTAGCCTCCTTCTTATCCTTGACAACATTCCTATGGCATGTTGAAGTGTACTGGAGTCGCCGAGATCTACGAGCCTCGAGACTTCCTCAGTCGGCTGGGGATACCAACTCGAGTCGACTGGGTCATCTTCAATCGTCAGTAGACCCTGACGCGCTTGACCGTCTTCCCGGAGGGGATCGACTTTTGCTAGTCGACATGTGGAAGTCGACTGAGAGAAATGCCTGGACCCTTAACCGGAGATATCATAAAGAATCTGCGGACAGAGTCGACTTTGCGTAAGTCGACTCGGTAATCTTTGAACCGTGATGGTATTGAGCCGTTATACGACAGTGTGGCTATATCATATATATTTAAAAACTACCAAGTGGAAAGCAATATTGGCATCTACATATCGACAATTTGCAGTTGGAGGATCATTATTAACGGCCAAACTAAGTTTCACAAGTGGAAGGACGAATTCATGTTGTTTTATACGTTCTAAATTTTCGTTTAATTTTATTTCGAAATTTTATATATTTAATTCAAAATAAATAAATCTATTATGACAATTTAATATGATGAATTGTCTTATATTTTTGTAGATGTTATTGGATTGGTTGTTTCTATACAACCTATTCAAATGAAGATTGTCAAGTGAGTTCCTATCCAAATAATCGTCTTATCTCTTATGGACTTAGAATCATAATCATTAACATTATATATTCATATTGTTGATCTATCAGTATATATATTAATTGGTAGTTATATATTCAAAATGCCTTTTAAATTTTTTTCGACAATGTGTAAGGAAAACATGAAGAAGTACTCTACGCTTTGGGACCAATATATTGACAAGAACCAAAATCAAGAAGAACATTTTGTCCTCATCATGAAAATGTACTATGCGAAGAAGTGGGGAGGTATTTCATTAATTTTAATATAATTAAACTCAATAAATAACTCGACATTTTTTTGCTTTGATCGGCTAATCCAATATATTTTTTACTTGGGTGGAGTTCGAATAGCCACATCAAATGTTGTGACCCTACTCATCGGTGTTGATCCCGAGATTCAAAATTTTTGTAAGGGGTACATATCATTTGGTAAGGAAGTGATCGATATTATACAGATTTTCTTTACATTAGATTATGTAATTAGTAATGCCATGATATTTTCTTTATTATATAATTTGAATTTTAATTCAAAATTTCTTTTTAAAATGCGCAGAAATAATAAAGCCCTGTGCATCGCACGGGTACTGTAATAATAATAATAATAATAATAATAATAATAATAATAATTATAACACCCCGAGTTTATTAATAAAGGAAATACTAGCTTTTAGTTTAAGCTAGCCTTTGTTAATAAATAATCAGATTCATATTCAAGTTCAGCAATTCAGTTAGTTATAATT
>CACSLK010027813.1:4690436-4703031 GCA_902706635.1 Striga hermonthica | reverse complement strand
GTGTTACAATAATAATAATAATAATAATAATAATAATAATAATAAGCGTGCGTTGAAATTCTACACAACCAGACGCAGGAACTCACAAAATGGCAATGTACAACTGATATTAAAATTTTCTGACTTGGAACAATCTTTAGTAGCTGCTAAGCTATAAATGGAGGTAAAAGGTTACAGTTTGTGAATGTACTACAACTACACACGGCCTAGTTTCCAACTTCCAAGGCAAGTTAATTTTCATTTACACACGAGGAATCAACTTTCCTTCACCCAAAGTTTACAGTAATATTGTCATGCATTTAACTTCTTAATTTCATTCTACTTGCCATTCCCTCGTTGAACTTCCAGTACAACAAGTACAAGCTCTTTTTTCTTGTTATTCAGAGAGTTGAGTCTGCAGAAAGAATGCAATAGTCACATTAAGAACATACTTGTTTATAAGAAACAGCAAACTGCTCTTTACACGCATTATCACATTGCAAAGACATATGGTAAGTCAAAAAAACTACCGAAAGGTCAGGACAACCGAAAATCCAACTATCTGTCAGAGTTATTTAGGACTTGAGAATTGTGTATTTAGTGATAGAACAATCGCTACAATACAAAACAAATGCAAACGGGATGCTAGCAATTATTGAAGAATGATGTTTTCCATATTCTCTGAAACCTAGACATGGTTCACCCACGGAACATTCAAGCAGCATTCATCTCATTTCCCCTAAAATGTGAACTATCACAAATATGTTGACCTTCATGAAGTAAAACAATCTCCAAAGCATGAGAGAGAGAGAGAGACTATCTTCGAATTTTTCCTTGGGTTTACTCAAGTGACTGTTTTTTGCATGGTCTTAAATAAATTATATTGATAGATGTTCTGGGCAAATCATGTCTTGAGAAAATTGATTATTGCAGCTTCTACCTTGAAGCTTGGCACCTCTCTACCACAGCAATCAAACTTAAAACACAAGGTTCCATAAATAAAGATACCCACAACTAACAGAGGCCAGACGAGTACAAAACAAGCATTAATACTTCAATCATGGGTCATTGGAATGGGAATACTACTAGGAATCAACAGAAGCTGGGGGTCTGTAGAATATGGGAATGGATAGCATATATCTACTTCATAATAGGTAAACAGATGAGACACATTCGTCCAAATCTCAAACCTCACACAAGTTTAGTTGCCTCCACAAAATATACATAAAATAGTAACGCAATTTCTCTCCAATTAAAAACATTCCAGGTCGTGGTATTGTTACTAAAAAAAAAAAAAAAGTTAATAAAGAGAACATCAAGGGGAAAATTGGACGACCATTAGAAAATGAGACTTCAAAAGTGCTACCCCATTTACACAGAGAGAGAGTTTATGACAGTACATCACTGCACAAACTACAACGTATATCAAGTTCGGGAAAGATCAATACAATCATAACACTTGTTTCATATGAAGACCCAATTTTCGGATATGATATTACACAGAAGAAGCAAAAACTATGACAAGTGCAAAAGTGGGAAAATTGCCAAGAAATTAAAAAAAAAAATAGTAAAAATAATAAAAAATAACAAAATAAAACCATTTTTTTCAGCTACAGTTGATATATCTCAATAAATTATGGTTCTCAAATATATGACAACATGTGGCCAAACAATGCAAGATAATGTACTTTTTGAAGGCATCAACAAAAATATAGAGTTTTTTTATTTTTCAAAAAAATGGAAAAGAAGAAGGGAAACAGAAAGCAGAAGCTCACCTGGATAGTAAGCTCAAAACTGAACTTCCCTCCAAATATCATGGCATGGGAAAACTCTTTGTCGTGTTTGGATAGTTTAACCCTTTTTTCCCAATTCCACATATGTGAACTCGCATTTCACATTTTGCAACAAGCTCAAAGATGCAAATATCTCCCATCTGGATGTCATTATCACGAACAAAAGCCATCCATCCTCCACAGAAAGTATGCAGTGTCTGCACCTTCATAGTGGGGATAGAATTTACGGCCCAGCACTGCCCATTCAGATTACGAAGAATAATCTCCGTTTTGCAGTTAGGCAGATGTTCTGTTGAAAACTGATAAGGAATTTTCTGGATGATGAGAGAGGTAAAACAGAGTGAGCTATCACTCGTCAAACAATAAAATCCAGAAATGTCATAAACACAAACTGGTAACAGATTACAGGGGTACAACCCCGTACAACAGAAGAGAGATGCATCATTTTGTAAAGTTAGTGTCATTAGCTTGGCTCTATAAAACCCCTTTTTAGTTAAACAACACCCCATTTTAGTTACAGACGAACAACACAAAAATGTAGACAAATCTCACTATTCTGCAATAGTATGCTATAGGATTATAATATATAAAGGTTGACTTGGGTGCTTATTTTGACCATGAAGCATTACTATCAAAAAGTCCATGAAGTCCCAAGCCATGTAAATGCAAACCAACATTACATTTTGGCAAGTGTAGATAAAAATGTTCTATCCAGGAAAAAATTAAAAAAAAATAATTGAAAAAAAAAAAGAAAAAAAAAGAACAACGCAAAATAAAATATAAAGAAACTCACAAGGGTGTAAGAACCACTGATATTGAACTTCTTCATAACTCTCACAAAGTGAGGAAAACTTGATACAAAATATTGAGCAGCCATTTTCTCTTCAGGTACTGACTTCATAGACATACAGCCTTTAGTTTGAGAACCTTGTTTGTCAAAAGAACCAAATCTTTGAGCCCCTGTTTAATTAATGTGGAATAAAAAATGTCTGTTTAAAGGGCGAAAAGGCACAGGAACACGTTACCACAGAACTGAGAACTATAATACCTGATTCCACAATGCAATTATTTGATTGAGAGGCCAGAGCAGAACTCTTATTGACACTTCCACTTATGTTCTTCAGTTTGCGTTTGGAAGTTTTAATATTTGCAGAACCATTGTTATTCCCTCCATTAGCTGCCTCACCATCCTGAATATCTACTCCACCTTTTCCTACTCTAATAATTCTCACTTGCAGCTCACACGTGCTCACGAGCTCAAAAATACATATATCACCAATATCAATGCTATTATCACGAACAAAGCTCAACCAGCCACCACAGAAAGTATGTGATGTTTGGACTCTTGTAGTAGGAATTGAATTTACTGTCCAACAATCTCCTTTTAAATTACGAAGCACGATCCTCACTTTGCACTTGGGGAGGTGTTCTGTCGCAAACTGATAAGGTACGTTCTGAATGAAAAAAATAAATCAGAAACTATGCATGAAATGGTTAATAGCTCCAAACGGAACAGAGTCATATCAAACTCACATTTGGAGAGAACCATGAACATTGAGTGTGCAACTGTATAGCATCCACACTAAGAAAAGAAACTTTCACAATAATGAAAATATTTACCAGAGTATAAGAACCACTTATGTTGAATCTTTTCATGACTTTTAAAAAGTTTGGGAAAGAAGATCGAAATGATCGGGCTATTCTGTCAGCTTCTGCTGCTGACAACAGCATATTGGCTCTACTCCTGACATATGAATCTGCATATAAAATTCAAAGGAAAAAATAAATTTCAAGATATATAAAAATTATAAAATAGTTGAAATGTTGGGAGAAAAATGTATAGGCATATCCAAATCGCAACAAAAGGTGGGTTGATTTCATATCTGCCTTTATAGTACCAATTTCTCAAATCCTAGGGTGAAATTGTCTACAAATTTGATATTATCTTTTTTCTTGTATAGAAAATAGAATTTGTCGCGCATAGCCAAATATCAGCTTCCATCACAATTTCCGAGTATTACCGACAGTACATGAAAATAATTAAACATAACTCGATAAATGTACAAACTCATTACTGAAACACCATGGGTTATCAACATTACCAGGGTTCTCATGAGGAATTGCAGTAAGAGGAAAAGCAATTGTAACATCATTTTCTAAGTTAATATTTTCATCCTCTTGCCGCATCCATTCTTTTGCATTATTGACTGCATTCGTGCCATTTACATGATCAGTGCAAGTGCTCTTGCATTGCATTTGAGAGCATCTCATTTTCTTTGGAACACCTTCAACGGGGCGATCTAAGACTTCTGGTCTTTCCCTTTCCCTTTTCTTCATAAAATCAATGCCACATTTACTTAAATCCTGGCTGCTTACAGCAGTAAATGCGGTTTCCTTCTCGCACATACTCTGATCAAAAATTTGTACCGCAAACTGCAAGTCCCCATCATATCTAAAAACAATAGCATCACCCTGTTCAAGAAAGTGATCTCTAACAAAATCGGCCCACCCGTCACTGAAGAATAAATCATTTTCGACCAGAATTGTGTCAATGTACCAACTACTCCCACTAGGACCGATTAAAACTGCTGTACCTGGTGCGCTTCCAACCATATATTTTACGAAGTTACATGGAATATTCTGAAGGAGCAAAAATGAAAATTTAAAACATACACTAGCCGTGTCAATACGATGCAGCAGATCAAGGTGAATTAAAAACTCAGATAAGCTAGAATACAAATAGAACAGTAAATTATTTATAACCATAAAACAATGATGATGTCTTGAAGGAATAGGTATTTGATTGTCACTCAAGTTTACAGGAAATTATTTATTTTCACTCTTAGAATATGACCCAGTGCAATCTGTGCTCCATTAACGGATGTTAACCTAGTATGCAAATTATGTCCAACTCCATTTGTATCCAGCTTTTTTGTGTCTACCTATCATGGAAGAATAGACATGAAAAGAACATAAAAACAATTCTCAATTTCTAAAGGACCCCCGAAACTGACACATAAAATGGAACACCACATCAAACGTGCATCAATAAATTATCAATAACTTTCAAGATAAATTTCTGAAAGCAAAGTTGAACCAGATTGCATCGTAACCGATATTTGCAATTACAATAATATACGAAGGTCGAATTGTGCAGTTGCACAGTAGCTAAGCAAGCACGTCCCCTTTTAAAACATAATGGAAGAGAGGAACCAATTACCAGCCTCTCAGAGCATAGAGATGGATCGAAACCCAGAAGAAAGTGAGGTCTTCTCGTATTCAACATCTCTCTCTCTCTCTCTCTCTCTCTCTCTCTCTCTCTCTCTCTCTCTCCCTCTCTGTGTGTGTGTGAAAAACCCAGAAAAATAAATAAATTAGAAAATTAAGGGTGTGATTGTATATAGTTCAATAGTAAAAAGCTCAATTCAGACTCAAATTTAACTCAATTTTAACTCAATCCCATTATCATCAATATTATCAATATAATTAAATAATATCAACCAATCATTCTTATGCATCACATCAATTTTAATCCACTATTCATCCACTCACATAATTCTAATTAACTATTACATCCAATCATTTTTTTCTTACTTTACAATAAATCAACTTTAATTATTTTATTTAAATATTATTTTAATATATTCACTAACAACTAATCATACCACTTTTTTTCAAAATTAACTATAGTAAAAAATAAATCAAATAAAACTTAATCCAATCCATAACAATCGCCCCCTAAATAATTTTGTAAATCGAAAAATCCACAGGCAGGTGTGACCGAGTGATTTTTTTATTTTTATTTTTTTCATCCCAAATGTGTGACCAAGTGATTTTTTTTTTTTTTCTGAAACGATATTATATAAGCTCAAAGAAATAGAGTGTTCATACAATGGGATCACACAAGATTACAATCCAATTGGATCGATGGCAAACTCCAACATGAGTTGCCTAGAAACAATACAACAAAAATACTACACAAAGCAAGGAAGTAATAGCCGCAAGGCATAGCGAGAGCTATCACTTTATATAAAATGACAAATACTATTACTATATACTTTTTTTCTGACCAAGTGATTGAAAACAATAAAATGACAAATACTATTACTATATATATATATATATATTTTCATTTTCAACTAGTACTCGGAATATATTATTTTAAAATCCAAAGTTGATAATGGTCGAGGATAAGTGTTTTCAACTGGGCTGGGACACATCTGGTTATTATATAAGCAACCTTACTATGAATCAAATATATAAATAACATTAGTCGTACTCTCTCCGACCGAAATTCGTTGTGAAATTTATGGGCTTTCGGTAGGAGGAGGCCTGGCTTGCCCAGGTTTACTTAGGCCTCGTTTGCAGATTGCAGTTTTTAGATCTAGGTTGAGTCGGGTTCATTTCTCCTATTGAGTCCGTTCGTGTGCGTGGCTTGGTTGTCTACTGTAACGCCCCAAAGATTTTTAAGACAATTCAGGACTTATCCAAAAATCTCGTTTTAAAATTTCAAAACACCATTTATCGATTTATAAAACATTTAGCGCTACTCAAAAACCATTTCATAATTTCCACACATAATCAACAAAAGAACGAGAAATACCAACGTCAATTTCGAGTTCAAGACTAGATTTCAACATATCCAGTCAACATGATTTTTCATCCATCAGTTCAACAATTCCCAAAAAATAAATAGGGAGAAATAACAATTAAATGACATAGTTCAACAACGTCTAATAAAGTAACGCAACAACGGAAAGCAATAATAATAAGTAGTGACCACACTCACGACCCGCCACTCGTCTCCTCCTCGTCATGCCACCTGCTCAACCTGGGAAGAAAAAGTGGGGATGAGCACAATATGGAATTCGTGGTGGTCACCACTATGCACATAATATTAATATGATAACTATACCAGGGTCATATGCATGTTCATAGTCAATCGACATAACACACCACACTCCTACTCATCACTATACTCATGTGCACACCTATCAAAAGTCGCAAGGGGTAAAACTCAAACTCGTCAGCGAGAGTACAGTCGTTCGAGGTTCGACATCAACAGTCACGACCCATCAACTAGGCTAAAATGAGTCTACCTATCATAAGGTCGGAGATCGCCTTCCACTAGGCACCGTCTCATGACTCACATACAATCATGGAACGTAGCATAGAAATCTTACTGCAATTATGGCATAACAATTTTTCTTAAATAAAACCCACCTGGGTGACGAGCAAATAATAAAGATTCAGAAGCAGGAAGTAGGTCGAGACCTTGACTCGCCAAACACCTACATTAAATTAGGAATTTCTATCATCATACTATCCCAACACTTAGAACAAATAACGAATAATTATACTTAGTCTAACATTATCGAATAAGTCGCTCGTGAAGTTTTGTGGAAGTTAGAACACTTGGTTTTAAAAACTAGACTCAGAAAAAGCACAATCGGGTTCACTCGAACCGGCACGGGGCATTCATATGAAACTTAAACCACAAATAAAAAAAACTCAAGGAGAGACTAGAATACAGAACATTGACCTCTAAATCAATTCTTAACTTAGTAAACCAAATTTTGTAAAGTACACGGTAAAACCCTAGATTTTTAGTTCACAAGGCTAGGTTCGAATTTAACTTTGAAATTTTTACCACATGACCAACACATTGAAACAAGGCAAAACCCAGAAGATCAATTCCAAAATCCCAAATTCATATTTGAAAATGATTTTTCAAACATTAATGGCAAATCAAACAAAAATCGATTCACATAGCTACAGGGGGAGAATAAGACCTGAAATTTTAATCACATAATAGCGACTCAAAAAATACATCAATCCACCAGAGGTTGACCCTCAACAAAAACTCTAACCTGTTCAAACAATTTTTTGCAAAAACGAGGGCAAAATGAACGTTTTCTGGTTTAATATGCTACAAGACGAATTTTCATTTGAAATTTTTACAGCATGCTAGACATCCCAAAATAACCAGGACATAAAAATTTGAGATAAAAAGGCCGAGTAGATATTTTCATATTATTTTTCCAAGAAACAGGGCAATTCCTCCATATCTTAGTTCAGGTACCTAAGCTTCGAATTAAATTCTGAAATTTTAACATCATGCTCAACATGACAAAATACTCATAACCTCATAAAATCACATAATTTGGACGTGTTGATTTTATAATATCAATTTTCAAAGATTTAAGGCATAAATCACATAATTCAGTTCACATAGCTATAGACCGAGATAAATCACGAAATGTAACACAATACCCCTATACATAGCAGGAGACGACCCTCCAAATTTCAGCCAAAAAGGATGAGGGATCGATTTATAATAATTTTACAAAGTTTCAGCAGCATGATCGGTTTCAAAAATTCATACAAGTCACAATACTCGATGAAATCGACCAAAACCTTTCATATCAGGTCATGGACGATCCCATATTCCACTAGGCTTTCACGAAAATAGGCGAGATTCATCAAGGTTTTCAATCAAACCGAAGGATCTCAACACAAATACAATAATTCAATCGAAAACATATCAAAATTCAAAGTATCTCCTCAAGTCCAATCATAACACATATAATGGAAGGGGTTCAACCGACAATTACCAAACACCAAAGGGGAGAAGATGCGAAAAGATAGCAAGGAGGTTGAAATGGGGCTACCGGGCGCGCGTTCACGACTCGACGGTGTTGCTCAGCTTGAAGGGTTTGGGGCTATTTTTAGTATTTTCCTCCAAACTTTTTTTGCTTGTTTGAGAAGGTATTAAGAGATGATGAAATCGGAATTTTCTAAGTGTATATGAGTGGTAATGCGTGTGTGAAGTGAGGAAGAAGAAGGGAAAATCCTCTCTTAAAGTCAAGGCAACTAAGAGGATTCTTCATGCCAAATTTAAGAGCATTAAAGAGCTGATTAATGGGAGTTAGAACATGTTGAATGGAGGGTGTAAGGCTGGTCCCAGAGTTTCCATCTATATAACAAATTATTTGAATTCTAAAGGTGAAAAATGAGCTAGAAATTTTCTAAGGTAAAAAGTGGTGCACAAGAGTTCACAAGGCCGGTTTTTAGAGTATTTAGTCGGGTTTTAGGGGCTCCAACTGGACCGAAATGGACATCAAAGGGTCAAAGTTAATATTATTCAAGGTTCGGGCTGAAACATTCGAAAACAGATCGAAACGGATTTAAATACGGTTTACACGATTAAATAAAAAATCGCCGAAATAATTTAAAATTCAAACCGAATAAATCCTAATAAATTCTAATACATATAAATAATAAGTAATAATATAATATTCAAATAAATAAGGCATTTAATCAATTATGAGCAAATCAATTATAACATAAAAATTTAGAAAATCTCGTAATCGAACGGGGCACTACAGTCACCCACCTTAAAAGGGATTCCGTCCTCGGAATTCGAAAACAAAACAACTAAAAAGCGATAAAATACAAAAGGGAATCAAAACATAAAGTTTGGATATCTCCTCCTAATATCGGACTCAGTCTCCCAAGTCACCTCAGACTCGTCGTGTCGGCTCCACTGCACCTTGACGAGACTCACTGCCCGGTTCCTCAGCTGATGAACTTTTTTGTCCAGTACGGCCACCGCTACCTCCTCATAGATAAGGTCTCGCTCGACATACAACTCGCCGAAGTCTACCACGTGTCGGGGGTCATGCACGTATGTACGCAGCATCGAGACATGAAACACGTCATGCACTCCCGACAAACCCAGCGGTGAAGCTAGCTGATAAGCCAAGTCTCCGACTCATGCAAGGATCTGAAAGGGCCCGAAGCAAACCACACCCTTCATAGGTGCGACCTTCAGAAAGACATGATCGCCAACAACATACTCATGCTCCTGCCTCTTCTTGTCGGCGTAGACCTTCTGCCTCTCCTTGGCAGCCTTGATTCTCTTCTGGATCTCATCAACCTGCTCTGAAGTCTTATGAATGAACTCCGGACCCATAATCTTCCTCTCTCCGGCCTCGTCCCAATATAAGGGAGTCCGAACCTTTCGCCCGTACAAAGCCTCGTATAGTGCCATCTTGATCGAGGCATGATAACTATTATTGTAGGCCAGCTCGACCAATGACAGCGAACTCTCCCAAGTTAGGCTCTGGTCCAACACCATAACCCTCAGAATATCCTCCAGAGTCTGGATCGTCCACTCCGAATGACCATCTGTTTCGGGGTGATAGGTCGTGCTAAACTCCAACCTCGTCCCCATGGCTCGGTGCAAACTCTTCCAGAATTGACCTGTGAACTTCGGGTCTCGATCGAACATGATCTCCACGGAACTCCATAGAGTCGAACAATTTCACCAACGAACAACTCGGCATAATCACTAGCCTTCATCGTTGTCCTGACAGGCAAATAGTGGGCGGACTTCGTCAGTCAGTCCACAATCACCCAACGAAGTCCGTCCACAATCACCCATATAGAGTCGTGTTCGGCTCTCGACCTCGGCAATCCCACCACGAAGTCCATAGCGACACGCTCCCACTTCCATATGAGAATCTCAAGTGGGTGCAAAAATCCTCTCGGTTTCTGGTGCTCAGCCTTCACTTGCTGACACACCAGATATTGGTTCACAAACTTCGCCACTTGCCTTTTCATACCTCTCCACCAAAAGGTCTTTCTCAAGTCCTGGTACATCTTCGTGCTACCAGGATGGACGGTGTACGGGGCATTGTGAGTCTCCTTCAGTATCTCCCGTCGCAGCTGCCAGACCTTCAGGACAAAAAGCCTCCCCTCGAAGACCAAAGCTCCGTCAGATGTAACTGCGAAACCACCGACCTTGCCAGCCTCCATCAACTCCTTCATCCGACAAAGGAAACAATCGTTTGACTGCTCGGTGACTATTTTCTTACGGAGATTCGGACCTACGACCAAAGCAGTGAACATACCACTGGCCGTCGAAGTCTACTTGACTGCCTCCCGCTGTAGCCGCTCGAACACCCGAACTAACACATCTTGCCCGGTGAATATGCAAGATAGCTGGCCAAGACTCCTCTGACTAAGAGCATCAGCGACTACATTAGCCTTCTCGGGATGATAGTTAATGGTGCAGTCGTAGTCCTTGACCAACTCCAACCACCTTCTCTGTCGCATATACTTCAAGCTCTTATGGTCCGTGAATATTTTGCACTTCCCTCCGTAAAGGTAGTGCCGCCAGATCTTTAGCGCGTGAACCACCACGACCAACTCCAAATCATGTGTGGGGCAGTTCTTGTAACGCCCCGAATTTTATAAGCTAGCCTTTGTTAATAAATATTCATGTTAATGTTCAAGCCCAAGTTATTCAGCTAAGTTAAATTCCAAGTTCGACGTTAAGTCGAAAGTATATTAGGTTAATTTTATTATTAACCGAGTCAAAATTCTAATAATTAATCTCAGTCCGTTTATTTATAAATGGACGTTATCCAGTTCGGAATTAATAAGTTAAGTTGACAAATTATTCGAAATATAAAATATTCAAATTAATCGTCCAAGTCAAGAATATTCGAATTAATTTTCGAAGTCAAGTTTTGACCGGAATTATTTAAGTTTGGTTAAGACTAATACTTGGAAATAATTTCTAAGTATTGGAATTCACATTCTATGTAAATAATTCATGTTCATCTATGTTAAGTGCACATTAATTTCCTATGAACGTGTGTAATGGCATGACTTAAGTGCACCTTGATCAAAGCTAAAGCACTAACCATGTTCAAGCTAACTTAGTACGTCATTAAGCGTTAAGTCATGTCTTATGGTGATATTGCCGTGAAGTGTTTGGAAGTTGTAGCACACGTGAAGTCATTATTTTATTTAACACATGTGGCGAGAATTTAGTAGCCAAAGTGATGACTAAGCAAGTGATATTACACCTAAGGCTTTATTTGAGCGGCATATGGCAAGAGATTATTGGCCAAGAATTTTAAACTCATTTGTTCCATAAAATTTACTCCATTCGTCCCAACATATATATGAAGCATGTGGTAAATATTCAGCGTACCCGTAAGCTTCAAATTAAGTGAAAGTTAGAGAGTTTGTCCGATAAAATAAGTTAAACAAATTTTAAGAGATTGTCACACGCAAGTTCCTAAGCTAACGCACACACGCACGGAGGTTCGATAATTGAGCAAGCAAGAGAACTTTGTGCAATCTATTGAGCAATTTAAGAGGTAATCATGTTTTGACCCTCTTTCTAGAAAGATGTGATCGTTTTCAGCCATAATGATGTAATTAAGTTCATGAATTGGCCATAGTAGCTCGCAGCCGTATCATATTAGCCATGTCTAGTCATGTTCAGCTTTGTCCGACAACTTGCGAGCAATTCATGTTATATGATTCTTATGTGCCATTCCATGTTCATTTGCATAATGATTGTCGAAGGAAGTGGTTGGTCGGCCGAACGACGCGGTCGGGATCACGGGTTGCGCACGGTAGCGCAAGCCACGACAAATTATGTTTCATCAAACTACGTTCGTGTTCATTGACCGAGTTTCATGTGATTAGTCAGGATATGTTATGTTATGTCCTCTTTATGTTAAGTTTGTGGGGAAGAGTTCGAAGGAATGGCTTGAAGTCGGGGACAGCGCACGTAGTGCACGTCCCGGCCGTTCATGTCCTAGCGGGTTATATTTATGATCATGTGATTGATTTATGTATCATTATTGCTGATAAGTTATGTCATGTTGTTTTAAGTCAAAGTTGCCGGAATAAATCGCCGGACGACCGGCAAGGGCCGGTCGTGGTCGCGCTGCCCACACACAGCGGCCGCAGCGTGCCGGCAGTCAGCCCAGAGCGGGCGGACAGCGTGCGTGCATGCC
>CACSLK010027813.1:4645738-4656243 GCA_902706635.1 Striga hermonthica | reverse complement strand
AAAGCTATAGGGACTGTTTATCTAGCTTTAAATGATGGTGTAATAGTTTGTTTGACAAATTGTTTGTATGTTCCGGATGTTATAAGAAACATAATCTCTATTCCAGAATTGATAGAGAAGGTTTTAAGTTCGTTATTGAGAATGGAAGATGTTCCATTTTCAAAGATACAACTTTTATATATTCCAGAAAATTGACAAATGAGTTATATACCATTACACCACAAAGTCCCATCCTAACTATTCAACAAAATAAAAGGAAATTTAATAATCATAGTTCATTCACAATTTGGCATGCTAGATTAGGTCATATATCTAAAAAGAGGATTCACAAATTGGGACCAAAACTCGACCTTAGGGGAGAGGAAAGGTTGCTAATTGTGAGTCATGTCTTAAAGGTAAAATGACTAAATCACCATTTGTAGGACAAGTGGAGCGAGCTAAAGGTCTGTTGGATTTGATTCATACAGATGTTTGTGGACCACTAAATGTTAGTGCCAAGGGGAACTACCAATACTTCATAACTTTTACTGATGATTATTCACGGTATGGTTATGTATACCTATTAAGGTACAAATTTGAAGTATTTGAAAAGTTCAAAGAATTCAGAAATGAAGTGGAGAAACAAATTGGTCGTAGTATTAAAGTTCTTCGATTGGATCGAGGTGGTGAATACTTAACAAATGAGTTTCTTGATTATTTAAGGGATAATGGGATTATTTCACAGTGGACACCTCCTGGAACTCCACAACTCAATGGGGTTTCAGAAAGGAGGGATCGAACATTGTTAGACATGGTTCGATCGATGATGAGTTCCACTGATTTACCTCTTTCATTCTGGGTTATGCCTTAGAAACAACATCACATATTTTAAATAGAGTGCCAAATAAAGCTGTACCCAGCACACCATATGAGATATGGTATGGCAAAACATCCTCGTACAAATATTTAAAAATATGGGGTTGTACTGCTTATGTGAAGCAGTTAGTGGGAGGTAAGTTGGATATGAGATCCATCTTATGCAAATTTGTGGGGTATCCAAAAGAGTCTATTGGGTACTATTTCTATGACCCCTCTGAACAAAAGGTGTTTGTTTCGAGGAATGCTGTATTTTTAGAGGAAGAATGTCTCTCTAAGAATGGCGGAGTTGTAGAACATAATGAAGAACCACAAGAAATTCCACTAAGTACCACAAATAACATACCAGTAGAGACTGGACCATCTGAAACACAACCTCTTCAAAGATCCGAAAGGATTTCAAGGGCGCCTGAAAGGTTATACCTATTGTCAAAAGACAACGAAGAGGGACTCCTTTTGGATAATGATCCAATAAGCTATGATGAGGCAATGTTGGACATTGATTCAGATAAATGGCAAGAAGCTATGCAATCCGAAATAGATTCCATGTATTCAAACAAAGTATGGACTTTGGTTGAACCACCACAGGGTATTGTACCCATAGGTTGTAAATGGGTTTACAAGCGAAAACGTGGTGGAGATGGAGAAGTAAACACTTTTAAAGAAAGACTGGTTGCTAAAGGTTATACTCAAAAACAAGGAGTTGATTATGAGGAAACTTTTTCACCAGTAGCAATGCTTAAATCTATTCGGATATTGTTATCCATAGCTGCGTATTATGACTACGAGATATGGCAAATGGATGTGAAAACTGCATTTCTTAATGGAAACATTAAGGAAGATATTTATATGAATCAGCCGGAAGGTTTCATATTCAGTGGGAGTGAACAAATGGTTTGTAAACTTCAAAGGTCTATTTATGGACTTAAACAAGCTTCAAGGAGTTGGAACATCCGGTTTGATGAAACTATCAAAACGTTTGACTCTCATAAGAATCCAGATGAACCATGTGTTTATAAGAAGGTTAGTGGGAGTGCAGTTGCATTTGTTGTTCTTTATGTTGATGACATACTACTCATTGGGAATGATGTAGGGATGCTACAGTCAACTAGGACATGGTTGTCTAAACAGTATTCCATGAAAGACTTGGGAGAAGCATCCTTTATCCTAGGGATAAAAATCTATAGAGATAGATTTAAAAGGATGATCGGACTATCCCAGTCTACGTACATAAATAAGGTACTAAAGCGGTTTAGTATGGAAGAATGCAAACGTGGATATATTCCAATGAGTCATGGGGTTTCTCTTTCTAAGATAATGTCTCCAAAGACACCCGAAGAAAGAGAACGGATGAATCATATACCTTATGCATCTGCTATTGGTAGCATTATGTATGCGATGTTATGTACAAGACCTGATGTTGCTCATGCACTAAGTGTAACAAGCAGATATCAGTCTAATCCAGGTGAAGAACACTGGAAAGCCGTTAAGAATATTCTTAAGTACTTAAGAAGGACTAAGGATATCTTTATGGTATACGGCAATGGAGAATTGAAACTAGAAGGCTTTACTGATTCTGGTTTTCAGTCCGATAAAGATGACTTTAAATCCATGTCTGGGTACTTATTTACTCTAAATGGAGCAGCAGTTAGTTGGAAAAGTTCCAAACAAGAAACAATTGTTGACTCTACTACAGAGGCTGAATATATTGCTGCATCCGATGCTGCAAAAGAAGCTGTTTGGATAAGGAACTTCATCCAAGGGTTGGGTGTAGTACCATCCGTTGTTGATCTAATAACGATTTATTGTGATAACGATGGGGCTATTGCGCAAGAAAAGGAGCCAAGATCTCATCAAAGATCCAAGCACATTATGAGACGATACCATTTGATAAGAGAGATCATTGGTAGAGGCGACGTCGTGATGGAGCGAGTCGACTCAGCAGAAAATATAGCAGACCCCTTAACTAAGCCCTTATCACAGAAAGTATTCGAGGGGCATCTTGAGAAGATGGGCCTAAGATACATGAATAATTGGAACTAGGGCAAGTGGGAGATTGTTAGAGTAGTATACCCGGCGTTCCAATCAGATTGGATGTATTCTACTTGAAAATGCAATCTATTGGAATTATATTAATTAAAAGGCATTACTTTATCTTAAGAGTAAGCATTTATCATATAATTGCACTTAAGATAAAATCCCTAGATCACTTATGGTTATAAGATATGGTTGCGCATAGAGATGGTAATCATGGAACATATCTTGAAAGCCATGATCTTAAATAAAGTTCCAATTCGATGGATGTTTCGAGATGGGATATCGAATAATCCATAAAAGACTTGCACATAGTATGTATGCTTGTTGGACAAGAATGTTGCATTCCATCAACATTAGCGTATGACGCAAATACATATATGTGGGTGCTTGTTAGCGAACAAGTTTACTGAACATGACCGTATGAAAATTCTTAATGAAGAATTGTTCTTGTCGAATAAGAATTTTCTTGTTACAATAGTACATGATTGATCCTTAGACTTGAGGCACAATGGTAACTTTGTGCATATTACATTTACTTTGATTTATCCTTTTGGTTGCTAGCACAATCGTATAAAGGGAAATTTTGGGTATTATGTTAATATGTATGGAAGTTTGTTAGTGGCCAACAAAGGATTCGACACTTATGAAGATAAGTGAATTTCCTATGTGTTTCATAGTTAGTAATTCAAAGTCCTTGGCCAAGGCGGGATGAATAGAGATTCATAAACGAATTACTAAACTTGAAATGGGATCATAGTTATTAAATCAATTTGGGTTTCGACTAAAATCATACCCAAGATTTAATCAGAAAATTGGATGTCGAAAGGATTTTACATGTATGTAATTGTAATTAAAATAGGTTTACTCGCTATTCACTTAATACTAGATTCATGCTACTTGCTAGGTATTCCCATGATATGTGGGTTCATGAATTAAAGGGTTAATTCATGAATAAGAGTTAATAAAGATTAACTCAAATTACAAAGAGTTGTAAACCCACTACTAGTATTAATTGTGAACCTAAAAGGTCACACAAATTTTTGAATGAAGGTAAAATTCAAATAGCAATTCTAAAGAGTTAGAATTAATTGATTAATCTAATTTGATTAGATATCAATTTATGGAATATATTAAATTAATCAATTGGATTGATTAATTGAATTTTGGATATTAATCTAGTAATTAATGGAATTACTAATCAATAGTTGAAATTTAAAATTGGATTTTAAATTTCAAATCCAAATAATAATTATGATTATTAAATAAGGAAATTGGAAGAAATGATTAAAATAATAAAGTCTTGAAAAATGTTTTCAATAATTATTATTTTAATGTTTTATTATTTTATCTTTAATATAATTAAAGATTAAAATAATTAAGGATTATAATAAATGGTGGTTAAGAGAGGTTGAGAACCACTTCACATTGTTTATTATATAAAAGTCAATAGTTACTAAATCATATTTAAATAAAATCTGATTTTATTTAAACATTACTAAATATTGATTATTTTATACTAAAAAGTTTAGTATAAATATGTGTAAAGAGTTTACATAAAATTTGCTAAGTCATTTTTTCCAAAGTTCTTCCAAGAGAGAAACACATTCAAAGAGTTGAGTGTAATATCAAGAAAAGTTCTTGAAATATTTCCTTATAAAATATATATATTCTATACTATTGAAAAACCGAGAAGTTTCTACTAGCGAAGAAGCTATCGTCGGAACCCGATTTCGAAAGGTGGATACATTTAGAGGGAAGACACGTGGATTCCTAAAGCGAGTAACCACAAGCACAAGAAGTGAAGTGACGTTACTAATCCGGAAACCGATTTCCTCAATCCATCTACGATTTTGAAGGAGTTCAAGATTAACGGTAAATATTGTATTTACTATCAAACAAATCAAAATTTGTATTATTACATGTTTTTAAAGATGGCGATCTGTTAATTCGCCATATGTATGTACGAGATATGTATTTAATTGTTAAATACATGTTTTAAAATTTTTTTAAATTCCGCTGCATATAGCTCGTACGGTACAGGCGAACCCAACAGATACGATTAGAGGGAAGACATTTGGATTCCTAAAGTGAGTAACAACAAGAAGTGATCGTTACCAAACCGGGAATTGATTTCCTCATACATCGTCAGTTTTGAAGGAGTTCAAGAACAAAGGTAATTTTTATAAATTACGTATCAAATCAAAATTAGTAAAAGTTACTAGATTTTAAATGATGCTTATTTGTTATCTCGTTATACTTATGTACGAAAGAAGTATTTATAAGATAAATACTTAAAATAATTTTAAATTTCGCTACAAACTCTGTTCCGTACAGTATATCGAACCCAACAGTGGTATCAGAGCCACGTTACAATTTGCATCTTTAAAATCAGATTTTGATTTGAAAAATTGTTAAAAACACGAACTGGAATAAAAATCGAATAGAGTATTCGAAAACACGAGTCGTGAAGTCGTGAAGGATGACACAACTCGTGTGACCGGTCGTGTGAGGTCACACGACCCGTGTTAGAAAGTCACACGAGTCGTGTGACTGGTCGTGTCATATCACACGAGTCGTGTGATGTGTGACACGAGTCGTGTGACATAAAATTTTTCCAATTTATTCAATGTCACTCTCGCATTTTTCACACGAGTCGTGTGAGTATGCCACACGAGTCGTGTGACTAGTCACACGAGTCGTGTGACTTGTCACACGAGTCGTGTGACTGATCAGTGATCAGAAAAGAGCTGTTTTGACTTAATATGAGTCATTACTACATCAACATATTAAATTAGTGAATTTATATGGTTGATTTAGGGATGATCATGAGCCTTTTATTGATAATGATGAATGATTGCATTTTTACTCAATATGATTGATGGTTGCATTTTTATTTAATGTGATTAAACGAATGTAATTTATCGAGACCTGCGAGTCTCTTGATTTATTATTTGTAAAATTTTAAATTTTTGTATCGTTAAAAGATTAGATCAAGGTGGAGATCGTTCGATGCAAAAGGCCCACGCATGTGTGGGTAATTTTACAAGTTGTAAATTTTGAAGGCCTGTGTATGTACGGGTAGATAAAATAAATTGTAATAAAAGTAGTTCTATTTATTTTATCACGTACATAGGCATAGACCCATTATGGCTCGAATGGGTCGTATAGGCAAGGTCATGATCATCCCATCGTATGCATGCATTAGATGTATGTTAGGTTTATTTATGCTTGTGATTCATGCGATGAATAATGCGGTAAATAAATACACGTAAAGATGGTAATTGATGAGATCTAAGGAACCGTAAAGAATTAATTTGATTAATTTTATATCAAATCAATAATGGATAAAAATAAGTTGGAACTTATTAATCCAGGCCTTCCATCAAAAGTAGACGACATGAGATCCTACAATGCTTTATCACCGACCATGAGTCGTGGGGTGGTTTTGTGTCGAAAGCTGTGATCCCTACTAAGTATGATGATACTCGTGAGGTGGATTCCTCTTTATGTTGACCATGAGTCGTGGGACATTCTGGTGGGCCACTATCATGAATGTTTGATGGGTTTGATTTGACACTTAATAATATATACGATCATAAAATTGAGGTATATAAGGAAAAGTGAGGCAAAACATCTTGAAGGTTGTATAATGATACAATTGTCAAAAGTTGACAACCGATATAAATGTTTCATGCGTACTTATAAAATTGGGATATGGAATATTTTTATTGGACTTCAAGCCCACTATGAAAATTAGATTTTCATAATTAAAATAGGGGTTTTAATTAAAATAGTGGGAGACATTTAATGTTAAAGACCTAATATTAAATGAATATAAATTCTATAGTCTAATTATTTTCTGCTCCGGTTGGTGTTTTTGTAGATCAGTCTACCAAAATGGTTAAAAATCCAATTGCAAGTATTCTTGAGCAAAACAAATTAACGGAACCCAATTTTAATAAATGTTATCATTGTGGTAAAATTGGACATTGGAAGAGTAACTGCAAGGAGTATCTTGCAAGCCTGAAAAGTTCAGGCATTTATTTTGTTGAAGTTAACTTATCAGTTAAAGATTCTTCTTGGGTATTAGATACCGGCTGTGGCTCACATATTTGCAATGATTTGCAAATGATGGCAAGAAGTAATAAGCTAGAAAATGGAGAAACAATCCTAAGGATGGGAAATGGAGCAAAAGTTGCTGCCAAAGCAATTGGGACTGTTTATCTAGCTTTAAATAATGATGTAAAAATTTGTCTTACAAATTTTTTGTATGTTCCAGATGTTATAAGAAACATTATTTCTATTCCAGTAATGGATAGAGAATGTTTTAAGTTTGTTATTGATAATGGAAGATGTTCCATTTTCAAAGATACAACTTTTATATATTCCGGAAATTTGACAAATGGGTTATATACCATTACACCACAAAGTCTCATCCTAACTATTCAACAAAATAAAAGAAAATTAGATAATCATAGTTCATTCACACTTTGGCATGCTCGATTAGGTCATATATCTAAAAAGAGGATTCACAAATTGGGACCAAAACTCGACCTTAGGGGAGAGGAAAGGTTGCCTACTTGTGAGTCATGTCTTAAAGGTAAAATGACAAAATCACCATTTGTTGGACAAGTGGAGCGAGCTAAAGGTCTGTTGGATTTGATCCATACAGATGTTTGTGGACCACTAAATGTTAGTGCCAAGGGGAACTACTACTATTTCATAACTTTTACTGATGATTATTCACGGTATGGTTAGGTATACCTATTAAGGTACAAATCTGAAGTATTTGAATAGTTCAAAGAATTCAGAAATGAAGTAGAGAAACAAATTGGTCGTAGTATAAAATTTCTTCGATCAGATCGAGGAGGTGAATATTTTACCAATGAGTTTCTTGATTATTTAAGAGATAATGGGATTATTTCACAGTGGACACCTCCTGGAACTCCACAACTATATGGGTTTTCAGAAAGAAGGAATCGAACATTGTTGGACATGGTTCGATCAATGATGAGTTCCACTAGTTTACCTCTTTCATTCTGGGGCTATGCCTTAGAAACAACAACACATATTTTGAATAGAATGCCAAGTAAAGATGTACCCAACACACCTTATGAGATATGGTGTGGCAAAACACCCTCGTACAAGTATTTAAAAGTATGGGGTTGTACTGCTTATGTGAAGCAGTTAGTGGGAGGTAAGTTGGATATGAGATCCATCTTATGTAAATTTGTGGGGTATCCAAAAGAGTCTATTGGATACTATTTCTATGACCCCTCTGAACAAAAGGTGTTTGTTTCGAGAAATGCTGTTTTCTTAGAGGAAGAGTTTCTCTCAAAAAATAGAGGAGTCATAGAACTTAATGAAGAACCACAGGAAATTCCACAAAATGCCACAAATAACATACCAGTAGAGACTGGACCATCTGTAACACAATCTCTTCGGAGATCTGAAAGGATTTCTAGGGCGCCTGAGAGGCTATACCTATTGTTAGAGAACAATGAAGAGGGACTCCTTTTGGATAATGTTCCAATAAGTTATGATGAGGCAATGTCGGACATTGACACAGATAAATGGCAAGAAGCTATGCAATCCGAGATAGACTCCATGTATTCAAACAAAGTATGGACTTTGGTTGATCTACCACAGGGTATAGTACCCATAGGTTGTAAATGGGTTTACAAACGAAAACGTGGTGTAGATGGAGAAGTTAATACTTTTAAAGCAAGACTGGTTGCTAAAGGTTATACTCAAAAACAAGGTGTTGATTATGAGGAAACTTTTTCACCAGTAGCAATGCTTAAATCTATTCGAATATTGCTAGCCATAACTGCATATTATGAATACGAGATATGGCAAATGGATGTGAAAACTGCTTTTCTTAATGGAAACATTAAGGAAGACATTTATATGAAACAGCCGCAGGGTTTCATATCCAGTGGGAGCGAGCAAATGGTTTGTAAGCTTCAAAGGTCCATTTATGGACTTAAAAAAGTTTTGAGGAGTTGGAACATTCGGTTTGATGAAAAAATCAAAACGTTTGATTTTCATAAGAATCCGGATGAACCATGTGTTTATAAGAAGGTTAGTGAGAATGCAGTTGCATTTGTTGTTCTCTATGTTGATGACATCCTACTCATTGGGAATGATATAGGAATGTTACAATCAACATGGACATGGTTGTCTAAGCAGTTCTCCATGAAAGATTGGGAGAAGCATCTTTTATCCTAGGGATAAAAATCTATAGAGATAAATTTAAAAAGATGATCGGACTATCCCAGTCTACGTACATAAATAAGGTACTAAAAAGGTTTAGTATGGAAGAATCCGAACGTGGATATATTCCAATGAGTCATGGGGTTTAACTTTCTAAGACGATGTCTCCAAAGACACCTGAAGAAAGAGAACGGATGAGTCATATACCTTATGCATCAGCTATTGGTAGCATTATGTATGCAATGTTATGTACAAGACCTGATGTGGCTTATGCACTTAGTGTAACGAGCAGATATCAGTCTAATCCAGGTGAAGAACACTGGAAAGCCGTTAAGATGATTCTTAAGTACTTGAGAAGGACTAAGGATATCTTTATGGTGTTTGGAAATGGAGAACTGAAACTAGAAGACTTTATTGATTCTGGTTTTCAGTCCGATAAAGATAATTTTAAATCCATGCCTGGTTACTTGTTTACTCTGAATGGAGCAGCAGTTAGTTGGAAAATTTCCAAACAAGAAACGATTGTTGACTCTAAAACAGAGGCTGAATGTATTGTTGCATCTGATGCTGCAAAGAAAGTTGTTTGGATAAGGAACTTCATCCAAGGGTTGGGTGTAGTACCATCTGTTGTTGATTCAATAACGATTTATTGTGATAACAATGGGGCTATTGCGCAAGCAAAGGAGCCAAGATCTCATCAAAGATCCAAACACATTATGAGACGATACTATTTGATTAGAGAAATTATTGGTAGAGGGACGTCATAATGGAGCGAGTCGACTCAGTAGAAAATATAGCAGATCCCTTAACTAAGCCTTTATCACAGAAAATGTTCGAAGGACATCTTTAGAATATGGGTCTAAGATACATGAGTGATTGGAACTAGGGCAAGTGGGAGATTGTTAGAGTAGTATACCCGGCGTTCCAATCGGATTGGACGTATTCTACTTGTAAATACAATCTAATGGAATTATATTAAAAAATAAGGCATTACTTTATTTTAAGAGTAAGAATTTATCATATATTTGCACTTAAGATAAAGTCCCTAGATCACTTATAGCTATAAGATATGGTTCCGCATAGAGATGGTGATCATGGAACATATATTGAAAGCTGTGATCTTAAATACAGTGTCGTTGGATGTTTCGAGAAGGGATATCGAATAAATCTGGAAAAGACTTGCACATATTATGTATGCTTATTAGATAAGAATGTTGCATTCCATCAACATTAGCGTGGGACGCAAATACATATATGTGGGTGCTTGTTAGAGAACAAGTTCACTGCACATGACCGTATGAAAATTCTTAATGAAAGTTTATCATGTCGAATAAGAATTTTCATGTTACAATAGTACATGATTAATCCTTAGACTTGAGGCACGATGGTAACTTTGT
>CACSLK010027813.1:4628147-4645274 GCA_902706635.1 Striga hermonthica | reverse complement strand
TTAATTGACAAATCTAATTTGATTAGATATCAATTAAAGGAATATATTAAATTAATCAATTAGATTAATTAATTGAATTTTGGATATTAATTTAGTAATTAATAGAATTACAAATTAATAGTTGGAATTTAAAATTAGATTTTAAATTTCAAATCCAAATAATAATAATATTATTAAATAAGGAAATGGAAGAATAGATTAAAATAATAAAGTCTTGAAAATATGTTTTCAAGAATTATTATTATTTATATTTAATATGATTAAAGATTAAATATTAATAAGAATAAATTAATTATGGTGGTTTGGAGTTGTTAACTAATCCACATAATTAATCTTATTTTTATTAATACAATATTGGGTAGTAATAGTCTTCTTCAAGATTTAATATTTTATGAAAATATTCTTGAAGACTTTTAATGTTTTATCAAAATATTCTACCTAATATTATTATTTTATACTAAAATGTTTAGTATAAATATGGACATATTTATTAAGCTAAGTTTTTGGCTAAATTCTTCTAAAGAGAAAAACATTCAAAGAGTTGAGTGATAAAACAAGAAAGAATTCTTGTAAAATTTTCTTATAAATATATATTCTATACTTATTGAAAAACCGAGTAGTTTCTACTAGCGAAGAAACTATAGTCGGAACCAAAGTTCAAAAGGTGGATACGATTAGAGGGAAGACATTTGGATTCCTAAAGTGAGTAACAACAAGAAGTGATCGTTACCAAACCGGGAATTGGTTTCCTCATACATCGTCGGTTTTGAAGGAGTTCAAGAACAAAGGTAATTTTTATAAATTGCGTATCAAATCAAAATTAGTAAAAGTTACTAGATTTTAAATGATGCTTATTGTTATCTCGTTATACTTATGTACGAAATAAGTATTTATAAGATAAATACTTATAAAAATTTTAAATTCCGCTGCAAACTCTGTTCCGTACAATATATCGAACCCAACACAAAGTACTCAAGCTTATGGAATGTCACTTAATGTACCCTGTCTTACACAAAATTCTTAGAAGAAAAAAATTCAAAACTACCTTTTGTCCTAAAAAACATAGAACTTTACAAATTGGATGAACCAACTTTAACATTTATTTACCTTCTAACCCTCGACCTTCAAAAGGTCATTTTTGTGATTTTAGCTACCAAGTATAATTCGTAGGTCTGATAGTTTAATCCATTCCCAAAGAACCCATGAGTTCAATGGCTATCCTCCTTTAAATTCTACTAATACTAAAATCCCAAACACTAGATGCCAAATTAATGTAATGATTCATTTATTGAAGGACCTTTCTTCTTATTGGTTCTAGTCGACGTGTTACTTAATTCATCTACTGCAGTGTGAGTCATATTGGTTCACTGAGTATATCGTCTACCCACTTTCCAAAATGGATAATACATCACGTATTCATCCACACACAATTTAGAAACTGAACATGAGTTCTTTCTAAACCTTGGCACGAAAAGACAAGTACTCAATAACCAAATAACTCTAACTGCAATAGTTGCTACTTCCATAGATCGCCCATTCTAGATGGTAATCTAACCTTCACATGTCGATTGGTTCACTGAAACCTTTTTACATAATTAGTTGTTACGTATCTATATACCAGGCACTGATAGATAACACCACTTAAAATGTTTCGACTTCCCAGTGAATAAGATTTACCTTACTTGTATCAAGGATAAGACAGTTCACCTTCCTATTTCTATTTCGCTTAGACCAGATACACATGCTATTCGGCTTGTATTCTTCAGCAAAATAAGACACTATCCAAGTTCTATTTCTAATCATGTTTGAACAAGAAAATTATCTTTGAGTAGTACGGACAACGGATTGAAAAGAAATTTTGAATTCTTGGGATCATGCAAACATAGTATTTACTCAGTCAAGTGTTTTCGAATCATCAAACATTGATCCCTTCAAAACAACATTTGAATATATTCACCGGCACCTCAAAACACTGAATTCCCGTAGGCCACGGAGTGTGGACATCTACGGTTCAAACCGTCACAAGAGGAGGGATAAATCCCATTAGTTTAACGTACTGCCAAGTAATACTTAACTAATAGTCAGTCGAACTTTTGGCCAGCGCAATTAACTTATAGAAGAATAAAAACAACCTTTTCATTTGGGAATATCGTAATTATTCGCACTTTAAGCGTAACCCATTAATTGGTCCTAAGTTTACTACCAAAATTATATGTCCACCTTTGGGTGACCCGTACGCTTTTGAAATAGCTCACTATAACCATCCCGTAGGAGATTCATCCTTGTGAAATGTGAAATAAAACGTCATTTGGGAATCGAATAAAATCACTTCACTGACAAACCTATAATGGAGGCCTTGGATGAGATTTATTTCAACCCATTACACACTTAATATAATTTTAGTTAAAAGGGATTTTCCTAAACATGCTCCTAATAATTCAATTTGCACAAAGAGCAATTAAATCACATAAGAACATGCATGATTAATAGGCAATAATAAACGAGAAACTAAGATCCAACTATCATGGTCATTTAATCATTCTCCAATCTTTCGGGAAACGCAGTCTTGTCCTTGTTGAACTGGGTCTTCTGATTCAGGACTTGGAATTTCCTTTTTCACCATGACTCCCACTTTTCGTCTTGAACAAGTCGTCATCGGGAAAATAGCCATCGGGTCTCCTCCCTTGGCGTGTGTCTACTGCCGCCGTCGCCCGTACTTCTGTTGACCTGGGTCCGTGCGTATCCGTCTGCAAATACCTTAAAAAAATGCTCGTATCTGGCAGCAAGCTACCTACGAGTATGTCTGCCTTTGCATGGTACCACGTATTCCATCAACTACGGGTTCGCGGGGTAGCCCGCCTCGTCTCATCGAGTGATGTCCGCGCTTACCGGGTCCAACGAACAATTACATAATATAAATTACATACATCGATCCTATGGCCCACGCAGGGGTCGTACATGAATGATCTAGTAAAGCATTTAAACTATGCGGTGTCCCACCACGCGAATAAATTATTACAAGCATTCACCAACCCAAAAAATCCTCGACATGTCCGAGGCTTTTAAAACGACATACATGAATCAAAAAGCAAACATACATGTGGGCCATAATAGTCGGATTCAAAATACCTGCAAACACACTTATTTGCAATTCTAATCTATTATGCGTTGCGTCTGTACACAATTAATTCACATATATCAGGCAAGTCCTAATTCGAATAGTGCCAAAGTCGAATTAACCTGGCTCTGATACCATTTGTTGGGTTCTATTAGGAACGTCGGCAATGTGCACATTCAAATCTATTGAATAATAAATCCTAACGCAACAGAATCTATAGTTAGGATTAGGACATACGGTTTAAATTTTATTTTGCCTACTCTGACACGTTTCTGATTTCCGTTGATGGAGATCGTCTGAACACCAAAGTTTAATGGGCAGCTAGACTTGGCCTTTCTCGATTCTAATCGAGTTCAAGGTGCACCAATCACTCATCAAGCTCATCGAATCGTCTCGGACCTTCGGTAAGTGAGTGGGAGTGCTCGGGAACCATCTTGGACTCGAACCGAGGCTCATGAACCAAGTTGAACCGGTTTGGTTTGTGCTGGACCGGTCTGGTGGTCACTGGACCCGAGCTGAACGCGTTTGGGCCACTGGACGCACGCTGGACTGAAGTTTGCTGCGCTGGGCTTGCTGAAACACGCGCTGGGCCGCGGTGAGAACTTGGCCACACACTGTATGAAATTGGGCCAAAAGAGACGCGCATATGGACCTGGAAGTGTGCTGCAGACGCGGGCTGGAGACCGGGCTCTCGCGGGCTGAGATCTGTGAGAGCTTTTGGGCCGCGCGGGCTAAGACGCGGGCCACACAGCCCGCACAGTATTCTTTCTCGCATCTGAGCTCCTTCGCGTAAATTGGGTTGCGAAAGATTGTTGTTGGGCCTCGCCCAACCTGCTTGCGCTGGACTTTTTCCTTACCATGGACGGGCTGCGCGTCTAAGCTCCGCATCTGGACTGGGCGCACACGATTTGGTGGACTGCAAAACTGGGAACACCTGGACGCAACAGAATGCTGGGAAATTGGGCGCGAGCTTGAATTTTCCGGCGGTTTGCTAGATGTCACCGAAAGCCGTGGAATTGCGGGAAAAATTGTATATTCAACGGGATACGAATCAACAACCTTCAAATCTTCTATTGTATGACCTTTACACAATCTCTAATAAATCTTGGTGGAGCGATTTATTAGATTTCCCAAAGCTTCTTGATCATCTTCTTCTAAGACCTTATGGTGCTAACCGAATTTTCTCTCGAAGAAGAATCCCTCTCTTTCTTTCTCATTTGAAGAGGCCGTATTTCTCTAGCCCTTCGGGGAGAAAAAACGTGTGACATACATCAAGGGGTTAGGGGACCTAGTGTATTTATAGGCTACAATAGGGACCTAAAGGAGGTGCTAAATATGAGCTTATTCCTATAGGATTAGGATTCCTTATTATCTTCCATCTCCTTTTCCCATTTAGGATAATCTTTCTAATATTAAATTACCTTCTAGAAGACTTCATAGTCTCCTAAGCCTAGGTAATATTCCAGAAGGAATATTTCCATCCTTAGGGAAATATGGATTATATTTAATTCCTAATTCCTAATTTAAAATTAAATAATAAAACATTCTACTAGAGTAATTAATGCAAGTGTGAACGTCCTGGTCCGGTTTGGGGTAGATCGATTCTTTTCCTCGCCGGTAGAACGTCGGAAACCTACAAACAACTCTCACACCGGGGGTTGTCTCCGGTGAAGAGCCTCCGATGCTTAAGTCAGTATGTGTATGAGTGTATTGAAGTGGATAACAGAGAATCATATTGAAGAAGAAAGGCTCACCCCCTTTATATAAGGGTGAGATACCTGACCTAGGGCTGCCCAGATTTGGTGAGCTGTTTGCCCTAACTGCCCGTCCGTACACGCAATATGCGTGTGTCAGAGGTAGCCGTCACCACTATCGCCTGCACCAATACTCTTTGGACGCGTGTTCTCCTGCACATGGGGTAGGCTGTCAGAGGTGGTTATTGCTATCAACCACTGCATTCTCGACACGTGTCTCCCTACACGTGGGATAAATATTCTCCTGAAATTCGGTTAGAGGCTCTCTCACGCGTCTGTGGCTAGGCCGATCAGTATAGTGTTAGGTCCTCGAAGTGGTCGACCTGTTGAAGTCGACTAAATTGTTCGATCTCTTATCTGGTCGAGTCATGGACTGGTCGACTGTTTGACTGCTCGATCTTCCTGCCACTTGGTTCGGTCATGTCCTCTTCGACCGGTTCAGCAGACCGGTTTAGCCTGGTAGGTGTGATATACTATATCATCTAGTCCCCCCCACTCTGATCGAGTCTATGTGACTCGATCTAAGAGTGAATTTGTGTTCCTCACATTCCTCGATGGCATGATGTTAGATATCGACCACCTAGTGAGTTTCCCGTCCACTATTTCAAATAATTTCTCATTAATTACCCGAAATAAAGTCACCTGCCATATGTCCTTTCTGTCGCAACTACTTTTCTGCCACGCGTCGCGTCTGCCGCCCTTGTCAAGCACTTTAATGATAGCGCCTCCTCGCATAACAGGCCTGCTTTCAATGTCGCGTGAGTTAATGCTTACCACCGTTATATATGGCTTTAATCCAACGGTCTTCATCTTCCCATCCTTTAACTTTCCCAAGTATAAAATCCACACTTAGAGAATTTTCCGATTTTTCCCACCTTCGCAAATTTCAAACTCTTGTGTGCTCAAAATATCCTCTGCAAAAATCCTTAGATCTTCCGGCGATTTCTCCTGCAGTCTTTGAGCTTTCCTAGTTCTCCCTTCTGCGATCATGAGTAAGTTGCTCCTCATCTAAATTTACGTTTCCTGTGTCTTGCACTTTCTTTTTTTTTTCTTAAATTTTTAGAATTGGTTGGGTATCTCGAGTTTTGCTGACTGGGTGTTCTGAATTTGAGTGTTGGGTATCCATGTTTACTCGTTAATCATCGTGAATTTTGCTCCTTTCTTCGAAAATCTTCCAAAATTCCTGTTCTTCCTCTTCAATTTTCCCAAAATTGCCTCCTTATAGAACCCTAACTTTGAAAACCTTCGCCTTTTCCCCCTTTTTCTTTTCGTCGGAATTCATCTTTTTGATATTGTTCCTTTTTCTTCTTTTTTATTTTTTCTTTTTCAGATCCTGCTACCTCGACCACCTCCTTTGACTCGGTTCAGGTGTTGCCCTCTGCACTTGAAGTAGTTCCTCTCTCGATCCTTCGCCCCGGCGATTCTGTTCCTACCCGTAATTTCACAACCCGTGTTTTTCCAACTCCGGGGATACTATGGATAACATTCCTCTCCGCCGCCGTCGACCTGCTCTCGGCGCATTAGACGAGCCAGAGGAGGATGAGGTCATTTCTCCTCAACCCATTGCTCCTGCATCTTCAACCATTCCGCCTTCTTCCTCCCAACCTGGCCCTTCTAACTCTCCTCCTAGACGATCTTCGAACAAGAAACTTTCTAAGGCCTCTTTCAAGCGTCCATCTTCTACTTCTCTCTCCCACCCTTGGTATAAACCTGAAAAAATCGGCCAACCCATCGGTTGGGCGTTCTATAGTTCTTCTTCTTTCGACAGATACGATCATCCCCCAAAAGATTGTTATACTTTTTTCGAGATCTAGTTCAAACTTGGTCTCCGCGTCCCCCTAAATCCCGAGCTGCTTCGCATTTGCGAGTGGTTCTCGCTTCCCCTACATCAACTTCCTCCTAACGCCATCCATTTCATGAACACCTTTATCATTCTCTGTCACATCCGCTTAGGTCGATTCGACCTAGATTTCTTCCACTACTGCTACGTCCCTTCCAAACAAGGTCGAGGCGTCTACTTGAAAAGCCGTAACGGCGCCCACTTTATTAATGACATTCCATCCAATCTTCCTAAGTGGAGTGATAAATTTATTTTTGTTCAGCCCGATGTCCCTTTCCCTTGGCCCTCTGTCCCTTGGGTCAAGGAAGTTTCACAAGAGGCGGCTTCAGCCCCTCCTCCAAACCCTTTGTTCGACCAACGGGTCCACACTTGGAACTCCAAGTCCGTTGCGTCAGAAAAACTTCTTAACGATGAAAACCTCCTTCACCACTGTGGTCTTCTGACCCACAAGACTTGTCCTCCCCGCAGTGATGAGATCCTCGATCTTATCCGGATCGAGAATGACCCAGGTAATCTTCGACTAGATTACTCGGATGATTCGGCAACCCTCTGTGTTTGTTTTAATTATCCTCTGTTAATGTTGGTTCTAATCTTTTTGTTATTTTCCTGCAGAGGTGCCCAGTTTCAACATTCCCCCAAGGAAGACTCTTCTGAAGAAGAAGTCAGGGGCTACCTCTGGCTCGATCGGCGACAAGGCCGAGGGATCGACCACTTCTAGTGGATCTCGACCGGAACTGCAGCAACGATCGCCTCCTCGAGAGACTCCCTTTCCTGCACCACCACCGTTGAAGGAACAACAACATCAGCAACAACAACAGCAGCAGCAACAACAGCTGCAACCGTAACAACAACACAACAACAACACCAACAACGCCGAACTCCTCCACCTCCTCCTGGTAAAACTCCTCAACACTCTTCTACCTCGGCCGCTACCACAAAGTCCTCGAGCACCTCCAAAGCTGACGATCGCCACCCAAAAACCTCCGACCGCCACCAAAGATCCAATGACCGCCATCAAAAGCACGACGACCGCCACCAGAAACCCGACGATCGCCACCAAAAAACTGACGAACGCCACCAAAAAACCGACCCTCGAGCTCCCAATCCTAAAGATGCCATTCTCTCCAAAACCAAGACCCAAGAAAAACCTCCCTCTAACCAACAGTCCTCTACCACCCCCCCTTCCCCGAGGGATTGACCAAGGCTCTGGTCGAGTCCCGGTCAAGATGATGTAGGACGGGAAATTACCCTGGGGAAGCGCTCTCGCACCGACCAAGGCAAAATGTTTTGGAAGCGAGCGCGCGATAGCCATCTTCTGCCAAATCCTTTAGCCCCACGGTCTACCTCTCTATTGTCGGCCTTCGCAAATGAAGTGGTCGACCGCCTTGAGGGTGCTCTTCTCGAGGACGACCGCAAAATGGGCTATGCCACACTCCCAGAGTGTGGCGATAAACTTGCCCGATGGCTCGCCCAGGTATCACTTTCGTCTCATCTTTGCTTCGATTTTTTTTTCTGACCTCTTCTTCTTGTCGTTATACATGTTTTGAACCATTTCATCCTCTTCAATTATAGGGTTTAGTCAAGTTTTTGCCTCTGGCTAAAGAGGCGCAAGACAGCTCTGGGAAGTCCATAAAAGGCCTCGAGGGCACCATTGGCTTCCTACAAGATAAAAACTCGACTCTCGTGCAGCACAATGCTAAACTCCGCGAGACACAGACATAACAGAAGGTGGAGTTCGAAGTCAAGCTTAAGTCCCTTGATGGAGAGCTCGCCCAAAAGGATAAAGTTCTCGCGGAGAGGGAGGCCGCCTTGGCAGTGAAGGTGGTGGCCGTGGTGGAGAGAGAAACCGCACTGAAGGAAAGGGAGGCTGCGCTCGAGCAAGAGCGGGCTGCTCGAGCGCAAGCGGAGGCTGCTTGAGCTCCGGCGAAGGCTGCTCGAGCACAGTCAGAGGCTGCTCGAGCCGAGCTAGAGGCTACCTTGGCCAAAGAAAGGACTGCTCACGCCGAAGAAAAGCAACGATATGCAAACGCCACTGCTCTACGAGCTAGGCAAATGCTTTGGGCGACGACAACTGGGCCGCTCTTCCTCCGAGAACATCGTGAACAAGTGGTGGTTGAATTCATGCAGCCACCACAATTTCTGAAGGAGGTTCAAGATTTTGGGGTGGACTGCTTCCAGTTTGCCCTGCAGAAGGCTGGCGAGCAGATCGCCGAGGATGATTTTGAGCAGCTCGACCCCGGGGCTATTTGGGATGCCTTACCAAAGGTTCTCTCTGGCTTCCGGGGTGACCCTAATCTGCCGCTCGGGCATGAATGGTGGTCTGGAGAGCTCGAAAGAACCTTGGGACTTCACACTTGCCCACCCGCGAGGAATGTTCCAAACAGGAGGCCACCCAGCCCGAGGGCGTGAGTAATCGACCAACCTGCCCACTCCAAGGGATGTTCTAAATAAACGACCACACAGCCCGAGGGCCTTAGTCATGGTGGGTTTTGGCCTTCACACTTGCCCACCCGCGAGGAATGTTCCTACAGGAGGCCACCCATCCCGAGGGCGTGAGTAATCGACCAACCTGCCCACCCCAAGGGATGTTCTAAACAAGAGACCACCCAGCCCGAGGGCCTTAGTCATGGTGGGTTTTGTTCTTCACACTTGCCCACCCGCGAGGAATGTTCCAAACAGGAGGCCACCCAGCCCGAGGGCGTGAGTAATTGACCAACCTGCCCACCCCAAGGGATGTTCCAAACAAGTGACCACCCAGCCTGAGGGCCTTAGTCATGGTGGGTTTTGGTCTTCACACTTGCCCACTCGCGAGGAATGTTCCAAACAGGAGGCCACCCAGCCCGAGGGCGTGAGTAATCGACCAACCTGCCCACCCCAAGGGATGTTCTAAACAAGAGACCACCTAGCCCGAGGGCCTTAGTCATGGTGGGTTTTGGTCTTCACACTTGCCCACCTGCAAGGAATGTTCAAAACAGGAGGCCATCCAGCCCGAGGGCGTGAGTAATCGACCAACCTGTCCACCCCAAGGGTTGTTCTAAACAAGTGACCACCCAGCCCGAGGGCCTTAGTCATGGTGGGTTTTGGTCTTCACACTTGCCCACCCGCGAGGAATGTTCCAAACAGGAGGCCACCCAGCCCAAGGGCGTGAGTAATCGACCAACCTGCCCACCCCAAGGGATGTTCTAAATAAGTGACCACCTAGCCCGAGGGCCTTAGTCAAGGTGGGTTTTGGTCTTCACACTTGCCCACCCGCGAGGAATGTTCCAAACAGAAGGCCACCCAGCCCGAGGGCGTGAGTAATCGACCAACCTGTCCACCCCAAGGGATGTTCTAAACAAGCGACCCTACAGCCCGAGGGCCTTAGTCATGGTGGGTTTGGTCTTCACACTTGACCACCCACGAGGAATGTTCCAGACAGGAGGCCACCCAGCCCGAGGGCGTGAGTAATCGACCAACCTGCCCACCCCAAGGGATGTTCTTAACAAGCGACCACCCAGCCCGAGGGCCTTAGTCATGGTGGGTTTTGGCCTTCACACTTGCCCACCCGCGAGGAATGTTCCAACAGGAGGCCACCCAGCCTGAGGGCGTGAATAATCGACCAACCTGCCCACCCCAAGGGATGTTCTAAACAAGAGACCACCCAGCCCGAGGGCCTTAGTCATGGTGGGTTTTGGTCTTCACACTTGCCCACCCGCGAGGAATGTTCCAAACAGGAGGCTACCCAGCCCAAGGGCGTGAGTAATCGACCAACCTGCCCACCCCAAGGGATGTTCTAAACAAGCGACCACCCAGCCCGAGGGCCTTAGTCATGGTGGGTTTTGGTCTTCACACTTGCCCACTCGTGAGGAATGTTCCAGACAGGAGGCCACCCAGCCCGAGGGCGTGAGTAATCGACCAACATGCCCACCCCAAGGGATGTTCTAAACAAGCGACCACCCAGCCCGAGGGCCTTAGTCATGGTGGGTTTTGGCCTTCACACTTGCCCACACACGAGGAATGTTCCAAACAGGAGGCCACCCAGCCCGAGGTCGTGAGTAATCGACCAACCTACCCACCCCGAGGGATGTTCTAAACAAAAGACCACCTAGCCCGAGGGCCTTAGTCATGGTGGGTTTTGGTCTTCACACTTGCCCACCTGCATGGAATGTTCAAAACAGGAGGCCATCCAGCCCGAGGGCGTGAGTAATCGACCAACCTGTCCACCCCAAGGGTTGTTCTAAACAAGTGACCACCCAGCCCGAGGGCCTTAGTGATGGTGGGTTTTGGTCTTCACACTTTCCCACCCGAGGAATGTTCCAAACAGGAGGCCACCCTGCCCGAGGGCGTGAGTAATCGACCAACCTGCCCACCCCAAGGGATGTTCTAAATAAGTGACCACCTAGCCCGAGGGCCTTAGTCATGGTGGGTTTTGGTCTTCACACTTGCCCACCCACGAGGAATGTTCCAAACAGGAGGCCACCCAGCTCGAGGGCGTGAGTAATCGACCAACCTGCCCAACTCAAGGGATGTTCTAAACAAGCGACCACCCAGCCCGAGGGCCTTAGTCATGGTGGGTTTTGGTCTTCACACTTGCCCACCCGCGAGGAATGTTCCAAACAGGAGGCCACCCAGCCCGAGGGCGTGAGTAATCGACCAACCTGCCCACCCCAAGGGATGTTCTAAACAAGCAACCACCCAGCCCGAGGGATTTAGTCATGGTGGGTTGGTCTTCACACTTGCCCACCCGCGAGGAATGTTCTAAACAGGAGGCCACCCAGCTTGAGGGCGTGAGTAATCGACAAACCTGCCCACCCTAAGGGATGTTTTAGACAAGCGACGTCCAAGTTAGACCACACCATATTCCTCCTGTCATCCAAACCATACCAACATTCCAAGCATAAGAAAATGTGCAATGCAACAAGTAATACGAAAGGATAACTGAATTTCATTAACTTTTTTGAGCAAACTTTGCAAGTTACAACTTTGTTCGGATTTCCAATATTTCTTTGCAAAAATTAAAAAAAAAAAATCTACACATAATATTTTTTTCAAATTAGCTATGTTCTATGACCTGGCAAGCGATCGGCCTTCTGCATCTTTTAGCGAGTACGCTCCTCCTGCGTGCACTCGCTCGGCCAGGTATGGTCCCTCCCAGTTTGGCTCTAGCTTTCCCACATGCTTGAGCACATCGACAAGTTTCCAAACTAGGTCGCCTACTTGGAGTCTGCGAACTTTCATCTTTTTTTCATGAGCGGCTCGCATCCTTTGCTTGTATGCCTCTACCCTGATTGCTGCTCTTCCACGCAGCTCCTCGATAGTATCCAGGGCCGCCATCATTAAATCCTCATTCTGCTCAGTATCATATGTGCTCGACCTCTGGGATGATAACTCGACTTCGACCGGCAGCAACGCCTCCATCCCATAGGCTAAACTGAAGGGAGTTTCTCCTGTTGTCGACCTCGGGGTTGTGTGATACGCCCAAAGTACCGAGCTCAACTCATCGACCCACGTCCCCGAGGCCTTTTCCAGCTTTCTTTTCAGCCCATTCAGTATAATTCGGTTGGTTACTTCGACCTGGCCATTGGCTTGCAGATGAGCAACGGAGGCAAAGTGTTACTCGATTTTCATGTCTTCACGCTATGCTCGAATCCGCTTTCCATTGTACTGAGTGCCATTGTTGGAAATCAACACTTTGGGCACGCCAAACCTGCAGCAGATGTTGTTGTATAAAAATTTGATTACTTTTTTCCTCTGTGATCTTCGCCAAAGGTTCGGCCTCCACCCACTTTGTGAAATAATCCACCGCCACTATCAAGAACTTCTTCTGTCCAGTTCCCTGCGGCATCGGCCCCACCAGGTCGATACCCCACTGGGCGAATGGTATAGGGGCACTCATCGTCGTAATCACCTCTGCCGGTTGATGGATAAGAGGGCCATGCTTTTGGCATTGTAAGCATTTCTTCACCATCGCCTTCGCATCCTCCCTCATCGTCGGCCAGAAATATCCTGCCCTCAAAATTTTTGCAACCAAGGCCCCTGACTTACTATGGTCACTGCAGCACCCTTCGTGCATTTCTCTCAGCACATATCGACCTTCCTCCTTAGTAACACATCGTAAATGCGGTCCCGCATACGACCGCTTGTAAAGAATGCCTCCATGCTCAAAAAATCTCCTCACCGCCTTTATCACCCCCACTTTCAGCTCCTCTAAGATCGGGGCCCTCCAATCCTCCACTTCCTCAATCTCCGCCACTTCCTCTTCGACCATACTCATCTCTAGATGCAATAGAGTAACACTTCTGCTCTTACATTCCACCAAGCTTTGAGCAATTTTCGATAACAAGTCTGCCCGACCATTTTCTCCTCGAGGGATCTGTATCAGCTCGAATGAGTCAAACTCCTCTTTCAACTTTCTCATCTCATCTACATATTTCTGCATCCGGTCCTCCTTAACTTCAAACCCCTCCTGAAACTGCCCGACCACCAGTTGAGAATCAAAATGCACTTGTACTTTTTGGGCTCCACCCGCTCTAGCTAAACTCAAACCTTTGATCACCGCCTCATACTCGGCCTCGTTGTTGGATATCTTGAACCCTACCTTGGCCGCATACTCCAAGTAATCGCCCTTAGGAGAGACAAGGACAATTCCCAATCCTGCCACACTTCTTGCCACAGATCCGTCCACATATAACTGCCATATTCCTCCTGACTCCTCCCCAACCTTAGTGCCTTCCTGGATAAAATCGGCCAACACCTGCGCCTTTATGGCCCTCCTCGGCTCATACGACAAAGAGTATTCCCTCAACTCGACCGCCCATTTTACCAATCGACCAGAGACCGATGGTCGGCCAAGCGTTTCTCCCAATGGCATGTTCGTTCGCACCTTCACCTTATGGTTCAAGAAATAAGGTCTAAGCTTTCGAGCAGTTACGACCACAACCAAAGAACACTTCTCGATCTCTGAATACCTCATCTCCGCCCCCTGCATCACCCTACTCACGTAATAGATGGGAAATTGCACTGCCCATTCCTCCCTCAATAACACCGAACTTACAGCCCTCTCTCCAATAGAAATGTACAACACCAACTCCTCGCCCTGTACGGGTTTAGCCAATAAGGGAAGGTTGGCTAACACCCCTCGCAACTCCTCAAATGCCCTCTGCGCCTCTTCCGTCCATTGAAATTTCGCACTCTTCTTCAATGCTTTAAACAACGGGCCACTCTTTTCTGCCACCTTCGATATAAAACGACTTAGTCCTGCGATTCGACCAGCCAGGATTTGTACCTCCTTAACATTCACCGGCTACTTCATCTCCATCACCGCCCGTACTTTCTCTGGATTCACCTCGATACCTCTCTTGGTCACCAAGTAACCCAAGAATTTCCCTGACTTTACTCCGAACGAACACTTAGCTGGATTCAATTTCATCTCGTACCTCCTCAAAGTCAAGAACGTTTCCTTCAAGTCTCGCACATGATCCATCTCCTCCTTGCTTTTCACTAACATATCGTCCACATAAACCTCCATGTTTCTTCCCAACTGCTCCTTAAAAATTTTGTCCACCAACCTCTGGTACGTGGCACCCGCATTTTTTAAACCGAACGGCATCACCACGTAACAGTAAGTACCCCGACTTGTCACAAAACTCACCCTCTTTCTATCTTCTCTCGCCAAGGGAATTTGATGATACCCCTGCGAGGCATTCATTAGGCTCAACAACTCACATCCAGCAGTTGAGTCGACCAGCTAGTCGATTCTGGGCAGTGGATACAAATCCTTCAGGCATGCTTTGTTTAGATCTCGGAAGTCGATGCACATTCGCCACTTCCCCTCTGCCTTTGACACCATCACTGTGTTCGATAACCACTCCGGGAATTGAATCTCCTTGATGCCCTGCCCCAACAGTTTCTCGACCTCTTTCTCAATAATCTTATCCATCTCCGCCCCGTGGTGTCTTCTCTTTTGCTTCACCGGCCTCACACTGAGGTCGATGTTCAGCCGATGCTCGATCACGTCTGTGCTTATTCTCGTGAACTCCTCCGCCGTATAAGCAAATATATCAGCGAACTCCCTGATCAGATTAATCAACCTCGACCTGATAGGCTCCTCCAAATCCTACCCGATTCTAAACTTCCTCTCCTCATATCCCTCGACCATCTGGATCTCTTCAACTTCCCCTCTTGGCTGGATATCTACCTTCTCCTTCCCCTTCTCTAGCCTCTGCTTTTCTTCCTTTAATCTCGATCCTCCTGGTCAGCTGACCTCATCTTCTGTCGACCCGGCCTGCCTCTTCGCCAGCTGTTTGTTGTTGCTCACCGTAGTTTGGTAGCAGCTCCTCGAGGTAAGTTGATCCCCAGCAATCTCTCCAACGTTTTCGCCCACAGGATATTTGATCGTCATGTGGTACGTGGATACGACCGCCTGGAATGCATTCAAGCTTGTTCTCCCCATTATAATGTTGTAAGACGATTCAGCCCCAATGACCACAAACCTCACTATCCGGACTTTCCTCATCATTCCTGATCCCATCACCACGGGTAGGCTGATCTCTCCCATCGGCATAACCTCTCCTCCATTAAAGTAGTATAACGCCGTGGCCACCGGTTTCAACTCCATGTTCAGCTCTTTATTAATCTGCACAAAACAGTCATACAACATCACGTCTACCGAACTCCCGGTATCAATAAACACTCTCTTCACATCAAAGCCCGCAACCTCCACGGTAATCACCAGAGCATCATTATGTGGTAAGACCACTCCCTCAGCATCCTCCGCTTTAAAACTTATCACCGGCATGCGAGCCGTAATCTCCACTTCCTCTCTTCCTCTTCACAGCTCGAGCATGTTCCTTCTTGGCGTGATTCGAGTAGCCATCCGTCGGCCCTCCGGAAATCATACAAATCGTTCCTCTTTTCAATGGGGCTTCACCTCCTTTATCTCCATCTCTCCTCGGCCTCTTTCCTCGACCATCTCGTCCGTCTCTATCATCACCCTCCTCATCTTTATCACTTCTCTCTTCAGAATCCTCCCGACATCTTCTCCTTCCTTTTCCTTTCGTCCTGTCATGATACACAAACTCCTTCATGTGCCCTGCTCGAATCAACCTCTCAATTTCATCCTTCAAATGCCTACAGTTCTCCGTGTTATGGCCGTAATCTCGGTGAAAGCGGCAGTAAATATCCGACCTGGGCCTAATCCGGTAAACCTCGTCTTCGGCCACGTCACATCCTCGCTCGACATCTTCTGCTCCATAGCCTCGAGCACCTCTGTTAAATCTTTCCTCAAGGGTTAAAAACTATGATACCTCTGTCTTTCGAACGACAATGGCCTCCTCTGCCATTCATCCCTTTTCTCCTGTTTCGAATCTCGACCTTCTCTCCTGGGCGATGCTCTTTTCGGCCCACTCCTCTTGGGAGAATTTCTCCTTGGTGATCTTCCCCTTTGCAGGCTCTTCTCCTTCTTTGGCTCTGGTCGAGCCGCCCCCTCCAGCTTTGCAAACTCCATCTCCATCTCCTCCAGATTAATGTACTTCCTGCATCACTTCAAAACGTCCTCATATGATTGAGCAGGGGTCTTTGCCAGGGAGGTTCGACAAGGCCCCGCTCGAAGACTCCTTATCAATCCTCCTGCTTTCACCTCATCCAACACTGAGTGCACCTCCAAACACGTTTGATTATATCGAGCAACATACTTCCTCAACGACTCCTTCTCTCCCTGCCTCATCGCCATCAGAATCAAATATGTCTTCTCCTGCGCCACCGCACTCGAATATTGGTTGGTAAGCTTGCTGGCAAAATCCTCAAAGTTTGCGATCGACCCAGGGGGTAATTGATGAAACCAGTCAAGTGCTCCCCCACGCAAGGTCGATAGAAATGCCCTGCAACATACAGAATCAGAATACCCATGTAATGCAGCCATGTTCTCAAAGGTTCTCACATGGCTCGATGGGTCAGATGACCCATCATACACCAGATTAGTCTCCTTGAAATTATTCGGTAAGGGGGCTGCGAGAATCTCCCTCGAGAACGGATTTCCTCGAGCTCTCCTCTCCGGCCTCCCCTCAACCTTATCCTGCAACTGGCGCAACTGTTTCGCCATCCTCTCCATCGCACGATCTCTTCCACCTCCTCCATCTCCATAACTGGACATATCCTCGTCCTGGCCTCCTACTGCTATGGTCGGCGTGGTGGCGGCGTGAGACATGTGGCTCGTGACTTGCTGCACCGCCTGCGCCGCCGCCGCTGCCGCTATCCTCTGCATCTCCTCCCTAGTGATCGTCACCATCTGTTGACCAGGAGCTTGTGCAACGGCTTGTTGTGGTGCTCCTCCTTGTGTCGCCATTCCTCCTTGTACCATCGCTCTTCCTGGTTGCACCACCACGGGATTTTGGGGCAGCGGCGGTGGCGTCACCGCCGCAGCTGCTGCGCGAGCCTCT
>CACSLK010027813.1:4594047-4604398 GCA_902706635.1 Striga hermonthica | reverse complement strand
GTGAGCGGGCGAGCTGTTCAGGACATTTATGTTTATTGTACTTATGATTTGCCACGCTAGACTTCCGCTAAACTTTTCAGTACTTTTTATCAGACTTTGTTCCGATGTTTATCGGATAAGACATTATGACCGTTTTTATTTATCAGATTAAAATTTTAACGGTTTTCAGAAAATCAAGTTTTCACGGTAGCATCCCGATCATATTTCGCAAAAAAAAAAAACAAAAAAAAAAAAATAAGTATGTTATTTAAGTATTCAGAAAATTTGCGAAAAACATTGCGCACTCTGATGTATTATAAATAGCAGGGTGTTACAGACACGACCAGTCACACGACTTGTGTGACTTTCTCACACGGGCCGTGTGACCTCACACGACAGGTCACACGAGTCGTGTCATCCTTCTCGACTCGTGTTTTCGAATACTCTATTCGATTTTTATTCTAGTTCATGTTTTTAACAATTTTTCAAATCAAAATCTGATTTTAAAGATGCAAATTGTAACGTGGCTCTGATACCACTGTTGGGTTCGATATACTGTACGAAACAGAGTCGTGTCATCCTTCACGACTCGTGTTTTCGAATACTCTATTCGATTTTTATTCTAGTTCGTGTTTTTAACAATTTTTCAAATCAAAATCTGATTTTAAAAAGATGCAAATTGTAACGTGGCTCTGATACCACTGTTGGGTTCGATATACTGTACGAAACAGAGTTTGCAGCGGAATTTAAAATTTTTATAAGTATTTATCTTATAAATACTTATTTTGTACATAAGTATAACGAGATAACAAATAAGCATCATTTAAAATCTAGTAACTTTTACTAATTTTCATTTGATACGTAATTTATAAAAATTAACTTTGTTCTTGAACTCCTTCAAAACCGACGATGTGTGAGGAAATCAATCCCGGTTTGGTAACGATCACTTCTTGTTGTTACTCACTTTAGAAATCCAAATGTCTTCCCTCTAATCGTATCCACCTTTTGAACTTTGGTTCCGACTATAGTTTCTTCGCTAGTAGAAACTTCTCGGTTTTTCAATAAGTATAGAATATATATTTGATATAGCCATACTGTCGTGTAACGGTTCAATACCATCGCGGTTTAGAGATTACCGAGTCGACTTACGCGAAGTTGACTCTATCCGCAGACTCTTTATGGTATCTCCGGTCAAGGGTCCAGGCATCTCTCCCAGTCGACTTCCACATGTCGACTAGCATAAGTGGATTTCCTCTTGAAAGACGGTCAAACGCTTGAGGATCTACTAACAATTGAATATGGCCCAGTCGACTCGAGTTGATACCCCGAGTCGACTGAGGAAGTCTTGAAGCTCATAAGATCTCGACGACTCCAGTACACTTCAACATATCGAAGGACAGTTGTTAAGGATAAGAAGGAAGCTACCAAAGATAAGGAAGAATCTAGATGCTGACTAGGAAGTGGACGGAATGCAAACCGACCAGGGTATTTTGGACATTTCCAGTAAGTCGGCCAGGGCATTTTGGGGACTTCAGGTAAATGTTTTGCTTCTATATAAAGGAGCTGAGGTAACTCCAAAACCCTAACTCCCATTCATTCCACATTCTTCCCCATTGCTGCTGCTTCCTCAGAGCAGCTCTTCTCACTCTTTTCACATACTGACTTGAGCGTCGGAGGCTCTATGCCAGAAATCCCCCCGACGTTGAGTTCTTGCAGGTGTTCTCGCGGTTCGATAGCAATTTGGAGACCATCAGGGCAGATCTGAGCTCGTTCTCATCGGTTCATTCCAGATCCGGGCTATTTTCCACCGGTTCACCCCAGATCCGAGAATAGACCCATCATTTGGCGTCGTCTGTGGGGAGTTCTTGAAGGAATTAAGAGCTTTGCACCTAGTTTGGATCTGTCTACGATGGCTGAGAAGGAAGGATCGCAGAAAATTTTGAATGAAGATTTCAGGGCCGCATGGACAGATAAGCGACCCCCGCCGATTCCCAACCCCAAGCCGCCGCTCCAAGTGTTCGGTTTCCCACCGTTTGGGGCACACGCGCCGTCAGGGGGGCGTATGGGGGAGGAAATGCCTATCACCCCACCAAGAGTCAAGATCCCAGTACTCACTCAAGGGGAGGCCAGTCACGTGAGGAGCACGAGCGGAGAAATCAACGGTCGTGAGTCAACCGAGACATTCCTAAGTCTGGGAAAGCAGCCTGGACCGCTCGAGCCAGGAAAGAGACCGCTGCCCCAAAGTGAGGAACAAATGTTAACCATAACACGAAGCGAGATGCAGAGGATGATTGCCGAAACTGTAGCTGCCCAAATCAAACAAACACCAGTCGAGCAACCCAGGGTCGAACAACCCCGAGCCGAGCAAGCTATGGTCGAACAACCTCAAAATGAGCAGCAACCCCTTGAACGTGAACAACAGGCGCAATCACATGAGAGGCAGAACAGGAGGGTAGATGAAGAGGAGTCCTCTATCAGAACTGTTAATCCACAAGCCAGAAACGACACCCTGGAGCAGCTGTTAGCGCAGGTCCGAGACTTGCAGGCTCGAGTAGAAGGAAGAAAAATGGGAAGCTCGAGGGGACACCCTTTTTTCACAACATATTCTAGACGCCGACTTGCCTCAGGTGTTCAGGGAGCTCAACATCTGGTATGACGGGTCGACTGATCCTTCTCGACATCTAAGGAGTTTCGAAAACATGGCAGTACTGCACCGTTATAACGACCCCGTTCAGTGTCGAGCGTTCCTGACGACCCTGCGAGGACCAGCACAGGATTGGTTTCATCAATTGCCCCCAGGAGCCGTCAGGGACTTTGACGGATTTAGCTCGAGCTTTCTAAACCAATTCGCAAGTGTAAAAGCCCAAGAAAAGTCTTACCTTACTCTGATAGGTATGCAACAGAAAGAAGGGGAATCATTGAGGGATTATGTGGCAAGGTACACACGGGCATGCGTCGACGTCCCCTCGGCCACCGAGGAAATCAAGTCAGGAGGGCTCACTCGAGGACTGCTCCCAGGGCTATGCAGAAACTCCCTAGCAAAGCGACTCGGGAGGACGTTCGACGAGGTGTTAGGAAGATGCGCCAAATACATGAATGTTGAAGAAGCTGAAGCTGACTTTCTGCAAGCAGCTAAGTTAAAAACTGAGCCTCGGGACGAGAAGAAGGATAAAAAGCCGGTCGCGACGACTGAAAGAAAGGGATCCCCGAGGTCTGAAAGAGAAGGACGATCAAGGGGATGGAGGACAGCCCAATATACTCCCCTGTTAGCTTCGAATGCAAGGATACTGGAGGTTATGGAGAAAGAGATCCGTGACAATGTTGTCAGGTGGCCACGGACGAGAAAGGATGGGCCGACAAAACCTAAAAGCGATCTGTATTGTCGATTTCACAAAGACTACGACCATAATACCGATGAATGTCGGCACCTAAAAAATGAGATTGAGAGACTAATCAAAGCAGGCCATCTGAAGGAATTCATTTATAAGGATCGAGAGCGAACCAGTCGGCGCAGGGAGAGAAGCAAAAGCCCTCACAAAAGAGCGAGGACACCCGACAAGGAGGAGCTCCCTCAGAAAAGAGGAGTAATTCACATGATATTCGGAGGGCCGACGGATGGAGATTCAAATTGGGCCAGAAAAGCATATGCTCGAGGTCCCCGAGGGCACCACGGAAAAGTTGAAGTGCAGCAGGTCGAAGAAAATGGTCCAGTGATGAATTTTGGACCAACAGACATGGGAGAAGTCGAGAGGCCTCACAACGATGCCCTAATGATCACAGCTCAGATATCGGGCTATGAAGTACAAAGAATCTTTGTCGACACGGGAAGCTCGGTAAATGTGATTTTTTACAATTGTCTTAAGCGGATGGAACTCGACATCGAGCTCTCACCCCTACACACCTCACTTTTTGGATTTAATGGCTCAGAAGTCGCACCCCTAGGAGAAACCACGCTCTCTATCGTCCTGGGGGAAGGCGACTTAAGGAAAGTCAAAATGGTGCTATTTGTAGTGGTCGACGTCGAGTCGGCCTATAATGTGATTTTGGGAAGACCCGCACTCAACACATTCCAAGCAGTAGTGTCAACCTACCACATAAAGCTAAAGTTTCCCGTGGGAGATAAGGTAGGGGAGGCTCGAGGAGACTAGAGATTGTCGAGAACCTATTACCAGATAGCGGTAAGAACAAACCAACGGACGGAGGTCAAAGAGGGGAAAAAGCAGATGTCAAACGAAAAGAGACAAAGGGAGAGTGACCTAGAGCCACATGGAGAATTAATGGAAATTCAAATTGGGGAAAAAGAGGAGCAGACCACTAAAGTAGGGAGAGAGTTGGAAGATGAGTTGCGTCAACAGTTAGTGGGGCTGTTGAAAGAATTCAGGGACATATTTGCTTTTTCCCCCGAAGAGTTAACAGGAATCGATCCCGATGTCATGGAGCATAAGCTTAATGTCGACCCCCTGAAAAAGCCCGTGAAACAACGGCTTAGGCACCATGGCGTAGAGATCGACAAAGCCATAGAAGTCGAGGTGGATAAGTTGCTGAAAGCCAAACATGTCAAAGAAATTCAATTCCCAGAATGGATATCAAACACAGTGATGGTAAGGAAAGCGCTAAATAAGTGGCGTATGTTTCGCGATTTAAATTTAGCTTGCCCAAAGGACCACTACCCCCTACCGAGAATCGACCAGCTGGTCGACTCCACAGCTGGCTGTCAATTGCTAAGTATGATGGACGCGTCCTAGGAATACCACCAAATTCCCTTGGCTCCTGAAGATCAAAGCAAAGTTAGTTTCGTGACGAGCAAAGGGACATATTGTTATGTCGTTATGCCTTTTGGACTTAAGAACGCAGGGGCAACATACCAAAGGTTGATGGATCGAATGTTCAAATCGCAGATCGGGCGAAATATGGAAGTTTACATGGACGATATCTTGGTGAAAAGTAGGTCCTCGATCTCGCATGTAGAGGACATAAGGGAAACGTTTACGACACTAAGAACATTTGGAATGAAGCTAAACCCGAGTAAATGTGCCTTTGGAGTGAGGGCAGGACGATTCCTGGGCTATATAGTAACTGAAAGAGGCATCGAAGTGAATAAGGACAAAGTGCAAGCCATACTCGACATGGCCCCGCCAAAGAATGTTAGAGAAGTGCAAGTCCTGACAGGCCGAATTGCAGGCCTAAGTCGATTCATAGCTCGGGCGGCGGAAAGGAGTTTCCCATTCTTCAAGTTACTCAAGAAAAAAGCTTTTCAGTGGAGTGACGAGGCTCAGATGGCATTTGAAAAGTTGAAGGAGTTTTTGAGCGAACTACCATTGTTAACAAAGCCGGAGCCGGGCGACGAATTGGTGCTCTATATCTCGGTGGGAATCTTTTCTTTGAGTTCTGTATTACTGCGAGAAGCTGGGGGGCCCAACAGCCGATCTATTATACAAGTCGAGTGCTTCAAGGTGCAGAAGCAAGATATTCCGAAGTCGATAAGGCCGCATTAACATTGGTACTCACAGCCAGAAAATTGAGACCGTATTTCCTGAACCATGTGATAATAGTAAGGACAAATTTCCAGCTCGGAGAGACCCTGGGTCGACCTACCGTGTCGGGTCGACTCGTAAAATGGGCAGTCGAACTTAGCAAATTTTCCATCAAATACGAACCTCGAAGAGCTATAAAGGCCCAAGCTCTAGCCGACTTTATCCAAGAAGGGACTAAAGGGGCAAGCAAGAAATGGATGATGCACGTCGCCGGGTCCTCGTCAGACAAGGGATCTGGTCTGGGAGTAACCCTAGTATCCCCCGAAGGCGAACAGCTCGACTTTGCCATCAGAATGGGGTTTAAAGCCTCAAACAACGAAGCAGAGTACGAGGCTCTAATTAAGGGAATCCAACTGGCAATCGGGGGCGGAGCGACGGAAATCATGGCACATTCTGACTCACAACTGGTTGTGGGGCAAGTATTGGGAAATTGCGAAATCAAAGAGGATCGGATGATAAAGTATGTCGAAGAAATTCAGAGCCTAGTGCAAGGCTTGGACAGCTTTGAGCTAACGCAAGTACCTCGAGAAGAGAATAAGCGGGCCGACTGGCTTGCAAGAATTGCAAGCTCGAACGAAGGAAAAATAGGGAATCATATTACCACACTACACTTGGAAGGAAGTGTCCTGACTGAGACAATGGAGGTCGACGAAAACCAAGATTGGCGAAAAGCAATTCGCGAGCTATTACAAAGTCGAGTGCCAGAAGGAGATAAGCAGGAGGCTGAGAAAGCAACCTGATATTTGAGTAAATATTTTGAGATCGAAGGAGTCTTGTATAAGAAGTCGATGGTCGGGCCTCACCTGCGATGCGTTTCTGAAAAAGAAGGGGACCATGTCTTGAAGGAAATCCATGAAGGATGCTGCGGAGCACATATAGGATCACGAGCCCTAGCTGGCAAAGCCCTTCGAGCAGACTATTATTGGCCCAAGATCCGAAAAGCAGCCGAACGATTAGTACAAGGATGCGATAGATGCCAGCACCGTGGTCAAATCCCCCACGTTCCAGCCGAAGCAATGACGACAATCAGCTGCCCGATCCCTTTTGCTCAATGGGGAGTTGACTTGGTAGGCCCGTTGCCAATGGGAACAGGAGAACGAAAATTTATGGTGGTTGCCGTCGACTACTTTAGCAAATGGGTAGAAGCAGAGCCTCTGGCAAAAATCACTGAAGATAAAATGATACATTTCCTGTTCAATAACATCTGTTGTCGATTCGGAATCCCAATGATCTTGATTTCGGATAATGGGACGCAATTTCAAGGAAAGCGGATCCAGGCATGGTGTGTCGACATGGGGATAAAGCAGCGATTCGCCTCAGTTTCACACCCTCAGGCGAATGGCCAAGTCGAAGTGACAAACAGAACCATCTTGCAAGGGCTAAAGAAAAGACTAGAAAAAGCATCTGGTGCTTGGGTCGACGAGCTGACAGCAGTCCTATGGGCCTATAGGACGACCCCAAGAAGTTCAACAGGGCAATCACCATTCCACATGGTTTACGGAATGGACGCTCTATTGCCCATCGAAGTCGGATTGGAATCACACAGGTCGACATTCTACAAAGAGAGGACCAATGAAGAGTTAGAAAAAGAAGCCCTCGACATGATAGAAGAAGTGCGAGACGAAGCTTGGCTGCGATCCGTAGAGTACAAACAGAAGATGCGTGCGGCCTTTAACTGGAAAGTCTGCACCCGACGATTTCAAGTAGGAGACCTCGTTCTCAAGCGAGCTGATGCCCTTAAACATGTCGGGAAGCTTGAAGCCAACTGGGAAGGACCTTACACCATCACCAAGGTGCTCGAAAGGGGCGATACGAACTCGAAGATGGCGAAGGACGACAGTTGCCGCGATCCTGGCACGTGATTCATCTCAAACGCTTTTATGCATAAGACAGTATTTTGAACTCTTTTTGTACTGAACAATGGCTAATCAAATTCGGTAATGCAATGACTTAAAGTTTCATGTTTAAAGTTGTGATTTTTACGTTTCCATGTCGACTTTATTATTACTAGAGGAATCAGACCCTTTGGAACGGCTATAAAGCCAACAAACAACTACAACGTTGTATGCCTCGAGTGAAATCTCGGCAAGGCTATAAAGCCCGCGACTACAAAAGTCGACTCAAACAACTACAAAAGTTGTATGCCTCGAGCGAAATCTCGGAAAGACTTACAAAAATCGACTCAAACAACTACAAAAGTTGTATGCCTCGAGCGAAATCTTGGCAAGGCTATAAAGCCCGCGACTACAAAATTCGACTCAAACAACTACAAAAGTTGTATGCCTCGAGCGAAATCTCGGCAAGGCTATAAAGCCTGCGACTACAAAAGTCGACTCAAACAACTACAAAAGTTGTATGCCTCGAGCGAAATCTCGGCAAGGCTATAAAGCCCGCGACTACAAAAGTCGACTCAAACAACTACAAAAGTTGTATGCCTCGAGCGAAATCTCGGCAAGGCTATAAAGCCCGCGACTAAAAAAGTCGACTCAAACAACTACAAAAGTTGTATGCCTCGAGCGAAATCTCGGCAAGGCTATAAAGCCCGCAACTACAAAAATCAGGTTTAAACGATTACAAAGTCATCTTAGGCAGAACCCGTCAAGGCTATAACGCCTACGGCTGTAAAATCACTCTTAACTACAAAGTGTGTAAACAAATGGAGTATCGACAAAATTGCAACTATAAAGTTATAAGAGTCTCGACGAATTCATAAATACAACATTGCGGATGCATAACTCAGATAAAAGAAAAATGAAAGATGGCATTTAGATTAGTTTCATTACAGGGATCACCTCGACCTTTACAATCCAAAGAACCAGATCGAGACAAAAACGAACAGTAAGAATAAATGACAGAAAGTCACAGAAAATAAAAGGCAACAAGCCCAGAACTATAACTAAGAAATAGCATCCTCATCGCTCCTCTCGAGGACGGTCACTACCCGACCTTCTTCATGGCTGGCCCCGTCAGACTGGATTGGAGAAGTCAAGGGAGCCTCCAGCTGATAAGAGAGCTTGGCATCTCGGATAGCCTTGGCCTCGAGACCGGACCACCATGGGTAGTCGTCCGGAAGGGATGGATCGCCTTCGTAACCATCGGGGTCGGGAAGCGCACGCTTCATGGCCTCGCGGTCGAGTTTTCCAGCAAACTCAGATCCCGCCACCATAGCCTCCCACGCGTCGAAAGCATGGTCGAAATATTGCACGGCGGCAGGGCAAAGTTTGTCGAGAAACTCAGGAGAATTGCAGAAAGCCTTGACGACTTCCTTGCGGTAGGCCTTGACAAAAGCGGAGCCTAAACCAGTCCTTAAGAATGATTTCCGGCCCTGCACAATGCTGATGTCCACCTCATACATATTCTCCTCCCGAGCTTTTTCAAGATCCGCTTGGAGCTTCTCGTTGTCGTGCTGGGCCACGGCCTTATCGGCCTTTAGCTTGTCGACCAAGGCTTTGGACCCCTCCAGCTCTTTCTTCAACTGGGCAATCTCTCTAAGTTGCGCCTCGTATTTGTCCTCGAGGGCCTTAGTAGAGGATAAGGGGGCTTTAGTACCCGCTTTGAGGCCAGGGAGAACGGCCGCCAAGAACTACACAGAGAAACAAATAATGAAGAAATGCAGAAATACGCAAAACATAAACGCTTAACTAAGAACAAAACACATACCCGAGTAAGACATTGGGTAGCGTAACAAGAGCGTTCGTACTCGTTCCCCTCGACACGAGCCTTATCGGCCTCGGGGAGCACAGAGTGAAGGTATTTCGCGACCCTATGCGGCTCTGGATGATTCCAAAGACGAGACGGCATCTTGACCAACACGTTCTTGTAAGTAACGGACGATTTCGTTCGCTTAGGAGTAGCGTTCCCCTCGACCATCTTCTCCCTACCCTTGTCGATCTTACGACGCTTAGGGTCGCCAAGGAGCAGGGGAGGGGCGCGATCATCCTGAGGCCTCTTGCGGCCACTGGGACCCGAGGACTTGCGTTTCCGAGCCGTGGCAGCCGACTGTGTACCGGATCTGCCGGGTGGAAGAGGAGCAGTGGGTTGTTTCTTCACCTCGAAACGCTTGAGAGCTTTAACTGAAACAAAAAAAAAAGAGGGACGAAGGTTAAAAGATAAGAAATAAGACTCGACATCATAAGGAATGCTAAGCAGCTTACGGGGATCATCGAGGCGAGAGATATCGTCATACAGAACGATTCGAGCATGATTGACCAACTCACGGTCTCTTATTATGCGTCGAGCATTATAAGTACACTTATTCAATTCCTCTAAAAGTTTTTCGAAGTTCTCGGATCGACACCGTTTATTCTGTTTGACCTTAGTACTTATCCAATTATTTGTATAAGGGTAAGCACTGACGGGAGGTCGAATAAAGACAAATTTCGACTTCCACTCTGGAATATTTGAAGAAAGGTCATCAAAAAAGGTAACGCCGGGACGACGGATCAAGCAATGGGCCCCCTTTTGAAGTCGATAACTATAACAGTAATGAAAAAATTCGGCCGAGAAAAAATGAAGAACTATGCGAGCAACGACGATAAAAGCTATCATGATACAAAGAGCATTTGGAGAAAACTGATTTATTTGGATTTTATACAAGTCGCTTATCTCCAAAAGCTTGGCTTGGATAGGGAAGCGTAGGCCAAAAATGACTTGGTCGACAAAGAAAGTATGGCAACCCTCGGGAGGAGAGGCGAAGTCGCTGTCAGGACCCGGAGTAATCAACTCCCAATCGGAGGGAAGCCCGCTAAACTGCCGGAAGCTCTCGACTTGACCCGCAGAGGCATAGGAAAAAGGGTTCAAAGTGGCCAATTTGGCCAAAGTACAGGCTACTGAAACAA
>CACSLK010027813.1:4547557-4593852 GCA_902706635.1 Striga hermonthica | reverse complement strand
CACGCGATGAGGAGGAAGGAGGAGAGACATGGACCATCCTATAACCAGTTATTTCAACTGAACCCGAGTCAGATTGGTCGAGGCCCCTATCAATCAGTCTGTCGAGCGTACTAGAAGATGAGCCGGAGTGGGGAGCTAGAAGGAAAAGAAACAAAAGCAAAGATCAGGCATGACGAGACAAAATTAAACAAAGCACAGTCGACTCATCTAAGTCGACAAAAATATGAAAGAAGAAGAATAATATGGTGTGATTCGATGGAAACAGGGTGGTGAATCGATATAAAGCCAACCCAAGGGAAGTGTAAAAAGAAAGAAAACGGGTGTCGATAAGAATTGACATAATAAAAGTCGACAAAAGGTTACACGCTGCAACCCAGCCACACGCTAACAGTTAACCTAAAAGGAGAGTATGCATACGAAGATCTAACATAGAACCTTCAAGGAAAAAGTTGAAGAACACGAAGAACACAGGGGCCCAGAAAAACCCGAAAACCAAAAAATAAAAGAAAGAATATAGTAGAGAAAGTAGAGCACTTACACGTATTACTCATGACGATCTGAAAGAATGCCGAAACTGTGAACAAAATCGCCGGAGGAAAAAAAAAGCTCGGATCGCTGGATCGTCGGAAGTTGCAAAGAAAATTTGGAAGAAGTGAAAAGTGTTTAAGGAAGAAGTTCAATTGCATTTATAGGAGATGAGGATGGGTGTTGACCATTAGATCAACAAGAAAACCAACGATCCTGATGAAGCACAGAATACGAAGAGTCAGCAATTGATGGGACGCGCGTCACTAGTAGGGGTTTTTTGAAATTCGAAATTCAAAAGAGAATTGTCAATGTCAGGCTCATCTGGAAGAATAATCATTGATGAAAATATTCGACCTAGATAGCAAGACATGATAAGTAACCGAGGAAGTCGGGTATCTTAAAGTCGAGAAGAAGTAACAATCGCCCCTTTTTTGCATCGATTTCGACACAATCGCCAGAATATCGATTTTTTTGAAACGGCTATATAGCTGGTCCAATCCAGCTCGACTTCGACCAGCTCGCAAAATGAGTTGGGAGAAGACGACTCGAAAAAACTTAGTTCAACAGCTACGAAGCTGTCGAAACTGTTGCTCGACTTCGACCAGCTCGCAAGAGGGGTTGGGAGAAGACGACTCGAAAAACTCAGTCCAACAGCTACGAAGCTGTCGAAACTGTTGCTCGACTTCGACCAGCTCGCAAGAAGGGTTGGGAGAAGACGACTCGAAAAACTTAAGTTCAACAGCTACGAAGCTGTCGAAACTATTGCTCGACTTCGACCAGCTCGCAAAATGGGTTGGGAGAAGACGAGTCGAAAAACTTAAGTTCAACAGCTACGAAGTTGTCGAAACTATTGCTCGACTTCGACCAGCTTGCAAAATGGGTTGGGAGAAGACGACTCGAAAAACTTAAGTTCAACAGCTACGAAGCTGTCGAAACTATTGCTCGACTTCGACCAGCTCGCAAAATGGGTTGGGAGAAGACGACTCGCAAAACTTAAGTTCAACAGCTATGAAGCTGTTGAAACTGTTGCTCGACTTCGACCAGCTCGCAAAATGAGTTGGGAGAAGACGACTCGAAAAACTTAAGTTCAACAGCTACGAAGCTGTCGAAACTATTACTCGACTTCGACCAGCTCGCAAAATGGGTTAGGAGAATACGACTCGAAAAACTTAAGTTCAACAGCTACGAAGCTGTCGAAACTATTGCTCGACTTCGACCAGCTCGCAAAATGGGTTGGGAGAAGACGACTCGAAAAACTTAAGTTCAACAGCTATGAAGCTGTTGAAACTGTTGCTCGACTTCGACCAGCTCGCAAAATGGGTTGGGAGAAGACAATAAGGTGAAGTAAGAAAACCAAACAATAAAATAAAAAGCTACAGCTGCGAGAAGACGACAATATAAAATAGCGCAATAAGCATTATAATTAAGGAAAAATTCATTACATCCGACACCATCTCACCCTTTACATAGGGAAAATAGGATGAGATAGTAAAAACAAAGAGAGAAGAATACAAGCAGAAACATAAATAAAAAAAAAAGAGAAAAGGGGAAAAGTCTAAAATCTAGGCCTTCTGGGAGTCGGCTGTCGACTTCTCATCAGCAGCTCCATCACCAATCGGCTCGGTCCGAGCGCCCTCCTCCTCCACAATCGGCTCCGTATTAGGCCGCTCGACTTCAATCTCCTTGTCGAACGACTCTTCTTCGAATTTCGCACCACTCGGCTCGACCAATTCAACTGGGCCGACCAAAGGAAGTGGTGGGACCTCGAGCTGAGAAGATAGCTCAGCAGAATGGATGGCCTTGGCCGCCAGACCACTCCACCATGCATGGCCGGGGGGAAGAACTGCCTCCCGGTAGCCCTCGGGGTCGGGGAGAGTTAGCTTCACGGCGTCGCGGTCGATTTTTCCTGAGAAGTCGGGCTTGGTCACGGCCTGCTCCCACGTGTCGCAGGCGTAGTCAAAGTACTGGACAGCCACGGGAACAAGTTCGTCAAGAAACTCCGAGGAGGCGCAGAATCTCTCGACCACAGCCTTACGATAGTAATCAAGAAAAACCGCTCCTGCGGTGGACTTCAAGAAGGTCCGTCGACCTTCCTGTATTCCATTTTCCCGCTCGACCAAGGCCTCGTCAACGGCCTTAGCCAGATCGACTCTCAGCAGCTCAGCCTTTCGGATAGCCGCCTCCTTCTCAGAATGGAGCTTGGCTATGATGGCGTTCGCAGCCTCGAGCTCCTCCCCCTTGGCCTCGAGCTCTTGGCACTTAGACGCATATTTCTCCCCCAGGACCTTGACGTTGTTCCCAGGGGAAGACGCTTCCTCGATCATAGTGGGAAGAATGCAGGCGAGAAGCTGAAAAGAACGAATAGAGGAAATGATGAGAAGCCGACATAACACTAAAAAAAAGAGAAAAAGAAGTTGAACTTACTCGAGGAATAAGCCGAGCTGCATAGCGGGCCCGAAGATAGGGGTCGTTGTCTGTCCGAACATGATCATCTTCAGGAATGGTCGAGTGGAGGTAGTTAAGAATTTGAAGGGAATCGGGGTTGTCGTAAAGTCGTGAAGGCTGTTGTAGGGTGACAGGCTGCACCCTAACAGGGGACGGCTGCCCCGCGTCTTTCTCGACCACCGGCTCTTTCCCTTTCGAACGCTTCGAGGTATCGGACACCAAATTTATGTCCTCTCGATTCTGGGGTCTCTTATGAGAATGAGAGCCCGTCGCTTGACTCAGCTTGGAAGCCGAAGGGAGCACCACTTTAGACTTCTTAGCAGCAGTCGTCTCGACTGCCGCAGTAGGAGTGGCAGAATCGGAACCCCCCTCAGACCCTTGAGAGATAAGGCGGGTGGTTGGTTTGCTGGAAGGCTCAGCCTTTTTCTTCTCGAAACGAGCCAAAGCTCTTACTGGAATAAAAAAAATGATGATCAAGTACAAACTAGTACAAGAGTAATGCATATATCCCAAGACGAATAAACGCAAATTCACGAAGCAAAACAACCAATAAACAAAATTGGAAACAAAGGCCGATAAACAAAGAAGCTTACAAGGGTCATCAAGCCGAGGAACACTCTTGTCGACACAAATACCAACATGATTAAGTAAGGAACTGTCTTTAGTCAACTGACGAGCGCTCCACACATGTTTGTTTAATTCTTCTAACATATCCGAACAGCGAGGAGTCGGGGCGTTTAGGTTGCTTTGGCTTGCTGGTAATCCACTCATTCGAGAAAGGATATTGGCCAGGGGCAGGTCGAATAAAGAAATACTTCTTCTTCCATTCGGTAATATTGGAAGAAAGGTCGTCAAGGAAGGTAACGCCTACTCGACAACCCAGACAATGGGCGTCTTTGCTAAACCTATACCCGTAGCAGTAAAGAAAAAACTCGGGTAGAAAATCACCTAAAACTACGCGGGTAACAACTATGAAAGCTACCATTATTCGAATGGAATTGGGGGTGAATTAATTTATTGGTACATCGAAAAGGTTACTTAACGACAGTAACTCAGGTTGAATCGGGAAACGCAAGCCCGACATTATTTGATCCACGAAAAAAGTAAAACAGCCCTTAGGAGGGCGACGGAAGTCGTCTTCGGGTTTAGGAGCAACTAACGCCCAGTCAGAGGGAAGGTCGTTGTACTCTCTGAAGCCATCGATTTCGGCTGCAGGAGCATAAGAAAATGATAGTAAGAACTTTACCACGGAACATGCTATAGTTATAGACTCGATTAAGGGGAGTCATTATCAGTAAAGGAACAAGGCTTGTCGCATATATGAAGATGTCTAGAAGAACCTAGCGGAGAATACCTCGAGGAATCAAGTCGAGGCAAGAAGATTCAAAAGCTCGAAGAATTTCAGGATCCTCACAAAGTGTGCCCGAAAGCAACGCCTGATTGTACACAGCCCAATCGATACCAAAGGATGAGGCATTAGAGTTAACAGAGCCCTCTGACTCGACGTTTTGATGAAAACATGGTCCGACATCGGTTAGCTGGACAGAGTCCAAACCCGAATAGTCATCAATTTCACGGGCAAGAGAACCAGACACGGGATCAGAAACATGGTCGAGGTTGGAATCTAAAAAGAAAAGAAAAGAACGACAATCAATAGATATTGGAAAACACGACCGTGATTCGATTCAAAAAGGTTATGGTCAACAAAATGACCAGAAAGCCATGAGAAGCGAGTCGACAACAAGACAGAGAAGAAGAAACAGGGAAAGTATTTCTCATTCCAACTCGACTTGACAAATGAAGGCCAAGTCGATGGCGTATCAATTCATAAAAAAAAAGAGGTGGAGTTAAATCCAAGATAACTGACAAATAAAAACACTTGAAGAGACGAAAAGTCTGCGATCCAAGATCTAACAAGACAATCGCCAGAAATTCGCATAAAAATACCCAGAAAATCTGATGAACATGCAAAAATCCAAGTACAGCGCCCAGAAAAGCAAAAAAGAGAAGAAAAAAAAATCGCACATAACAGTAAATCGAAAGACAAAGAGAACTTACTCATACTCATGGTGGTTGATGTAGAACGCCGGAATAAGAAAAAAGCGCCGGAATGCTTGAGAATGATGTGTTTGCCGGAGAAGGAGAGTTCAAGGAGATTGAGTGCGGAAAGTGAAGAAGAGAAAAGGAGGAGAATATTTATAGAGGAAGTAGAAGAAACCCTAGCCCTCAGATTGTAGGCAGATTCAATGGATGAGATGGCGCACAGAATACGAAGCGGTGGAAAGAGAAAGCGTATTATCAAAGCCCAAAACCCCATTTTCGAATTTTGAAATTTGAAAAGATTCAGACTTATCCAACCAATTCGAAATCTGATTGGATAAACAAGTCGCTTTACGAGTCAAAATGAGTAGACGTGGTGCAGAACAGGGACAGGCGACATGGTATATAAAAAGATTCGAGTGGGACACTCAGTCGACAAAATTTACACGTAAGCTCAGAGTCGCTTCGAGTAATTTTTGGGGGGGACTAGATGATATAGCCATACTGTCGTGTAACGGTTCAATACCATCGCGGTTCAGAGATTACCGAGTCGACTTACGCGAAGTCGACTCTGTCCGCAGACTCTTTATGGTATCTCCGGTCAAGGGTCCAGGCATCCCTCCCAGTCGACTTCTACATGTCGACTAGCATAAGTGGATTTCCTCTTGAAAGACGGTCAAACGCTTGAGGATCTACTAACAATTGAATATGGCCCAGTCGGCTCGAGTTGATACCCCGAGTCGACTGAGGAAGTCTTGAAGCTCATAAGATCTCGACGACTCCAGTACACTTCAACATATCGAAGGACAGTTGTTAAGGATAAGAAGGAAGCTACGAAAGATAAGGAAGAATCTAGATGCTGACTAGGAAGTGGACGGAATGCGAACCGACCAGGGTATTTTGGACATTAGCAGTAAGTCGGCCAGGGAATTTTGGGGACTTCAGGTCAATGTTTTGCTTCTATATAAAAGAGCTGAGGTAACTCCAAAACTCTAACTCCCATTCATTCCACATTCTTCCCCATTGCTGTTGCTTCCTCAGAGCAGCTCTTCTCACTCTTTTCACATACTGACTTGAGCGTCGGAGGCTCTACGCCGGAAATCCCCCCGGCGTTGAGTTCTTGCAGGTGTTCTCGCGGTTCGATAGCAATTTGGAGACCATCAGGGCAGATCTGAGCTCGTTCTCATCGGTTCATTCCAGATCCGGGCGATTTTCCACCGGTTCACCCCAGATCCGAGAATAGACCCATCAATATTTATAAGGAAATTTTACAAGAACTCTTTCTTGTTTTATCACTCAACTCTTTGAATGTTTTTCTCTTTAGAAGAATTTAGCCAAAAAACTTAGCTTAATAAATATGTCCATATTTATACTAAACATTTTAGTATAAAATAATAATATTAGGTAGAATATTTTCATAAAATATAAAAAGTCTTCAAGAATATTTTCATAAAATATTAAATCTTGAAGAAGACTATTACTACCCAATATTGTATTAACAAAAATAAGATTAATTATGTGGATTGGTTAACAACTCCAAACCACCATAATTAATTTATTCTTATTAATATTTAATCTTCAGTCATATTAAAGATAAATAATAATAATTCTTGAAAACATTTTTTCAAGACTTTATTATTTTAATCTATTCTTCCATTTCCTTATTTAATAATATTATTATTATTTGGATTTGAAATTTAAAATCCAATTTTAAATTTCAACTATTAATTAGTAATTCTATTAATTACTAAATTAATATCCAAAATTCAATTAATCAATCTAATTGATTAATTTAATAAATTTCTTTAATTGATATCTAATCAAATTAGATTTGTCAATTAATTCTAACTCTTTAGAAATACTATTTGAATTTTACCTTCATTCAAAAATTGGTGTGACCTTTTAGGTTCACAATTAATACTAGTAGTGGGTTTACAACTCTTTGTAATTTGAGTTATTCATATTAACTCTTATTCTTGAATTAACTCTTTAATTCAAGAACCCACATATCATGGGAACATCTAGAAAGTAGCATGAATCTATTATTAAGTGATTAGCGAGTAAACCTATTTCGATTACAAGTCCATACATGTAAAATCCTTTCGACATCCAATTTTCCGATTAAATCTTTGGGTATGATTTTGTCGAAACCCAAATTGATTTAATAACTATGATTCCATTTCAAGTTTAGTAATTCGTTTATGAATCTCTATTCATCCCGTCTTGGCCAAGGACTTTGAATTACTAACTATGAAACACATAGAAAATTCACTTATCTTCATAAGTATTGAATCCTTTGTTGGCCACTGACAAACTTCCATACATATTAATATAATACCCAAAATATCCCTTTATACGATTGTGCTAGCAATCAAAAGGATAAATCAAAGTAAAATATAATATGCGCAAAGTTACCATCGTGCCTCAAGTCTAAGGATTAATCATGTACTATTGTAACATGAAAATTCTTATTCGACATGATAAACTTTCATTAAGAATTTTCATACGGTCATGTTCAGTGAACTTGTTCTCTAACAAGCACCCACATATATGTATTTGAGTCCCACGCTAATGTTGATGGAATGCAACATTCTTATCTAATAAGCATACATAATATGTGCAAGTCTTTTCCAGATTTATTCGATATCCCATCTCGAAACATCCAATGACTTGGAACTGTATTTAAGATCACAGCTTTTAAGATATGTTCCATGATCACCATCTCTATGCGCAACCATATCTTATAGCTATAAGTGATCTAGGGACTTTATCTTAAGTGCAAATATATGATAAATGCTTACTCTTAAAATAAAGTAATGCCTTATTTTTTAATATAATTCCAATAGATTGTATTTACAAGTAGAATACATCCAATCCGATTGGAACGCCAGGTATACTACTCTAACACTTTGAAGAAGGACAATGGAGGTTATGGAAAGATGTCGAGATTAATGTATCAGTGGCATTACGATTAAGATCGTAGTGACTAAAACCGTTTGGAAAATCATAGAAATACTTAATGGATGTTGAGATTCGATCTGAACGTATTTCACCTGGTTCATCGGAATAGGACGGTGCAACAGACCGAAGGAAAATGTCTCTCAAGAAGATTGGTTATGTCAATGATGAGTTATTAAGAATTTCGCTTTTTCGTATTGGAGTTGTGCAAATAGCTGGATAAGTTCTGAACATAATCCTATCTAAGTTTAGTAGTCATTACTCTAAATGAATTGTTGGCAAGACTTACGCCTTGTAAGGAACATAATCGGATTCAGAGCATTTCAGCTCACGTGCTGAAAAGTTGATACTAATAGGATTGGAAAAGATGTTCGAAAATTAGGCTATTTGTGGGGTACTTCATAGTAACAAGAAATGAGTGGATTATTATAATACTAAAAGTCAGAATGTGTTCGTTAGCACGAATGTCTAATTTTTAGAGGAATACTAAGTAATAAATCACTAAGTTCATTTGTAGAATTGTTTTAAGGAAAGATAAAGGTAAAAGTTCAACTTTGTTACCAAGTGTACAAATTTGATACCACAAGAAAAACTGCAACACGTATTTTATGCTATACACCTTTGCAGAGGGAACCTCGTTGTAGTGGGAGGGTTGCAAGGCAACTCCATTCGTGATAATAAGAGAGTGTTTGGACTCAGTCTGTATTAATCACAAGTTCATGGAATTCATGTTTTGAGAAAGTCTCGGACTTAGTCTCTAGTAAACTTGAATCGATCCCTAGTTATACAATGAGGAGATCCAAGACAAGGATGTAGAAACTTAGCAAAGTTTTAATTATTTCTGATTTAGGGTCATGGACTCTAATCAGATCTGGGTTCTTATAGAATTACCAAGTAGCATACATGCTATTGGACGAAATCTATAAGTGAAGACTTTAGTACAAGGCTTGTTGTGAAAATGATGAACTCAGAAAGAACGGGATCTATTATGAGTTAATTATTTCACTGGTTGCCAAATTTAAAGCTGATGCCATTCATATGAGTTATGAGTTAGGAAAAGTGGATGTCAAGAAATTTTCCTTAATTGGGAGTCTTGTAGGAATATCCACGGTGCAGCACCCAGAAGTTTTCATAGAAACGGGCTAAGAGCATCTAGTCAGTATGCTGACAAAGTCTATTTATAGACCGTGGTGGGTCGATCATTTGGTGAGTAAATTCAAATCATGGATTTGATTATTCACCAAAATGAGCATTGAGTGTGGCGCAATGGAAGCGTGATGGTATACTATGTGTGGACAATATTTTGATCACTGGAGACAGTGTGAAAATGTTGACAAAAGCAAGGGTATGGTTATCCAAGTAGTTGGACATGAAAGATTCAGAATCAACAAATATTCTTGAGATTGAGGATCACAAGAAAGATATGTTGCGATTATTCCGAATTTCATGACTAGACTATTATAAGGCTCATTCTATTTTTGTATGATAAAGAGGCAGTCCTTATGCTTGGCAATAGGAAGCCTAATACATGCAATAGATGAGGCCTGATATTTATTGTATAGTTAGTAAATATCGAAGTAATCCTTGATGGAAGCAAAGGTTCATGGTAGAACATATGATCGAGTGCCATAAAAGGGTTAAGGATAATATGTAGGGTTATCACACGAACCATAAGCAACATATGGATTGCAAAGGATTCTGACTTCTAATCAAACATGAACAACAAGTAAAAACCACCTTATGGTTTGTGTTCAGTTGTGGGAACCAAGCAGATTAGAGGAATGCCAAGCGGTAATAGGTTGACGGATTCCACTATGAACTCAGTACGTCCAAATAGCGAGCGACGTGGAGATTGGATTCGCCATTGAACTAAAAATGTGAAACCTCGTCTAGCCAGATCAGGTCACAATTTGATTGTGATGACAGTTGGTGCAGTTACAGACAGAGAGGAATCACTAGTTCATAAAGCAAGTGGCACATAGAGCAAGTACGCCCGTTGCAAAGGACTGCGAAAAAGAATGGATGTTTGTCACCTAGTTACATCGTAGACAACCAGGTAAATCCTTTTAGGATTGGCTTTCTGGAGAAAGCGGATGAGGGCCATGTTAACGGATTGGAAGTCGGATGTATGGCAGAAAGGACAACAGTTCTTTGAGAATTAAGATTGAAAGAGAATCGTGGTTAGCAATAGCCATGAGCTTATTAAGCATAAGTGGGAGATTGTTAGAGGTATGCTGTAAAAGCTCGGTTTTGCAGATTCTATCAATTCCTTTTTGATCTGGCCATCATGTTTCGGTCAAAGTACATATGCTTGCAGTTTATTTATTTATGCAATCATACTCCTTGTCTTACATTGAGATAGTGTGGTTCGAAGTGTTTCGAACAGAAAGATCACCTATCAGTTCATTGTAAGACTAAACTATTCGTTCATAGTCTAGACAGGCAGTGAGACCCCTCTTGGACAAAGACTGTAGTGTATTCTTGATTCAGTTGGTCTTTGACTGGAGAATTACACTAGCACTTATGATAGGTGTTGAACAGGACCATGGAAGGATAAGATTATGAGACTCACTGACCGTTGTTGTAATCTAGACCTTCAGTAATTGATGCGTACTCTTAAGCTGTAAGATAATATAAAATGGGCATATGTATTCATTACTTATTTATTTAATTTATCAAGGGTGATTCCTATTTTGCTAGGATGACATACTCGGTATTTTGGTAAATAAGTGTGTTTATATGATGTGCCGTTATAAATTATTTACAGTCACTATGTCCCAATGCGCGGGGTTGATGACGTCCCCGAAATGAGCTAAGGAATGAATATTATGTCAAGCCTTGCAGGCGGATGTGTTATCCGGCATAATGATTAAGGATCTGAGTGGTACTAGTTTCGGAAATGAATAAGAAGTTGATTAATTATTTTAAAAGTAATTTAATTAATCAATGGACGTTATATCTTAAACATGGGGAGATAAATCGATCAATTAGATTAATATATTTAATCAGTGGAGACGAGTTAATTGTAATTCAGAGCTAAATAGGGAGAGCAATAATATTACTCTAGTGGAATGTTTTTTTATTTAATTCTAAATTAGGAATTAGTAATTAATTATATTCCATATTTCCCTAAGGATGGAAATATTCCTTTTAGAATATTACCTAGGCTTAGGAGACTATGGAGTCTTTTAGAAGGTAATTTAATATTAGAAATATTATCCTAAATGGAAAAAGGAGATGAAAGATAATAAGGATTCCTAATCCTAAAGAAATAAGCCCATATTTAGCACCTCCTTTAGGTCCCTATTGTAGCCTATAAATACACTAGGTCCACTAACCCCTTGATGTATGTCACACGTTTTTTCTTCCCGGAGGGCTGGAGAAATTCAGCCTCTTCAAGTGAGAAAGAAAGAGAGAGATTCTTCTTCGAGAGAAAATTTGTTAGCACCGTAAGGTCTTAGAAGAAGATGATCAAGAAGCTTTGGAAAATCTAATAAATCGCTCCACCAAGATTTATTAGAGATTGTGTAAAGGTCATACAATAGAATATTTGAAGGTTGTTGATTCGTATGCCGTCGGATATACTATTTTTTCGGCAATTCCACGGCTTTCGGTGATATCTAGCAAACCGCCGGAAAATTCAAGCTCGCGCCCAATTTCCCAGCATTCTGTTGCATCCAGGTGTTCCCAGTTTCGCAGTCCACCAAATCGTGTGTGCCCAGTCCAGATGCGGAGCCCAAACGTGCAGCCCGTTAATGGTAAGGAGAAAGCCCAGCGCAAGCAGGTTGGGCGAGGCCCAACAACAATCTTCCGCAGCCCAATTCACGCGAAGGAGCCCAGATGCGAGAAAGAATACTGCGCGGCTGTGCGGCCCGAGTCTCAGCCCGCGCGGCTTGAAAGCTCTCACAGGTCCTAGCCCGCGTCTGCAGCTCACTCCCAGGTCCAGATGTGCGTCTCTTTTGACCCAATTTCATGCAGTGCGCGGCCCAAGTTCTCACCGCGGCCCAGCGCGTGTTCAGCAAGCCCAGCACAGCAAACTTCAGTCCAGCGTGCGTCCAGTGGCCCAAACGCGTTCAGCTCGGGTCTAGTGACCACCAGACCGGTCCAGCACAAACCAAACCAGTTTAACTTGGTCCATAAGCCCCGGTTCGAGTCCAAGATGGTTCCCGAGCAGTCCCACTCACTTACCGAAGGTCCGAGACGATCCGATGAGCTTGATGAGCGACTGGTGCACCTTGACAACTCTATTAGAATCGAGAAAGGCCAAGTCTAGATGCCCATTAGACTTTGATGTTCAGACGTTCTCCATCAACGGAAATCAGAAACGTCTCAGAGTCGGCAAAAAAATTTTAAACCGTAAGTCCTAATCCTAACTATAGATTCCGCTGCGTTAGGATTTATTATCCAATAGATTTGAATGTGCACATTGCCAATGTTCCTAATAGAACCCAACAATTCCCTCATCATGCGGGAGCTATAAGCCTTCGGGTAGTACTTCTCCCTGATGATAGTAACCATCTGGACCCACGTCAGATTATCTCTCTCTATGCAGTATATATTATTTTGATTCACTTGGTTGAGGTTCAGTTCGATGAATTAATATTCCTACTGTCTTGGGTAATATTACTGTTTGTATGATGTGTTGTTAAGATATTTGTGGTCACCATGTACGTTTAGTTTGATGATGTCCCCGAAGTGAGTTTATGAAGGATTATTATGCTAAACCCTGCAGGTGGATTAAATTTCGGCATAGTAATAATGTGATGAGCGAGCGCTAGCTTCAGTGAAATAATAATAAATTAATTAATTATTGATTATCAGTAACCGAATTAATTAATGAATATTATATCTTAAACATGTGAAGGTAATTCAGATAATTATTATTAGATTCTCAATTGTAATTTGGGATAGGAAAAGGGAGTAGTTTAATATTATGTTAGTGACCCATAATACTTCCCTAAAATCCCCTAATCGTAACCCTCGGCCGTTTCTCTAATCGATGAGCCTCCCTTTCGGAGACCCCATTCTCGTGTGATTCATGCGAGCATCGAGCTCACCCTAGGTTTGTCGGCACAGTCATGGTGGCGTTTCGCCTCTCTCTCCTTCCCCGATAATGGTCCCGCTACTTCCAAGCACCATGGCGGGAGAGCTGGAGGCGAGGGTGCTAGGCGTGGTGTCCGACGGTCGCTGCGGGCGTCAAAGGATGTCTGTGGTGGCGGTCCGAATTTGGTCTTCTCCTTTCCCGACCTCCCTTGGTGTTGGGCTGGCCGGGACCTCTGGCGGTGGTGGCGTGTTCGTGTGCAAGCCTCGGAGTATGCGTGGAGGGGTTGTGGTGGTGGATTGGCCTGGGCGGGTTTGCAATTCCTGGAGGAAGCTTTAGACCTATTGTTCGATAGGGCTGTAGAGTTAGGGTATCTTCCCTGTGGATCGCGTGTGGATGTTTGTCGGGTTGTGCAAATGATGGTTGTGTAGCTCGGAGGGGAGGGCTTTATTTAGTTTATTTAGTTTAGTCTTGTTCTCTTAATTTTTCTTAGTTGTTAGATGTTGTGTTTTAGGTTGGTGTTTGGGATGTCTTTTGGCTCTCCCTTTTGGGAGTTTCTTCCTCCAATTGTTGGAGTTTCTGCCTCCACTTGTTGGAGTTCTTTGTTTGTTTTTCGAACTTTGCGTGTATTGGCTTTAGGCTGCTTTAGACTACACTCAGTGTAGGTCTCCCATTTTCAGCTATTTGGCTGGCCTTTTCAGCGTTTTCGCTGTTCTGGTGTTTGTTATTTGTGTTCCGTGCTATATAACCTATCGTTTGGAAAAAAAAAAAAAAAAGAATGGAGGAGTGGGCTAGACCAACAATTAGTCATTACTTAAGAAGCCCTATTCCTAATCTCCTAAAAGTCCCTACAGTAGCTCTATATATACATCATTAGGCTCATGGAAAAGAGGAGAGAACATAATTCTCCTACGTGTGGTCTAATACTCTCTCTCTCTCTCTCTCTCTCTCTCTCTCTCTCTCTCTCTCTAAGTTTCTGTTCGAGCTTTATCTTCTTCTTGTTGCTCCACCGACACAAGTTGAAGAGGTGTACGATTTATACAGTAGAAGATCCCGAGGTAACCAAGACATCGTGATCATCCATCGGAGCCAACAAATCTCAACCCGAAGGCCAAGATCCGCCGACTGCCGCGACAAGCCGGAGGACCGCCGCACCCAATCGGCTTGACACCGTGACGTACCGACATGACACGAGCTGAAGATCAACGCGACACGACCCGATTGCGATCCGGCATCCCCGCGACTTGCAACCCGACACCGGCGACCTCTCGCGACACGGCCCTGTGACCTGATTGTGTTCCCGGCCTTCTCGTGTGTCAATCCCGGTCAACCTGAATCCGCCAGATTCAGATTAATTTAAAGCCAAAAGTTTCCTACATCAAACCTTTAGATCCACTGTGCATAGGTTTATTTTTGCTATTGAATTCGTAACTTGTACATAACGTAATCCTCATAGATCCCAATAATTACTTGAAAATGTATCTTATGTTATAATCTCTTATTCTTTATCTCCCTTGTTAATTTTTTATATCTTTGTATGTCTCTCGCATTGTAACACCCCACTTTGAATTTAAAGAAATTCCGGACTTTTTAAAAATCAATAAATAATTTTTCGAACTCGTTTTCGAAAACATGGGCGTTATTCACACATTTAACATCAACCAAGTCATATCTAGTTGTTCACATGGTTTTCATTAACCCTTAAAACATCAATTTCACATGATTATTAGCTAAACATCATAGCATGCATAATCGAACACATGATATTCAAGAAATAATTCCAATACGAATATCCAAACGAAACATTGGTTCAATAATCCAAAAAAAAAAAGATAAGTTTTGAAAACGATTCACCACGTCTCAACCAAAAGAGGTTCACAAGGACCACACATTATTCAATAACGGAAGCATAATCATAAAGCATAAATCAAAGACCGACCCACTCGTCTTCCCCCGTCATCCGGCACCTGCTTAACCTGCATCCGTGAAGAGCATGTGGGAGTGAGCACAAAATGAACGTAGTTCTCACTACTATGCACATAAATGATGACATGTCAAAATAGTATGGTCGCAGCATGAAAATAAAATAAAATAATCATATCATATCTCGTCTCCTATCAAGATCACAACAACCACATTACTCCTGTGCACATCTATCGCTAGCCGCAAAACGGGGATTCATTACCCGAAGGCGGGAGTACATGCCACGCTACGGACACGGCCTTCCATATGGGCTTATGTACCTCACAAGGGCACGGCCATATCAGGACTTAAGGAGACTTGCCTCACAAGGGCAACCGTATTACATCGACGGGGATAACCGTACCGACGGCCGTAACAGCTCACATCGATAGATTACATATTTCATGTTCATGCATAGATCATACTCACAAAAATAAACACTTATCATTCATGGCATAGACAATTCAAAAAAGACCCACCTGGTATCCGGAGGATGAAATCACAGAAATTCGAGGAAAAAGATAGGTCGAGACACAACTCGTCACACATCTACATTACACAAAATAGTCCTATGAAATCCTATCCAACACACAATCACTTAACTACACTCATGTGATATAAATTAGCCACATACTTCAACAATAACACATAACATAATTGTAGACCAAAAATGGAAATGAACAACCGCATGGTCTCAATATTTCCAAGGTAACATGAGCTACCAGTATGCTATTCAAGTGATTCTAAAACTAACGAGCACCTAACACATATATACACAACTTTTATGTTGATCACTTAAGCCAAAAATAGCTTTATAGACGAGTTTAAGCGTAAAACACTTAGGTAAAGAAATCTGCCAACGCAACTTTTATCAATTACAGCAGGTCACTAAAACAGAGATATCTCATGCCACAAAATTCTAAACCATGCAAACTCAAAACTTACAGAAACTACATTTGAATTGCTACAAGTTCAAAGAAGAGAATTTTTAAAAATAACCACGTTAAGGGCTTCATTTCAGAGCATATATTTCAATCGTAAACACAACCACTGTTTTAAGAATCTGGGCATAACCCCAACTTTGAAACATCATATAAAATCAATCAGAACTCCAACTAACATGATTCAAACTCTCAGAGAAATCTTATAACATATAATACAAGTTTCATGTTGATAATATTTTCACATAGTCATATTAAGATTGTCAAAAACAGCCCAACATCATGATTCTCAATTCTACCCGTTATTTTAAAAACTGCTTGCAGTTTCAAATTCAAAAATTCATAATAAATTCAATTCAACTCCGAATCATAAAATTCCAAAACTCAAAGAGACCTAACTCAAAGCACTACAAAATTTATGCAGAACATTTTTTTAGAAAACGAGTTCTAAATGGCTAAAACACAGGCAAAACAGAGACGATAAAATTGAGATTAATCCATATAAAGTTCAATTTGCATGATAAACTTTTAAAATCTATATCTCGAGTTATACTAGGCCAATTGACTTGATTCTTGATCCTATGAAATCCTTTTTAACACAAAATATAACTATAGGAAGCATACCTTCTCAGGTTTTTCATAGCATTGGAAAAATTCGCAAGTTCCGAGCACATATGAAACATACATTCGAGTTGGGAGCCACTTATCACTTCGCATGCTTAAAATTACTCAAGAACTGAACATATAAGGCATTTAAGCACATCATTCAACACCTAATATTATCTATAACATGCTCTAAAAAGTATAGCTTGCTAACCTTTCGGAATTTCCAAGAAAAACACAAGAAAAGATAGAATTTGCTCGGTGTTGCTTCTCCTTGTTTGAACTCGGGTAGCTGCGGCTTTTTTATTTCCTTCTTGAAACTTGGTGCTTCTAAACTCTACTATGGGGAGTGGAGGATGAAAGGAAGATGATAATATGATGGTATCAAGGATTGAAGCTAAGAACTCGAAACAAACTCAAGCATGTACTCGGGTGAAATGATTTCCCTTCGGCTCTTCTCTTTTCCTCTCGGTTTCTCTCTATTATTGGGAGTGTTTGTTCGAACTTTTACTAAGTTTCAAGAGCTATACTCAGCTGAGGAAATGGTGTTTAAGATATAGGTTCATGGACGTTAACTCCTAAGCTTGCATGAGGACAAGAGGGGACAAACTCTTGCACACACCAACTTCTATGCACATGATTGTCTTGGTGGAGAATCTCATACACTAAGGGTTGAACCTCACATGGACTCCAAGGTTGACAAAAGATCTGGTCATGCTCATGGAAATAAGTGGGAGACAATACTTACACTACATAATTATAAAAAGAAGCCCCATGATAGAACTAATTAAGATAAAACTAATGCTAATGAGGCTTGGCTTGAGCTAATGATATTAAGGCTTGATTAGTACTTTAAAATGCTAATAACTGCATAAAATTAGGCTGGTTCAATACAAAGTTCGAGTCACACCGATTCGATTAAAACGGATATGATTTCGGCTTACGCGATTAAACCAAAAATACAAACGGTGATCGGTAAAATAAATCGAACGACTCGTAAGATTATATTATTCATTCAATAATATGATATGTAGCCACATTATCAAGTCATTCAGAAAAATAAAAATATAAAATGCCATTATTCAAAATTAAATCGGAAAATATAATATTCGAACAGGGCGCTACAGTCTACCCACCTTAAAAAAATTCCGTCCTCGGAATTCGAAAACAAAACAACTAGAAAGCACTAAGAATAAATATACAAAGGGGAACTCAAAACATAAAATTCGGATAACGCCTCCTAATATCGTCCTCCATCTCCCAAGTCGTCTCAGACTCATTGTGTCGGCTCCACCGCACCTTCACCAAACTCACTGCCCGGTTCCTCAGCTGATGGACCTTTCGGTCCAAGATGGCTGCCGGTACCTCCTCGTAGGTAAGGTCTCGCTCAACCTGCAGCTCGCCGAAGTCCACCACATGATCAGAATTATGCACATACCTTCGAAGCATCGAGACATGGAACACGCCGTGCACACCCGACAAGTCTGGTGGTAAAGCCAGCCGATACGCCAAGTTCCCGACTCGATCGAGGATCTCAAACGGCCCGATATAGCGAGGTCTAAGTTTTCCCTTCTTCCAGAAGCGAATCACACCTCTCATGGGTGAAACCTTCAAGAAGACATGATCTCCCACTGCATAAACATGCTCTTGCCTCTTCCGGTCGGTATAGACCTTCTGCCTCTCCTGGGCAGACCTGATGGTCTTCCAAATCTCCTCAACTGTCGCCGCAATACTTTGGACAAACTCCGGACCCATAATCCTCCTCCATCCACCTTCATCCCAATACAAAGGAGTCCGGACCTTACGTCCGTACAAAAGCCTCGTACGGGGCCATCTTGATCGAAGAGTGGTAACTGTTGTAGGTCAGCTCAACTAGCGGAAGGGCATACTCCCAAGTCAGGCTCCGGTCCAAGACCACAGCCCTCAATATATCCTCCAAGTACTGGATCGTATGCTCCGACTGACCCTCTATCTCGGGGTGAAAGGTTGTACTGAACTCCAACCTCGTCCCCATGGCTCGGTGCAACGTCCTCCAGAACTGGCATGTGAACTTAGGATCTCGGTCAGAAACAATCTCCACGGGCACCCCATGAAAGACTTCCCCCAGAAACAATGTCCTTGACGAACAATTCGGCGTAATTACTCGCCTTCATGGTCGTCCGGACTGGTAGAAAATGGGCAGACTTCGTAAGGCGATCCACTATCACCCAAATTGAATCATGCCCGGCCCTCGACCTCGGCAGTCCCACCAAGAAATCCATGGTGATGCACTCCCACTTCCACAGGGGAACCTCAAGGGGCTGCAACAACCCTCTCGGTTTTTGGTGCTCAGCCTTCACTTGCTGACACACCAGGCACCCATCCATGAACTTCGCTACCTGTCTCTTCATGCCTCGCCACCAGAAAGACTTCCTCAGGTCCTGATACATCTTCGTGCTACCAGGATGGATGGTGTACGGGGCACTATGGGCCTCCCTCAAAATCTCCCTTCGCAGTTCCCACACCTTAGGAACACAAAGTCTACCCTCGAAAACCAAGGCCCCATCAGATGCGACTGTGAATCCACCAACTCTACCGGCTTCCGACAACTCTCTCATTCGGCATAGGAAATGGTCATTCGGCTGCTCGACGACTATCCTCTCCCGAAGAGTTCGTCCCACAATCAAGGCGGTCACATACCCACGGCTGCTGAAGTCGACTTCACTGCCTCTAGTTGTAGTCGCTCGAACTCCCGAAGAAGGAAATCCTGCTCAGTGAATAAGCAAGATAGCTAGCCATAACTCCTCCGACTAAGGGCATCGGCTACCACATTAGCTTTCCCAGGGTGATAGCTAATGGTGCAGTTGTAGTCCTTGACCAGCACCAACCACCTACGCTGCCTCATGTTCAGCTCCTTCTGAGTGAAAATGTACTTTAGGCTCTTGTGGTCGGTAAAGATCTCACACTTGCCTCCATAAAGGTAGTGCCGCCAAATCTTCAAGGCGTGGACAACTGCAGCTCACTCAAGATCATGAGTGGGGTAATTCTGCTCGTGAGGCTTCAGCTGCCTCGAAGCATAGGCTACGACCTTCCCCTGCTGCATAAGGACACATCCCAAACCCATCTTTGAAGCATCACTATAGATGGTGAACTCTAAAGTAGGGTTGGGTATGGATAGGCCATGCGCGGTAGTGAGTCTCCTCTTCAACTTCTGGAAACTCTCCTCACACTTAGGACTCCAATCGAACCTCACGGCCTTCTTCGTAAGGTTGGTCCATGGCTGGGCTATCTTCGAGAAGCCCTCGATAAACCTCCTGTAGTATCCTCCTAATCCCAGGAAACTACGAACATCCGCGGCACTTCTTGGGGTATCCCACTTGCTCACTGCCTCAATCTTGCTGGGATCCACCTTAATGCCTCGAGCTGTCACAATGTGGCCAAGGAATGCCACACGGTTCAGCCAGAATTCGCACTTCGAGAACTTAGCATACAACTTCTCGCGACAAAGAGTCTCCAGCACAATCCTCAGATGCTCCTTGTGCTGATCGATATCTCGGGAATAGACCAGAATGTCATCGATGAAGACAATGACAAACTGGTCTAGAAAAGGATGAAAGACCCTATTCGTAAGGTCCATGAAAACGGCTGGGGCATTGCTGAGTCTGAACGGCATGACTACGAACTCATAGTGGCCATAGCGGGTACGGAAAGCAGTCTTAGAAATATCCGACTCCCGGAACTTCAGATGATGATAACCAGAACGCATGTCAATCTTTGAGAAGACGCAGGCTCCCCTCAGCTGGTCGAAAAGGTCCGAGAGGGGGGTACTTGTTCTTGACTGTAAGGGCATTCAACTCCCGATAGTCAATGCACATGCGCATCGATCCGTCTTTCTTCTTCACGAATAGGACGGGCGCACCCCACGGCGAAACACTCAGACGGATAAAATCTAGCTTGAGCAACTCCTGGATCTGGGCCTTGAGCTCTTGAAGCTCCTTCGGTGCCATACGGTAAGGGGCCTTAGAAACGAGGCCGGCTCCTGGAACTAGGTCAATGGTGAACTCCACCTGGCGGTCCGGCGGTCCTCCGGGAAAATCATCAGGAAAAACGTCGAGATACTCGCAAACGATGGATACTCTCTCGGGTACTCGCTCATCAACAACATCGGACACCAAAGAAACAAGATAGCCTTGACAGCTACCCTTGGAAAGGCTCTTCCTAGCTTGCATAGAAGAGATGACTCAAGGCACAGTCCTCGACTTCACCCCATAGAACACAACAGGCTGATCGAAATCGGGAAAGAGGGTGACTTCACGCTCCTGGCACCGGATATCAGCTCGATAGCGGGTGAGCCAGTCCATGCCCAAGATTACGTCAAAGTCTTGCATTTCAATAACATACACGTCGACCTCCTGAACTCGACCACCAATACAAATAGGAAGGTTGCGAACCACTGAATCAGAGATAATAATTTTTCCCGAGGGAGGATCATAAGGACTCAAAATGCTAATAGATAAGGCCTCCAAAAACAACGAGAAGAGATAAAAGAATAGGTAGCACCGGTATCACACAATGCAAAGACAGGCACGTTGGAGGTAGAAAGCATTCCGGACATAGTACCTGTGTTGCGGGTGGCCTCATCGTGGGTAATGGTATAGACTCGGGCCTGACCCCCAGCCCTCTGCTGGAACGGTGGGGGCTGCTGCTGCTGCTGATGTGGTGGCGGTGGGGGAAGCTGCTGCTGCTGCTGCTGGGGGAACTGCTGCTGCCTCCTGGGCTCAGGACAGACACTGGCATAGTGACCCGGTCGGTTGCAGTTGAAACAGGTTCGCTGGTCGGCTAAGCACTCGCCACTATGGTACTTGCCACATTTCTTGCAGATTCGGTTGCCAGAAGAGGGATGATTGCGCCGGTCTGGACCTCCTCGCTTTTCCTTCCGGTTATCCCGGTGGGAATTTGCCTTCCTCTTGCCCGAACTAGAGCCGGGCGGCACTGATGAGATGGGCTGAGCGTGCTGAACAGCGGTCTGAGAAGGCTGGGAGGCATGATAATATGAAGGGACCGAAGTTATCGGGATGAGACAGCTCTCCACCTCCTGAGCCCGACTCACAGTGTCGGCGAAAGACATCAGTCCGTGACTCCCCACCAGTTCACGGATCTTCTGATTGAGCCCCTTGAGAAACTTTCGGGCCTTCTTGGCATTGGTATTTATCGAGTCGCCCGCAATAAAGCACATCCGGGCGAAAGTAGGAATATACTCGTCCACAGTGGAGTTGCCCTGCTGCAAATGGTAGAACTCATGCTCCATCATATCCCAAAAGCTATGGGGAAGGAACTTGCCATGCACCATCATCTTCATCTGCTCCCAAGTGAGAGCATGAAGCTCCGCCTCTGGCCTCCTGGCCCAGTGGTCAATCCACCAGTCAGAAGCGCCCTCCTTCATCTGATAAGCTGTGAGAGATACACGTTGTCGGTCCGGGAGGGGGAGCACAACAAAAATCTTATCCAGCTCCTTGATCCACTCCAGTACCGTTGTGGGGTTCTCAATCCCCGCGAAAGTTGGTGCATTCATTCTCTGAAACTGGACTATGAGCTGGGTAAGGTCCATGGCCGGAGGGGCCTGGTGATGAGGACGAGGCGGAGAAGGAGATGGGGATGGCTGACGGTTACGGTTGTTGCGGGTTTTCATGACTCTACATTGGATAAGCCGAACGAGGTTTAGCATAAAACAAAACAAAATAATCATAATTACAGAAGTCTAGAGTTCGCCTTTAAACACTAGAGTTCGATTAAATCAAGGTGGATAGATCCTAAGCCCCAAATCACAAGTTCAACACAAGTAGTTTCATTGCCACATGTGTATCATTTACATATCAAGTATTTTCATTAATACTTAAATCAACATACCTTAAGCAGCGCGGAGTGACGGAGACGAGTGATCATTTTATAAGGTCTAAGCACATAATCACATATAAACCAGTCTACAGAAACGCAGACTGGCTCTGATACCAAACTGTATCACCCCACTTTGATTTTAAAGAAATTCTGGACTTTCCAAAAATCAATAAATAATTTTTCGAACTCGTTTTCGAAAACATGGGCGTTATTCACACATTTAACATCAACCAAGTCATATCTGGTTGTTCACATGGTTTTCATTAACCCTTAAAACTTTAATTTCACATGATTATTAGCTAAACATCATAGCATGCATAATCTAACACATGATATTCAAGAAATAATTCCAATACGAATATCCAAATGAAACATAGGTCCAATAATCCCAAAAAAAAAAAGATAAGTTTTGAAAAAGATTCACCACGTCTCAACCAAAAAAGGTTCACAAGGACCACACATTATTCAATAACGGAAGCATAATCATAAAGCATAAATCAAAGACCGACCCACTCGTGTTCCCCCGTCATCCGGCACCTGCTTAACCTGCATCCGTGAAGAGCATGTGGGAGTGAGCACAAAATGAACGTAGTGCTCACTACTATACACATAAATGATGACATGTCAAAATAGTATGGTCGCAACATGAAAATAAAATAATCATATCATATCTCGTTTCCAATCAAGATCACAACAACCACATTACTCCTATGCACATCTATCGCTAGCCGCAGAACGGGGATTCATTACCCGAAGGCGGGAGTACATGCCACGCTACGGACACGGCTTTTCCATATGGGCTTATGTACCTCACAAGGGCACGGCCATATCAGGACTTAAGGAGACTTGCCTCACAAGGGCAACCGTATTACATCGACGGGGATAACCGTACCGTTGCCTGTAACAGCTCACATCGATAGGTTACATATTTCATGTTCATGCATAGATCATACTCACAAAAATAAACACTTATCATTCATGGCATAGACAATTTAAATAAGACCCACCTGGTATCCGGAGGATGAAATCACAAAAATTCGAGGAAAAATGTAGGTCGAGACACAGCTCGTCACACACCTACATTACACAAAATAGTCCTATGAAAGCCTATCCAACACACAATCACTTAACTACACTCATGTGATATAAATTAGCCACATACTTCAACAATAACACATAACATAATTGTAGACCAAAAATGGGAATGAACAACTCACATGGTCTCAATATTTCCAAGGTAACATGAGCTACCAGTATGCTATTCAAGTGATTCCAAAACTAACGAGCAGCTAACACGTATATACACAACTTTTATGTTGATCACTTAAGCCAAAAATAACTTTACAACCTAGTTTAAGCGTAAAACACTTAGGTAAAGAAATTTGCCAACGCAACTTTTATCAATTACAGCAGGTCACTAAAACAGAGATATCTCATGCTACAGAATTCTAAACATGCAATTCATTTTAGAGCATACATTTCAATCGTAAACACAGCCACTGTTTTAAAAATATGGGCATAACCCCAACTTTGAAAAATCATATAAAATCAATCAGAACTCCAACTAACATGATTCCAACTCTCAGAGAAAGCTTATAACATATATTATAAGTTTCATGTTGATAATATTTTCACATAGTCACATTAAGATTGTCAAAAACAGCCCAACATCATGATTCTCAATTCTTGGTCCAATAATAAAAAAAATACGTTTTGAAAACGATTCACCACGTCTCAACCAAAAGAGGTTCACAAGGACCACACATTATTCAGTAACGGAAGCATAATCACAAAGCATAAATCAAAGACCGACCCACTCGTCTTCCCCCGTCATCCGGCACCTGCTTAACCTACATCCGTGAAGAGCAGGTGGGAGTGAGCACAAAATGAACGTAGTGCTCACTACTATGCACATAAATGGTGACATGTCAAAATAGTATGGTCGCAGCATGAAAATAAAATAATCATATCATATCTCGTCTCCTATCAAGATCACAACAACCATATTACTCCTGTGCACATCTATCACTAGCCGCAGAACGGGGATTCATTACCCGAAGGCGGGAGTACATGCCACGCTACGGACACGGCCTTTCATATGGGCTTACGTACCTCACAAGGGCACGGCCATATCTGGACTTAAGGAGACTTGCCTCACAAGGGAAACCGTATTACATCAACGGGGATAACCGTACCGACTGCCGTAACAGCTCACATTGATAGGTTACATATTTCATGTTCATGCATAGATCATACTCACAAAAATAAACGCTTATCATTCATGGCATAGACAATTTAAATAAGACCCACCTGGTATCCAGAGGATGAAATCACAGAAATTCGAGGAAAAAGGTAGGCCGAGACACAGCTCGTCACACACCTACATTACACAAAATAGTCCTATGAAAGCCTATCCAACACACAATCACTTAACTACACTCATATGATATAAATTAGCCACATACTTTAACAATAACACATAACATAATTGTAGACCAAAAATGGGAATGAACAACTCGCATGGTCTCAGTATTTCCAAGGTAACATGAGCTACCAGTATGCTATTCAAGTGATTCCAAAACTAACGAGCAGAAAACACATATATACACAACTTTTATGTTGATCACTTAAGCCAAAAATAGCTTTACAATCGAGTTTAAGCGTAAAACACTTAGGTAAAGAAATCTGCCAACGCAACTTTTATCAATTACAGCAGGTCACTAAAACAGAGATATCGCATGCTACAAAATTCTAAATCATGCAAACTCAAAACCTACAGAAACTACACTTAAATTGTTACAAGTTCTAAGAAAAGCATTTTTACAAATAACTACGTTAAGGGCTTCATTTCAGAGCATATATTTCAATCGTAAACACAGCCACTGTTTTAAAAATCTGGGCATAACCCCAACTTTGAAAAATCATATAAAATCAATCAGAACTCTAACTAACATGATTCTAACTCTCAGAGAAAGCTTATAATATATACTACAAGTTTCATGTTGATATTTCACATAGTCACATTAAGATTGTCAAAAACAGCCCAACATCATGATTCTCAATTCTGCCCAGAATTTCAAAAACTGCGTGCAGCTTCAACTTTAAAAATTCATAATAAATTCAAATCAACTCCGAATCACGAAATTTGAAAACTCACAGAGACCTAACTCAAAGTACAACAAAATTCATGAAGAACACTTTTTCAGAAAATGAGTTCTAAAAGGCTAAAACACAGGCAAAACAGAGACGATAAAATCGAGATTAATCCATATAAAATTCAATTTGCAAGATAAACTTTTAAAATCTATATCTCGAGTTATACTAGGCCAATTGACTTGATTATTGATCCTATAAAATCCTTTTTAACACAAAAAAATAACTATAGGAAGCATACCTTCTCAGGTTTTTCATAGCATTGGCAAAATTTGCAAGTTCCGAGCACATATGAAACATGCATTCGAGTTGGGAGCCACTTATCACTTCGCATGCTTAAAATTACTCAAGAACTGAACATATAAGGCAATTAAGCACATCATTCAACATCTAATATTATCTATAACATGCTCTAAAAAGTATAGCTTTCTAAACTTTTGGAATTTCCAAGAAAAACACAAGAAAAGATAGAATTTGCTCGGTGTTGCTTCTCCTTGTTTGAACTCGGGTAGCTGCGGCATTTTTGCTTCCTTCTTGAAACTTAGTGCTTCTAAACTCTACTACGGGGAGTGGAGGATGAAAGGAAGATGATAATATGTTGTTGGTATCAAGGATTGAAGCTAAGAACTCGAAACAAACTCAAGCATGTACTCGGGTGAAATGATTTCCCTTCGGCTCTTCTCTTTTCCTCTCGGTTTCTCTCTATTATTGGGAGTGTTTGTTCAAATTTTTACTAAGTTTCAAGAGCTATACTCAGCTGAGGAAAGGGTGTTTAAGATATAGGTTCATGGACGTTAACTCCTAAGCTTGCATGAGGACAAGAGGGGACAAACTCTTGCACGCACCAACTTCTATGCACATGATTGTCTTGGTGGAAAATCTCATACACTAAGGGTTGAACCTCACATGGACTCCAAGGTTGACAAAGGATCTGGTCATGCTCATGGAAGTAAGTGGCAGACAATACTTACACTACATAATATAAAAAGAAGCCCCATGATAGAAATAATTAAGATAAACTAATGCTAATGAGGCTTGGCTTGAGCTAATGATATTAAAACTTGATTAGTACTTTAAAAATGCTTATAACTGCATGAAATTAGGCTGGTTCAATACAAAGTTCGAGTCACAATAATTCGATTGAAACGGATATGATTTCGGCTTACGCGATTAAACCGAAAATTCAAATGGTGATCGGTAAAATAAATCGAACGACTCGTAAGATTATATTATTCATTCAATAATATGATATGTAGCCACATTATCAAGGCATTTAGAAAAATAAAAATATAAAATGTCATTATTTAAAATTAAATCGAAAAAATCTAATATTGGAACGGGGCGCTACACGCATTGTGTATCTCATAATTTGTTTCGCACTCTATCAATTATCTATGTATGTTTGTCGCATATCGTACCGCATAACTATTTCACACTTTATCCATTATCTTGACATGTCTGTCACGTTTGTCGCATACATATTTTGCATTTTATTAATTATCTTCTTCTCTCTTTCGCAGTTGGCCGCACGTCGCAACGCGACAAAATTAGAATTTATATTTTTCCTCAACTAACCTCTACAAACTAGTAGTAGTAGCGAGCAAGGGTCGACCCCACGAAAAGTGTGAATTAAACTGTGAATTTCTCGTATTAATTGAAACTAAGAAAGCAATAAAAAAAGGGGGGTTTTGATTTAATAACTAAAATAATTAAAATCCTAATGAAATAAATAAAATCTAAACAAAGGAAATAAAAATAACAATAAAATAAATAAGAGAATTTTCTAGTTCACGGTTCCGTCTACACCCTCGACTGAGTCGTCTAATCAACTTTGGTATCAAATCTCGATATCTTATGAAATTACTAGCCCTAGGCAACGACACAGTCTGTTACCCGATTTTTTTCTTATTTTTAGTTTAACCGCGAGACGCTCAATGATTAAACCTGACTCCTTGTACAGTCCAGAAAAACGTTTTCAAGATTTAATACAATTGCCGCTTTACGAATTAGAAAAATAGGCTAGACTAAGTAGTGACGCGTTCGTTCACTTAAATAGGTTGTGTTATCCCCGGTAGTAACCTTCTTCAAGTAGCCTCTTATGAATTAAATACGACAACAATTACGGATTGAAGGTCTAATTCAGCTGTAGATATGAAAAGCCTAATCTAGGTAATCAATCTAAATAAGACTCAACACATCATGGTTAATTATTCAAAATAACACAAACAATTCCAAAAAGATAATAAAATCATCATCAATTAAACATCATTAAACACTAAAATCAATTAAACATCATTAAACACTAAAATCAGTTAAACACTAAAATCAATTAAACATCATCAAGTTGTAGGTTCGACATTCCCAGAACTAGAAATAAAATCTACTCTAACATAATAAATAAAAAGGAAAAGAGAAGAATAAAGTTATCCTTCTCGTGTGTGGGGCGGCCTCCCTCCCCGATTGATCGGATTCCTCGTCAGTTCTCGCGTCTCTGTTTCCTCTCATTTCCCTGGCTGCGTGAATGATAGGGGTTGCGTGAATGTCTATATGGCCGCTGAAATAATTTTCTCCCAAATATATATGTAGTGCCCCATTCGTTTTAGATGAGTTAGCATATTTTATATTATTTAATTATTCTCCTCACTTTTATGTTTAATCGTAGTGCTCGACAATTTTCTGTGTTAAGTATATCAGAATTAAATAGATGTCCTCATCTATTTGATGTTCATAATTAATTCACCTAATCGAAAATTAGATTTAAGAAGATGTCCTCGTCTTCTTTAATTATTTGGTGTGCTCTCGTTTTATTAAATCGTTCTAAGTGCTTTAAATTTATATGAAATTTGCATCTGTGCCTATGTGTTATTTTATGTCTAAGTGTGATTTGTATGCTTCTTTTATTTCCATCGGCCCAAGTCCAAGCTCCTATTATTTAGTTAATTTTTCGGCCCAATTAGCTTAAAGAATTTTGGCCCATGAAATTTGCCTATTACCCGTACAAGTCACCCTACCTCTCTCTCGACTTCTCCCCACTTATCAGTCGCAGACCCTTCTCCATCACATATCTCGCTCTCTCTCAGCCAAATTGAGCAGATCACGATCGATCTCTCCCCCTCATCATCAAATCGCGGCTCTTTTCCCGCCGGCGTACCAATCTCTGCCATCAACGAGGACTCGCGAGAACCGCTGTCGAGCAACCCAGCATCTCTGTCAACAACGAAGCGAGCCTCCCTACCGCCGCGCGTCCGCCGTCACGAGCAGTCAAACGCGAACACCGAGAAGACAAGTCGAGAAATAGTCACCGTCGCGTGTCTATGTTCGCTCGAGCAGCCCGCTGACATCCGTCTATCAGTCGCCGGCAACGACCCCCCGTCGCCCTTTTTCTCTGTTCGCGAATTGAGGCCCTTATCGCCGGCATCAACCGCTGTCGAGACCTATCGGCGACGCCACGCCGTGAAGAAGCCGTCGCGAGCCCTTCGCCGGTGTACTGTGTGTGACCTAGCCTCTCCCGACGACGAGAGTTTCAGTCCCAGGCCCGTCAAGTCGCGAACAGCCATCGCCGCGAGAATTTTCTATCCAACCGCCATCATTCGAGCCACCCCGGAGAGCAACCGTGAGCCGGCGAGTCCGTCACATCCGTTTAGCTGCCACAAACCGTAGTCTCGCACCATGTAGCGACGCATCGTCTGAGGTCTATCGTGCACGCACCTGGCAGCATCGACAGAGACGAGCCGACCTCATTCGGAGCCTTCGTGTATGTCGAGCAGCAGTCAAGGGCCATCGGGCTGCAGTAAACCGAGAGCTGGGAACCGAATTATTTTCCTTTCTCCATTTTTAATTCCCGGCAAGAGGTATTATGGCTTATCCTTTACTTGTCTCTTATTTGCCGATGTAAAATAAGCTCCTGCAGCCTGTTATGTGCATATTTGAGACTCATGTACTGGCATATTGCTAAGCTCTATGATGTGAGGTCTGGCCGTGTGTACTCTGTTTTTGCTGAGCTTATGTTGATGTAAAGTAGGATAATTATTTGTATTCTATCAATTTCATTATCAGTTTTTAAGGCTCTGGTCATGTGTTGAGTATGAGGAGAAATCATGTGATGAATTGATACCCTTGCTGTGACTTTTGTTGAAGCTATTATGTGAGTGTATTTCTGATTTTTTTAAAGTATGATCAATGTGCCTTTTTGCTTTTAGTTTGTTGAATAGCTTGAGTCTCTGTTGAATATGTTTCCTTGGCTGAAGGATATAAGACTAGATAATATTTCATGCCTATGAATTCAGTTTAGAAGGATGCTTAGGTGGCCTAAAATTAAAGAGATAATGAGACATGTTATTCTTTCGTTATGGCGTGATGTTGAGCATGTTAATTACTGAGCTTTGTGGTGTTATCAAACATGCTAAGTATATGTGTCTTCCAGGATTTTACGCTTAGCTTAAAAAGCTAAATAAATTGTTGTTGAGATTGAGAAATAGAAAGAGGATAAGAGGGGCTAGTTTGTTGTTTTAGCCGTGTGCTTTATGTGATATGCTTATTGTTGTTGTGTGGTCTAATCAACCGAATCAAAATCCTTAATAATAATTAAATCCCAAATTCTTAGGTTTGAGGAGTCGAGTCCTCGACCTACGTTCTCCAGCTATTTATCGCGTACTCGATTTCCAGGTGGGTTTTATTTATGAAATTACTATGCCGTAAATATTGTTTAAGTACTGTTGTAAGGTATGACTAAGGTATGCATGTGAACCATGTAGCCTTCGATGTGAGCCGTGCCGGACGTCGAACGGTTATCCCCGTAACTATAGAACGTACCCGATGGGTAGTCTCCTTTATTTATGTATTATGGGAGCCGTAAGACCCGGGGCATGGGCCCTCGGCTGGTGATCCTCGTTTGTAAGACCAAGGCGTAGGTCTTGGCCGGCGGGGTGGATTACTCCTACTGGCTGGGCGTCGTTGTAAGACCAAGGCGTAGGTCTTGGCGTTCGAATCATGTATCAATAGTAGTCTATGCGTAGGTGTGCACATGAGAGTTGACTCTGGGATAGGAGATGAGATAGAATAATGATTCGTATACATGCTGCGACCATACCTGATTGATTTATAATTATTGTTATATTATTGTGAATAATGTTTATTGCATTGTGGTGAACACTACTGTTTCCTCTTGTGCTCACCCCCACCTGCTCTTCATGGATGTAGGTTAGCATTGCGGGTACGGCGGAGGGATGCGATTGGTGGTCTTATTATTTGAAATTGCTTCCGCCTTTGAAACTGAATGCTATTATTATTGTTTTCTTTATTACTGAATATTGATGATTGACTGAGTATTGATGATTGACTGAGTATTGATGATTGACTGAGTATTGATGATTGATTGAGTATTGAAATTTACAAGTGAGTATTGATGATTGACTGAGTATTGATGATTGATTGAGTATTGAAATTTTAAATTATTGAGGTACGTTTTGAAAATAAGTAGCGCCTCAAGTGAAAAATTTTTTAGATTTATTTCAATATTGAAAATTTTTCAGATTTATTTCAATATCACTTTTATTTTACAAGTGAGTATTGATTTTCGTCAACCGAATCAAATATTTTTCAGATTTATTTCAACCGAATCAATATTGAAAATTTTTCAGATTTATTTCAATATCACTTTTATTTTACAAGTGAGTATTGATGATTGATTGAGTATTGAAATTTTAAATTATTGAGGTACGTTTTGAAAATAAGTAGCGCCTCAAGTGATATTGAAATAAATTTGAAAATAAAAGTGTGGTGTTACAATATATATGATGTTCATGGCACTTGCTGCCAAAATTGATTCCTAGCAAAAATAATAATTAAAACCCCATGCTGCTCTAAAGTCTTTTTCCCATATGATTATACTAGGTCTTCTCTTTAATCCTCTCAAATTGGGATGTAGGTGGCGTGAATGGGCTGCCTAGATAATGTTTCATGACATTTTGGGTCTATTCATATCTTTTTATCCCAGAAATTACCCACTATTGCAAATCCTATTAAATGACATTACTGAATATTCTTCAAATACTTGAAATAAATCATAAAATAATCAAAGCAAATAATCCATCCAAATTATAAATAAGTCAAAAAAATATAAACATGCGAATAAATTAAGCATGTAAGAATACACTATTAAATATATAAAACGCGCACATTTTTCGACCAATCAAATCTCCCCAAACTTAAACCGTTGCTTGTACCCAAGCAACTTAGAAATATAAGCACATAGATAGATAGGAAACAAGTACGTGGAATATTTGCTCATGACCTCACAATTCTCATATAAGTGCATAGTTCATACAACTCAAATTAATTAACCCGGACTCAAGATGAAATCATTCTAGGAACTCAAACATATCAAATATCAATTCAAGTGACCACCATAGTTTGTCAATCTCTATAACGAATGCACCGATTAATGCAACTAATGACACACTCTCTTTGCTAACAAGTCTAGTTCCCTTCTGTTTCTAGCCAAAGTCTAAATGTCTCTTTCTCCACACTCTTTTTTTTCTTTTTTTTTATTCTCTCTCTCTTTTTTTTTTCTTTTAACATATGGAACGGCAGCTCCGTCACAACCTACGGGTTTTAGCCTTTCGTGATTGTCTTGATACAAGAATTATTGGAATTATACACTGGAGCCCCAACGGAGTGGCAGTTGTTGCAGCTCATGCTCTCTTTTTTTTTTTTTTTTGTGCCAAACGCTTTTCAACTCCACCAATTATTCCTCCATCCTCATTATTCTTTTTTATTTTCGATTAGGAGACACAGAAACCCCAACTTTCAACTCCAAGTCCCCAAACTTAATCAACATTGATTAAGTCAATCACAAGCACATCTCAACAATACAAGTCGCTCAAAACCAACTCACCACAAATAAATCACAAAAATATCAACCATCATGCCTTTGTCCCCAAAATAAAAACATCTTAAGAATTTAACCAAATAAATTTAGCTCAAGCCATTTAAACTAGCACAATAAATTCAAACCAACTCTCATGTCATCATCGCAAAATTCCACGTACATGCAATCTCACGCTCACACACGATAAACAAATATTATCTAAGAACTCAAACTCTAAGGGGCAAAAATATAATCAAATAATAAACATGAATGATCACCAAGAAACCACCTCCCCAAACTTAGAGTTTGCATATATAATAGACACTCAAATATCACAAAAGAACAAAACGAAGGTAAAAGAAACGAGTTCACTTTAGCCAATGCGAAGAAAGTCGACCGAACTACGCACACCATTGGGTTGCCTCCCAACAAGCGCCTCTTTTTATTGTCGTTGGCCCGACTTACTCTTCCTTTTCATCAAAGGATCCATGTCGGCTTCCGAGGTGGCCTGAAGGGAGCCACAAATCTCACTGCGCCATGCTCGACCACATCCACTCTTTCTGGTGTTGGGTGTTTCTCTGGGTCTTTCCTCTATGGATCTAACTCCTCAAGAATGTGTAGCAACCCACGCTCAATCACGGTCACCATCTCATCAAACTCCCAATCACACCATTCATTTCGCTCGATCGTCTCAATAGGCTGGATATTAAGGCTCAAGACATGCTTCAATGCATCTTTACTCAGTACTCACTTCATATTAGAAGAGATAAAGCAAGGTTCAGCTTCTATCGGCACAAGAGCAGGAAGAACGGTATGCTTTTTGGCCCCAACAGGTCGAGTATGGGGTAACCCCGTATCCTGCTGCTCAGCCCCATATTCTGCAGATTGGTTCTCTTTTTCCCTCTCATTCTTCTCGATATTCGGGGTTTTCTCGTTCTCCGGCTCATTTGTACACTCTTCAAGTTCCTCGTTGCACGACTGGATGACGCTTGAACTCATTGGAATCTTTTCGAGCTGACACACTAATCGGTCCATTTGTTCCGCCAATTGGCTCATTTGGCATTGCAAATTCCTTATGTGCAGTCCTTGGTTCTTGATGCACATCTCTTGGCTCTTGATGTTTGCCTCAACACTTTGCTGAAAGTTAGGGTGTGAGCCGTCAACTCCTTCATCATCTCCTCGAGCGACGGACCAGGATCTCTCTCAACTAATGGCTCGTGTACTCTTGCCGAAATTTCAACGTGTTTAATGTCAATGCCTCTATCATATCCTCGAGCGATGGGCTGGGATCTCGCACAATTTGTGGCTCTGATTACCCATAGAAAGAGTTCGAGTGCTCTCTCAAGCGGTATCCATACTCGTCAGTATAAGTAGTCTTGCTCGTTCCTTCGCCAACCACTAGGTCCTCTTACGTCTTGATCTCCAATCCAAGAGTCTCGTATCTCCCTCTCATACTTGTAAGGTGCATAGTGGAAATAAAAATCGTGATAATAAGCTGTCATCTCAAAAAGTTGCGCCAATCTTGCTAAAAGCGCCCAACGAATAGTTAATCCCGCGACTATGGGGGTGAACTATTCTGTCCAGAGTATGGGGGCGCCCAATATTCTGCAAGAAAAAAATGAAACAAAGAAAAAGGGGGGTGGGGGGGGGGGTAAATTATGATAAAAATATAATCCTAAAAAATTTCATATAGCATCTAAAAATCACAATTCAATAATGCCACTCTCCGGCAACGGCGCCAAAATTTAGCCGTGGGTCGCAACGCGGCAAAATTATAATTTATATTTTTCCTCAACTAACCTCTACTAACTAGTAGTAGTGGCGAGCAAGGGTCGATCCACGAGGAGTGTGAATTGAATCCTGAATTTCTCGTATTAATTGAAACTAAGAAAGCAATAAATAAGGGGGATTTTTTGATTTAATAACTAAAATAATTAAAATCCTAAAGAAATAAATAAAATCTAAACAAAGGAAATAAAAATAAAAATAAAATAACTACAAGAAATGTCAATTTTAACTAGACATTTACCTAGATCTTTGTAGGTAAAGTGTTTGCTGGTAAATTTTTCTCTAGCTATTTTATAGGCAAACGGATTTAGCTAGAAATTTTTGGATTTAGCTAGAAATTTTTATCTAGTTAAAATTGACATTTCTTGTAGTATAAATAAGAGAAATTTCTAGTTCACGGTTCCATCTACACCCTAGACTGAGTCATCTAATAAACTTCGGTATCAAATCTCACTATCTTATGAAATTACTTGCCCTAGGCAATGACACGGTCTGTTACCTGAATTTTTACTTATTCTTAATTTAACCGCGAGACTCTCTACGATTAAACCTGACTTCTTATACAGTCCATAAAAATGTTTTCAAGATTTAATACAATTAGCCGCTTTACGAATTAGAAAAATAGGCTAGACTAGGTAGTGACGCGTTCGTTCTTTTAAATAGGCCGTGTTATCCCCGGTAGTAACCGTCTTCCAGTAGCCTCTTATGAATTAAACACGACAACAATTACGGATTGAAGGTCTAATTCAATTTTAGTGAAAAGCCTAATCTAGGTGATCAATCTAAATAAGACTCAACACATCATGGTTAATTATTCAAAATAACACAAACAATTCCAAAAAATAATAAAATCATCAACCACAAAGATCAATTAAACATCATCAAGTCATAGGGTTCGACATCCCCCGAACTATAAATAAAATCTACTCTAACATAATAAATAAGAGGAAAAGAGAAAAATAAAGTTATCCTTCTCGTGTGCGGGTGCGGCTTCCCTCCGTGATTGATCGGATTCCTCGTCAGTTCTCGCGTCTCTGTTACCTCCCATTTCCCTGGTTGCGTGAATGTAAGGGCTGCGTGAATGTCTATATGGCCACTGAAATAATTCTCTCCCAAATATATATATGATGTTCACGGCACTTGCTGCCGAAATTAATTTCTAGCAACAATAATAATTAAAACCCCATGCTGCTCCAAAGTCTTTTTCCTATATGATTATATTGGGCCTTCTCCTTAATATTCTCAAAATTGGGATGTAGATGGCGTGAATGGGCTGCTCAGATAATGTTTCATGGCATTTTGGGTCTACTCATGTCTTTTTATCCTAGAAATTACCCACTATTGCAAATTGTATTAAATGAAATTACTGAATATACTTGGCTTAAAGACGTATCTATCGTCCCGTAAAAGTTTTTTGTTCCCAAAAGACAGAGTAGAAAAAACATTTCCTATTCAACACTTGCTTGTCTTTTCTATTTCAATTCTCATTGCCTGCCTTTTCTATTCCAATTCTCACCACTTTGTCTGTATATATTTTTAGATTGTTTTAAGTTTATCTTAAGTTTATCACATTACCTCTCAAATTTATTTAAAAGTATTTTTAAAACTCTTGATTATCTGACGTTTATTATCAATTTTTTTTACGAAATCATAAAAAAAATATCAACGCAAAAAAAAAAAAAAAAAGATTGTTTTGAGATAAAAAAAAAAAGTAAATATTTTAAGTTTTAAGTTTATCTTAAGTTTATCACATTACCTCTATAATTTATTTAAAACTATTTTAACACTCTTGATTATCTTAAGTTTATCATCAATTTTTTATTACTAAATCATAAAAAAAAAAAAAAAATCGAGTGCAAAAAAAATAATGAATATAAACTACAAATAAGATAAAAAAACCAATTAACAATCGTAATCAAAATTAATCTCAGCAATCAATGAAATAAAACTTTAAAATATATATAGTTACAAGCATAAGGCCAGGCCTCCGGAAGCAGCCGGAGCGAGAAGAGTTTCATCTAGTCTGATACACAACAAACACAGTTCTTCGATCGACATCGCCGTGCAGAGATTGTGCAACCGCCTTGGGAATCCGCCGGCTTCTCTGCCGTTTTCACCCCCAATTGATTCGGGTCGGTCTTGGAGAATATATTTGAACGGTTGCGATGAGAATTGCCTGTTTTGGGAGAATAGATTTTGAGAAGCAATAATACCTCATCTACCTTCTAAAGGTTTAGTTACCTTTTTAATTCAATAAATTAATTAATCCATTAATTCTTAAAATAAAAGTCAAAGATTATTTCTGGAATAAAAAAACTTAAAAAACCGTCATTTTGGATGTGTTGTTGTGTGTTTCTTAACAACGATTTAACCTTGTATGTATTTAATAGAGTAGGTTAATTTGAACGTACAGCATTAATAAATTACGCAACAATGGCCCCGGTCCGAGGTGAACCGAGGTCAAAAGCTTCTATGAGCTGTTTCGTGTTTCATTATAAGAGAGAGGATTTTTTTTTTCAGAATCCCGTACAAGTACTATCAGCTAGCTATTTATAGTAACTTTTTGATATATATACACCGGGATTTGTGCGTCGCTTTTCCGATAAAGCTACTTTTGTTGGGCGGCAGAGCCAGTGGGCCCTACGCAAATGATGACAAATCTCGTGGGTTGTGAGAGGGGCGTGTAGGTGCCTTGTCACCTGCTTTAGGAGGTGACGACCTCGGTTCGTGTTGACCTCGGTTTGGAGTGACTTCGGTTGGTAGAGATTACTTCGGTCTTTTATGGTCGTACCGATTTGTTGTGTGAACCGAGATGGCTTTAAGTTATGTCGGTCTGTGAGTCCAATTTGCTTATGATGTTGTTCAAGGTCCTTAATTGTGTTTTACCGAGTCGGATGATAACAGAGAGGCCCCCAATATCGGCGGGCATACAGAGTGATGGTCGTCGGTATTGCAAAACAATTAGAGGCTCCGAATCGGTAGGAGTTTGGAAGCTGGGCACTCTTTGTCTTAGGTATTCCGATGTGCCTGAGGTAACCGGAGTGGGTCGTCTGTTCCGAAGTGAAGACTAATTCCCGAGGTGGATACACTTGGCAAAATTTAGGTAAATCATGGACGGTTATGAAGGAGACTTGAAAAAACGCAACGGTCGAACGTAGTAAATGTAGAGTGCGAAGAGTCGCGCCGTAATGGCTTTAAATATAGTAACGGCTACTTTAATAAAATAATGACCACTTGGTTGCACCGTTTGGGAGAGAAGAATCGTGTCGATTACACGTGTCGTCGATTGAGAATGTTAATGGTCCGAAATTAGGGCTTATAAAAAGGGCACTGGGATTTCTGAGCAACTTTTCTTCACTCTCGCTTTAATTCCTGCGTCATTGCAAATAGTGATTTCACTGTCGAATAATCCTTGTAAATTTGAGAGTTATCCCTTGTGCACCATTCAACCGCGGATTCTTTGGTAAGCTTCGTCTTCAATTTTTATTTCTTTATTTGTTCTGCGTTCTTCTTTTCGTGTGATGGCGTCGAAGGGGAAGGGTAAGGTGGTGGCAAGTTCTTCTGGTACCGAGTCGGTTCCATTGGAAGTGTATCATGACTTGGAATTAGTCGAATTAGCTTTTGAGTATCATCGGTGGGATCCGATGTTAGTGAGGCATCTAGATATTAAGCCCGACGATGAAGACGGTGACTGTGTGGTGGAAGAAAACGCTGCCACTGTTGAGGTGCCTCACTGGAGGAGGCCGGTGAGAAGATGGCCTGATCCCAAAATTGATTTTGAGGGCGAGCCGAGTATTTTGACCGATGCCGACGTGGTGATGCTGCGAGAGCAAGTGCGGATCCCTCCTTCGGTGAAGATTTTCGCCCCTTATCCCGGGGAAAGAATAGCAAGTCCTCCTCCGGGTTGCATGGGCGTGTTTGCGGAAAGCTTGAGGTCGGGGTTGAGATTCCCGTTGCCGAATTTGATCATGGAATACCTCCGGAGTTGGGGGTTACCGTTGTGCCAGATTACCCCCAATAGTTGGAAAAAGATAATCGGTTTAATGGTGCTGCTGCACGAGCAAGGCGAGGGGTTACCATCGTGTGAAGAAATAAGGAGCATCTTTGCTTTTAAAAAGAGCCCGAAGAGACATGTTGCGGAGTCTTCGTGCTATTTCTTTGCCGGAGCGAAACCACAACATGGCCTGAAAGTCGGTGAGATACTAACCGATATCCCAGAAACTCTTCATGGTTTCCAAGAGGATTGGTTATGGATTGGAGGAGAATGGCAGTCTGAAAGTTTCTTCCATGAACCTCGGATAGACGGGATGACAATCCCGATGTTTATTCATTCCGGAGCAAGTGAGTTCATTTTATTTGGTATTATTTATATATCTTTCTGATTTCGGTATTGTTCCGTGTACTAACAGGTCGGTTCTTTGTAGAAAAAGAGACAAAGCAGAAAGAACCGAAGTTGAGTCCGGAGTTTGGCGGAAAACTGCTCACACTTGCTGGCTTGGACAAAGATATACGAGATTATCGCAAGCTTGTGGTAGATTCAAAGCTTGAAGCTGCTGGTCTGTCTCCCGGAGTTTCTACTTTAAAGTTTGACCCCAGTAAGGGATCCTTAATGTCTGGAGATTTTGTCAACATTTCTATATATGTAAAATAGTTGTTGGTAACTCTGATAATTTAACGCCTGAATGCAGTATACTATCCGCTCCTCGGACTTTTTGGGCTATAATACTGTTAAAGAGGCTAAGGAGCTTAGGCACAAGTACCCAAACAAGGACCTGCAATCCAAGTTTGGCAAAAGTCGAGATTTACATTTAACCGACGTCATGAGGAGGGATTTAGTTCGCGCTTTGGTGAAGAGAGCTGCCAGCCGAAAGACTGCCGGTAAAAAATCGACCGAAGTGGGATCGAGCGCGACTTCGGCTGCTATGCCGGAAAGTCCGAAGTCTCTACAAGAGGTGACAATTACCGAGGTGCCGCCAGTTGTGAATGCGGCTGCGATCAACCAAGCGGAGCCTGAGCCCAATGTAGTTGGAACCGAGGTGACCGTAGTCGAGCTACCGCACTCCGAGGTACATAGAGATGAACCGGAGAAGCTATCATCTCCTCCGAAGTCGGTGGAGTCTACTCAGTCGGAGAGAAGGAAGAAGAGAAAGCTGGTGAAAATGTCCGACGTGGGGGCCTCTTCTGGAGCAGAGAAGAGGTCGAAGAAAAAATACGACTCCGGACGCAAGATTGTTGAAAGGAGGATCGATGAGTCGCCCTTATTCGAGAAATCATTCTTATCAATTGATGAAGAGAGGGCTGCCAAAGTGAAGGTGCTCGAAGGTGTCGTGGAGGAGTGGTTCACCACGTTTCAATCCGTTAAGTCTCCGCATATGTCCTCGAGAATTGGTATGCCGGAGAATGCCAAAAGTGCAGCAAGGGTGCCTTTGATGGTGTGGGACCCGAAGTCTGAAGTGGGAGTTTCTTCCCTATCAAGCGTTGATAAGTTAAGCTACGCTAAGGCATGTTTGGGCCGGGCTTTAGTCAGTCTCGTCGCTGCTGAAGATGATTATAGCCGAATTGCGGCTCAATTGGACAGGAAAAAGACACCATTGCCGCCCGAGATGCCGTGATTGCATCTTTGAAGGACGAGAGAGCTAAAGTTGAAGCCGACATGAAAGGCAAAATTTCTGAACAAGTCACTCAGTTGGAGGCGGCGCAAGCCGAAATCTCGGCATTATCCGAGAAGAAGAAGACTTTTGAGTCCGAGGTGGCTGAACTTAAGGCGCGCCTTGCTTTTGTCGAGCAGCACTCGAAGGCTTTAGAAGCCAAAGCCGATGAGACTGAGAGGAAATTGTCAGAGGAAAAAGAGGAGCGTGAGAAGGCTCAAAAAGAATGTGCCGAGGTCCGCGAACTTGTAGGCCGACAGCGGGATGCTCATCAAGCCGAGTTAGCTAAACTTGAAAAAGAAAAATCATCCTATGATGAGGCCATGTATGAGATTGGCTTCCAGGCTGGAAAGGATTCTGTTCCCGAGGTTGCAGCTGCCCAAGTCGGAGATGGGGAAGCTGCGGGTGATGCTGATGCCGAGATGGAGGGAGAGGTTGGCCCGGATTTGGAGTTGGAGATGAACACCGGCCTAACTCTTCGGTGGGTCATTGAATGCTACAACGCAGGTTACTACGATATTGATGAGCTCCGTTTGTTCCTCTTCCACAAACTTGAGAAGTATGGCTTTGATGCGGAGATAAAAGGCATGCATATTGAAGCGTATGAGGACGAACAAGAATTCTGCGAGTGGATGCTTCGCCGAGGCGAGGAGATGATGCCTAACTCTGACTTGCCTCCACTTACCGAAGAAAGGGCAGCTCTTCTCCGACGTGCTTACGTCAATATGATTCTGGAAGGGGAGAAACAGAAGAGGGAAGAGCTGGCCGATGTGTACCTTTCGACTCTCGCTGAAGTGGAGGTCGAACAACATTTTGACGACATGACTCCCGAGCAGATTCGAAATACCGTGAAGGCATATATTGAGGAGAAAGCTAAGTCGACGGAAAAGGAGGTGGAGATGATTAAGGTGGTTACTCCGGTTGAGGGTGAGTCGGACGAAGCACAGGATCCACGCAATGAACTCGTCCTGGTGTCGGATGCAGCCATTGTTACAGCGGCTAAAGCCAAAGAAGTTGCAGTTTTGGAACGATTGTCTGCCGGGATGGTCGTCAGAGAAAATAGTGGCGCCGGCTAAGATGCCGAGGGAAAGAATGATGCTGCTTGAGGTTTTGACTCTTGGAAGTTTTTATATTTTTATGATATTTTGAAGTATATAATCGGGGTGCCAGTATGTTGGCATCCTTAGTAGGATTATGTTTTAAGTAATCGGGGATGTCAGATTGTTGACTCCCTTAGTAGGACGTATGTAAGGAATTCCCTGATGTTTTAATATTAATTTGAAGTGTTTCCATAAATTCAATATTTATGTGTATTTGTTGTGCAATGTTCAGCAAGTTGTAGACCAAGTGTACTGAACTCGGTACGAATTTGTTAAAACGGACTGTCCCATCTCGGATTCATCAGTAACCGAGTTATGGGCCTTTTGATAAAGGTAAATGCCGAGTTCCACAATGATCTTCTTTTTCAACGGTTTCGGCCACTAGTGTAAGCTGATATACGAACTTTATTAAGGATTCGCAAAACTTAACACATTTTGAGCCGTACGTAAGACAAAATAGAGTTCACCGAACTTCGTCAGAGTTCAATTATGGAATGGCCCCAACCGATTCATTTACTTTGTGTTCGGTAATTATCGGGACCCGCCAAATCATGTTTATTGAAATGACGTTTGACGAGCTTCAATCCCTAACCAAAACATGCGTAGGATTTGGATGGATTACTGGGTATCAGCAAGACTGAGTGTCGCAATGCTTACATCGGTACAAAATATTTGTAGAACCGAGTTTCAAAGTGTTTTACATCGGTACCAAGCTGTTGCTCGGATTTTCAAAAGTGAAAGTTGGTAAACTTTCAGTACGTCAAAAGAGTTACTTCGTGCATTCAGCGAAGCAAAAGGAAGGTCCGTTCAAAAGAAGAGTCGGCTATCCGACTTCGGACCATTCATTGATAGAACTTCTTTAGGAAAACAGCATTCCATGGATATTGATGCGGATTTCCATCAGGGTGAGCGATTCGGTAGGCCCCATGAGGTAGGACTTCAATAATTTGGAAGGGTCCTTCCCACCTCGGTTTGAGTGGGCTGGGGTCGGCCCCCATCACGCGTTTGAGAACTAGATTTCCAACTCGGAACGTACACGGCTTGAATTTGGAATTAACGTATCTTTCGCTCCGGTGTTTATAAGCAGCATTTTGGAGCTCTGCGCGGGTACGATGTTCTTCAAGCAAGTCCAGATTGGCTTTCAGGTTATCCGAGTTGGACTCTTCGGTAAAATGTTGAATTCGGTAAGTAGGTTCACCGAGTTTGACTGGAACTACGGCTTCTGATCCATAAGTGAGTGAGAACGGGGTCTCGCCGGTAGAAGTACGGGTAGTTGTCCGATAGGCCCATAGAACGTGCGGCAACTCTTCAGGCCAAGCTCCTTTGGCAGAGTCAAGTCGGACTTTGAGACCGTTTTTTATGAGCTTGTTCACAGCTTCAACTTGACCGTTGGATTGCGGGTGGTAAGGTGAAGAGAAAAAATGTTTGATGTTATATTCTTCGCACAGGGACTCAAGTCGCTTGCCTTCAAACTGTCTACCGTTGTCGGTAATGATGGAGTTCGGTACTCTGAAGCGGCAGATGATTGATTTCCATACAAAGTCAACGACTTTCTATTCGGTTATCGCAACTAACGGTTCGGCTTCGGCCCATTTAGTGAAATAATCAACTGCTACGATGGCAAATCGGACACCTCCTTTTTCGGTTGGCAGGGGACCTATGAGATCGATCCCCCACTTGGCGAAAGGCCATGGACTGTAGATTGATTTGAGCTCCTCAGGAGATTGGTGGACGTTGGGTGCGAATACTTGGCATTTCGGACATTTACGAACCCATGCGGCGGCGTCAGTTTTTAAGGTCGGCCAGTAATAACCCTGTCGCAAGACTTTGTAAGATAAAGCCTGTGCACCGGGGTGACTTCCGCAGATCCCTTCATGCACTTCTTCAAGAACATATCGTGACTCGGATTCAGTTAAACACTTTAAAAGTGGGACAGAGTATCCTCTCTTGAACAAAGTTCCATTGTCCAATGTGTACCGAGCTGCTCGAATCCGAAGTGTCCGAGCTTCTTTTGGGTCCGGGGGCAAGGCCCCTGTTTCCAAGTAGTGAGTAATGGGATCTATCCAAGTCGGTGGCTTTTGTGACGTTACCGAATCAATAGTCGCGACTTCAGAAAGGACGGTCGACGGATGTTCTTGTTGTCCGACTTGGACATACTCCATGCTCTCCATCCCGGTACTTTAGGCTAGCCGAGACAAGGCATTTGCTTGAACATTAAGAGTTCGGGGGATGTGTTCAACGTCAGCGGAGAACTTTGATAATTTTCGCTTTGCCAAAGATAGATATGGTGTCAGCCGAGGTTCTTTGACTTCATATGAACCATTGATTTGGTTGACAAGGAGTTGGGAGTCTGAGAAGACTTTTAGGTGTTTCACGTTCATGGATTCAGCCAAATTCAATCCGGATAGAAAAGCTTCATATTCGGCTTCATTATTTGTTGCAGGAAAGAGAAATTTCACCGAATGACAGAATAATCGATTTTTTGGGTTTGCCAGGACTATTCCTGCACCTGCTCGGTTGGCTGTTGAGGAACCGTCGATATAAAAAACCCACGGCTGATTGTCATCATGAACTGTTATAGCCGGAGTGAATTCGGCAATGAAGTCGGGTAAGGCTTGTGCCTTGATCGCAGTCCTCGGTTGATAATGGATGTCGAATTGTCCGAGCTCGATGGCCCATTTTATCATGCGTCCCGAGGTATCAGGTCGGTGCAGGACTTGTCGCAATGGATACGAAGTGCGGACCGTTATAGAATGTTCATGGAAATAAGGTCGCAATTTCCGGGCGGCAACAACAAGTGCAAACACCAACTTTTCCATAGGGGGGTAGCATAATTCGGCATCATGTAGAGCTTTGCTGACGTAATAAATGGGTGATTGTAACGTCCCTTCTTCACGTATTAAAACAGCGCTGATCGCCGAATCACTGACTCCGAGGTACAAAAACAGCATTTCCTCGGGTCTCGGCTTTTGTAATGTCGGTGGAGAGGCGAGTGTCTCCTTGATGCTGATGAGAGCCTTCTGACATTCCTCGGTCCATTCGAAGCGCTTTCCTTTTTTGATTGCTTCGAAGAAAGGTTTGCAACGATCTGTGGATTTGGAGATGAACCGGTTGAGCGCAGCAAGTCGGCCAGTTAGGGCCTGAACACCCTTGACCGAAGTCGGGGGAGTTAGATCTTGAATGGCTTTTATTTTGGCCGGGTTGGCTTCAATTCCGCGTTGGCTGACCATATAGCCCAGAAACTTTCCAGACTCAACTCCGAAGGTGCACTTCTTGGGATTTAAAACCATGGAATAAGATCGAAGGATATCAAACATGTCTTGAAGGTGTGTTATATAGTCAGAAGCGTGCACCGACTTGACGAGCATGTCGTCAACATAAACTTCCATGGTATGACCTATCATCGTAGCAAACATTTTGTTGACAAGGCGCTGATAAGTGGCTCCGGCGTTTTTCAACCCAAACGGCATCATGGTATAGCAGTACAAGCCTCGTGCTGAATAGAACGAGGTGTGTTCGGAATCTTCGGGATCCATAAGAATCTGATTATAACCGGAGTAAGCATCCATAAAACTCATCAACTCGTGTCCCGACGTGGCATCAACCATATAATCTATGTGTGGGAGCGGGTAACTGTCCTTCGGGCACGCCTTGTTTAAGTCGGAAAAATCAATACACAGTCTCCACAGACCATTGCTCTTTTTGACGAGAACGGGGTTTGAGACCCATGTCGGATACTTGGCCTCTTTAATAAACTTGTTCTCGATGAGTTTTTTAACTTCCTCTTCCAACGCTTTCTGACGATCCGGTCTCAATTTTCTTTGTTTTTGCACGATTGGCCGGACAGTTTGGTCGAGATTTAATTTATGGCTAGCGACACCGGGATCGATGCCTTTCATGTCTTCGTGCTTCCAGGCAAAGACGTCAGAGTTATGTTTGAGAAATGAGATAAGTTCTGACCAGAGGTTCTTGAAGATGACTTCCAATGCGCAATGATTTATGGAAGATTGGGTCATCGATATAGATCAGTTCTGTGTCTTCTCCAGGTTCGGCTCGATCACTTTGGCTTTTTTCTTTAAACTGGGCTCTAGGGTCCAACTCATCTTCTTCAAGGAGTGGTTCCTTTCCAGGCCGTCTACCTCGGTCTCCGGCTAAAGGATCCAAGGTGGGAAGAACAGCGGCGTTGTGGTTCGGTTCTTCGGACACTGTGTCGTCCGCGGTGTTCTGTAGTAGGGAATTTTCATTATTACTCGACGTGGTAGAATGAATTCCGCTGGATGGTATAAATGTGACAAGTTCTCGAGCTTCTCTTTGGTCTCCGAAGTGTGTCCCTTCTCCTCGTGTAGTCAGGAATTTCAACGCATAATGAAAAATTGAAACTGCGGCTCGAAGCTTGTACAAAGTTGTCCTTCCGATGATCGCATTATATTCGTTATTGATGTCAAGAATTTTGAAAGTTTCCATGACGAGCTTGGTGACGTTCTCCGAAGTGCCAAATCTGACAGGTAAAGTGATCTCGCCGATAGGCTTTGAAATACTTCCATTGAATCCTTGTATTTGGTCATTGCAAGGTCGGATGTCGGCGGGATCAAGACCCATTTTGTCAAAAGCTTTTAACATCAAAATGCTCGAATAGGCCCCAGTATCTACCATAACGCGATGTACGGGGATTCCACATATAGGGACAGTGATAACAAGCGCATCGGAATGAGGGTGTGCGAAATGATTGGCGTCCTCCATATTGAAGGTTATGGGACAATTCCGATTGTTGAGGATGTCTCTCAAATCGGTAGTGTATACTTGTTTGCCGGAGTTGTACGCTTGTCGGGCATAGGCTTTGATTTGTCGACGGGACAATGTACTCCGGGAGTTATTGGTATTGACACGGTGGACGGTGATTTGCATCGGTCTAGGAGATCGGTCTCGCTTGCGTCCTCGGGAAGGTCCAGTGGAGTTAGAATTGGGGGTTTCCGAGGTGAACGTAAATACTTCCTTGTCCCCTTGCCGAATACGCTTTGGCATAACATCTCGGTCCTCCTCGTCATCGTCATCATAAGATTCCATTTGACGTCCCGGGCCTCGTTTTTGGGGATCGGCATTGCGATAGAACTTTCTGAGCTGCGGATGACCGATTAAACGCAACAAGGCATCTAACAGACTTAAGCATTCATCAGTATTATGCCCTGGCGATTTGTGATAATCGCAATATCGGGATTTGTCTAACTTCTCCTCGGGAATCCGAAGTGGTTTGGGATCTGGTAAGATACCTTTCCCCTTGATTTCTTCGTATATTGTAATATCCCGACTTTTTATCAGTATAATAATATTTTAGTTCCGATATTATAT